>OX375877.1:58209384-58601884 GCA_947359465.1 Metellina segmentata
TTTTGGTTTTTCGTATGTTACTGACAAGACATTGGTACTTTTTCTATAACTTTCATTCCCTTGAAGTGATATATAGATATATCTCAAAGTCAACTATTCTCGACAGTTGCCCTTTTTATGTCAAAGAGTCCAGTAGTCAATATTATAGAATTCATAAAAGGATTGCATAAAAATATTTACAAACACGAATTTTTTTTTACCTGTGAGTTATATTAATTTGTTGATTTGTGTTTTCTCTCTGCGTGTGTGTAAAACTTAATCCCTTATACATCTAATTCTTTTATCAACTTCTTTTTAATATATCTTCCTGCGTTGACAGCCATAAGCGAA
Source organism: Metellina segmentata (assembly GCA_947359465.1). Taxonomy (NCBI): domain Eukaryota; kingdom Metazoa; phylum Arthropoda; class Arachnida; order Araneae; family Tetragnathidae; genus Metellina; species Metellina segmentata. The sequence continues at coordinate 58,209,715 of OX375877.1, forward strand.
AAAGATTGACTGGATGTTCTGAGACCTGCACGAACATTATTTTTGAATTTGCTTTCGAAATAACATGTTTTGGAACAATGGGTGCGAGTTATGTTAGTTGAATTCAGAGTCAAAATTGTTATTTTGCGATAACAGTATTAAATGTTATTTTTAATTTGTCTGTTGATAACAACTGCTAAAATTAACAGTGTGCTGTCAGTTAACAATTAACACTAAATGTAACTAAATTTCTTGATCATTATTAACTTAGAAATTGACATTAATGATGGATTTTATGAGTTATTAACAACTTAAACACTCCAATCAAAAATTTTTAACAAGCTACTTCAACCTTTTTTATTTTTTTCAGTTTCTTAAATAAAAAATTTAATTCAATTTGATTTACTGCAGTCCTATAACATTCATAGATAGTTTGATATTTTCGATAACAGTTACTATCTGTTGATTTGGAATAGCGCTGGTTATTAAAGTTCTATCGGAATAACGGCCTATCTCTAGTTGAGCTAATTCATTCCCATTAGTAATTTAAGAGGCCTTAAAATAGGAATTTGGGCACAGTATTCCAAGACATATAAAAAGAAATGGGGAAAGCCACAATTTTTAACCTTCCAAGGAGTTTACATATGACTTTCGTAACCGAACACATCTCAAACGAAAGATCAAACCTGGGCAATATTTTTGGAAGTACAAGGGAATTTACGACGTATCGATTCTAACATGAATAAATTTTGAGTACAAAAAAAAAGTTTGAAATTGATGAACAAAATATGTTTAAACAAAAGCTCCTTGACGGTTTCACAAGAAGATCAAGATTTAGAATAAGACTGAGAAAATTATAAAAACATAGCAAGTTATTTTTTTCTTCATCGTAAATTTTTTTATTGTTCTCTCATTTGTTTCATTATTCTTTCTATAATCCGTATTTTAAAACTAATATAAAAGATAATCATGCAAGCATGTATAATTCAAAACAGGCCTAGAAGACAAAAACCAGATGAGACTTGGAATACTTAAAAAACTTATTGAAAGATTTCACCATTTAATTTGCGCAAAAAATGTTGTTATTATCTTTGACCATCTTGACATTGAAAACACCCCTTATGGATCAATAATGTAAATTTATTTTTGTAAACATGAATTTTGTACCTCTGCGACCAAAATACTGTGTACAAACTGACAAACACAAAAGAATTTTCAGCTTCGTTGTGTTAGGTTTTCCCTGCCTAACACACCGTGAAGTTTGCTGGCGATTGAATTCCACTGGTGTGTCGATGAGACGGGATAAAAGGCCAAATCTAGTAACCAGTACCTCAAACAAACTTTGCAAGTGCGCATGCGCCGTTCACGGATAAAGTACGCTTCGTGACCTCGTTGTCACTCCTACTACGCGGCGGTTCTCCCTAACTACAGAATTTCTCTTATCATCGAGAGAAATATGTTTCCTGCATCTAACGGATTCACTTCAATCCGAATATTAACTTCAAGCTGACATTTTAATCGATAGATAATTCAACAGCCAATATTTGCATCGAAATAGCATCAAAAATCAGTGGGAAAATTGCACGCTCTGATAACTTCGCTCGAACTGTCATGGCGTACGCAAGCGACTCTTACTTCCTTCGATACTGTTGGGAAAACGCTACGCGGAAATGGAGACAGATTTTCTGGGATCTACAATTTCATACAGGGTGTAAAAAAATCATGAATTAAAAAAAATCAATTAATCGGATTTTTTTAATTAAATCGGATTTTTTTTTATTAAAGTCAGATTTTTTTATTTAATTTTATGTTGACTCTATACACTGTTTTTACAATAATTATATTCATTTGTTAAATAAAAAATTGAGTTTGTAACATGGGAAATTAATATTTACTTAACATTTGCTTAACTTTAAAACACAAGTTGACATCCTACATAGTTTTCCTTTAGTAAATTACATCATCATGTTAACAAATTCATCAGTAAGTGTAAGTGACAGACCTAAACTATAGTGTGAGAAGTAGAATAGAGGAGAGAGAAATAATCAGACTATAGTAAATTCTAGTAATAAAACTGCCGAGCAGCAATAATAAAAGAATTTTCACTTACTTTTAATTCATATTGGATCTTTCTTTCTTCCCGCTGACATTTTAATGGCTGTGTGTGTGAAAATGTATATTTCTACTTCTTTTATCTCTATTGCACACCACAAGAATAAGCTAACTGACAAATGCCTCAAAAAACTTTACTTCCTACTTGTGTGTGTGTTTTTTTAGCTAATGAAATCAGTCACCCCTTTAGTTTATAATTTTGAATCAAACTGTTGCATACTTCTTTTAAGTGTTTACATTATAAGTGCTGTTAATCAGGAATGTTTATACATTAGTCTTTCTGGCATTTAGATTTATGATGTCAAGTATGTTTACATTACTGTTTCTAGTATATAGAATATTTCAATAAGTTACAATTGGCTGTTACAATCTTTTATAATATGCAGTAATTGACCCAGTTCCCTCTGAGGTGGGTGTAGCCATTAGAGCTGAAATCACCATGAGTACAGAAAAATTAAAGCATTTGACCACTTCTGTGATTATTCTGCGGTGCATTTACTTAGTTATAAAAATGTGTGATTTAAATCAAGTGATTCAAATTTTGACACCCTAATTTCGTATGAATTTTTCTTCAAGAATTAATTTTTCTATGGAAATTGGATTTTAAATTTACAGATTTCCCTCCTCGATGACTGAGAATTTTAGTTTCAATCGAAATTCGCGAGTCTCAAAGTGAAATTGATTATCACAGCTGGAAAAGATTATGGGGCAATTCCATATGAAACAAACGTATCATTAGACGATAAAAGCATTTATTACAATTTTATAATTCAGGTATGAGAATTTTTTTTGGTATTTATATAGAGGATAACTATCTCTAAAATACCACAAATAAACATTTTTATTTTAAAAATAGAAATAGAGGTATAATACATACTTTGGAGGTGAAATGGACGTATCCCTTTAGGAAAACAAATTGTGGTACTCTGAACACCAAAGACAAATTGTCTGATGTTTACAAAGGAAATTATGAATTTTTTTATTTTTTTATGAATAAAAACGATTTAAAGATATTACAAATAGATAGATTATCTAATTTGCGGACAACTTTAACTTTTAATAAAGATTTAAAAATTTAACCAACCTATTATCTTCCGAAATAGGTAGACTGCTTTATGATTACTTACTGTGCAAAATATGTTGTAGTAAATTGTTACCATAAATAAAAGAAAAAATAATAATAATTAAACATTACCCTAATAAATAGCAGAATAAATAAAATAATAATCGAATCAAATTTTTAAAAATTTCGTGGTACTACACAAAGCAGGGCTAACACGTCACTTACTGTCACTTTTTTGTGTTTCTGTCACTTTATCAGGTGTATAAGTTCTCTTCTACTTGGACAAGAGCAATTTTCAGTGTGCAATTAAAAAATTTCTTTTTTCCCCTAAAAAAATCAAATGTCAATTTAAAATTAGATTTTTTTAAATTTTCCAGCAATTATTTTCGGCATTTTCATTTTCCCCCTATGATGATGACCTGAGGCAGGAAAAAAAATGACCTGAGGCTGTTTGTAAAATGTCCTTAATTTTTTTTTCTGAACTCGGGGTCCTTGAAAGTTTTTAGAAATTACGGAACTTGGTGTGAAAGAGTGAAGATATAGTGTGAAAGAGTGAAGAAAGAGTGCGAGATATTGGTCAGATCGACAAGGTAAAATCGTTTGCGAACACTTAAAAACAGTTTATATAGGATCAGGAGCGGCAGATATTTTATGTGACAAGATTTTCCAATCTCTGAGTGAGTTATCCTTTCCACAATCTCAACTGCTCTTGATTGGCTCAGATGGGCCCAATGTAAACAAGTCAGTTTGAAAAAAGATTAGTGACTCATTACTTTCTACCCGAAAAAAAAGAACTAATTTAGATTGGGACATGTAATATTGACACAAATTCTTTTCTTAAAGGTCTAAAAGTGATTGGGGAAGGTGTGTCTGAATTAGCTTTTTCTATTCACATATTTTTAATCAGTGGCCTAAGTGTTGGTCAACATACAAACAAATATAAGTAGACTGGAAACTTCCCACTTACTATTTCACCAAGCAGGTGGCTAAGCATAAAGCCAAGTGCTGAATGGTTGCCTGAACAGCGACAGTGCGAAAGTATTTCCTTGACTACATTCCAATAAAGAAGCCAAACATGATACAAAAACCAGGTTATATGAAATTGTTCATTTACTTAGAAAAGAGGTGATATTTGTCGTATTAAGTGCAAGTATATTTAATCGTGTGACCGAATTTCTACAGAAAAAGGAACCTCTAATAAATAACCTCCATTCACAACTTGAATTGTTGATAAGAACACTTTTGGGTAGGATCTACAAAGAGGAATTCATTCGAGTCCTCCTTCAGTTAATCTCTCTTTAAAAGTTTATCCTGTCTTGGTCATCTTGAGAGACTCAGTGGTGAGAGTGAACAATTATAAGAAGTTGCAAGAGCAATGTCATGGGAGGTAACAACAGACATACTACTGGGTGAGTTAAAATTACTCCAGAGGGAATTTTAGGAACAAAGACCTTGAATGAAGCCTATTGATGTTTACTGGAACCAGTTCTTCAGACATTGAGATATTGGTGGTGTGAATCCTAAATACCCAGTTGTGTCAAAGCTATCGAAGGCTGCTCTGTCACTTTCTCATGGTAGTGCTGACATTGAACGTGGCTTCTCAGCCTCAGGAAGAGGTTTGACAGGAGACAGAGCATCAATGTCAGAACGCACGCTCAATGCATTTATGACGGTCAAAAGTAGCTTGGCAAATTTTGACAAACACCCTTATTTGGTGCCGATCACATCAAAATATGTGAAGGGTTGTATTTAAAGCCTACAATGCCTATTTAGAAGATATTAAGCGGAAGGCACAAGAAAAATTAGAGTAGGACAGAAAACAAAAAGAAAGACTGAAAGCAGAGAACAAAAACTTAGAGCAGCTGGCAAAGAAAAGAAAGCTAATAGAAGAAGAACGAAATCGTAAAATTATGTGTAAGGAAGAGGATGAGGCGTTGGAAATTGTTCAGAAGAAAAAAAAAACTGCAAAGCGTACCCGTGTCTCTCAACTACAATATTATGCATACAGACTTTAACAGCGAAGTGCTTTCAGTATTTTTCACAGTAGTAGTAAACATTATCAGCAATATATTGTTGATTCGTACCTGAAAACTGAAAGCTCACGTTTACATTTTTTTGCCACAAAATCAAAAAGAATTGAGAATTGAACTTTATCTGGGACTTTTGTCATGGCTATATATATATATATATATATATATATATATATATATATATATATATTGAGTGGAAATTTTCTCCAAGTTCTTCCTGTAATTTTAAGAGGCTCAAGAACATTGACTGTTGCCAGCTTCTTAAAAGAACACTCTCTTTGGCTGAAATTCCAGAAGTTATATCTGACAAAAAAAATGCATGCCCTTAAATCTGAAAAGGATTTTGGTGCTTGGTTGTAGGCTCATTGGAGAGAAAGAATGTAACTCAGTGAATAAGTTATCTTTGCAAAGCTACCCTTCAATACAACACCCTATACAGCAATTGTACTATGACATAGATTTTTAAAATGTGACCCCACAGGAGCTTAAAGATCGAGCCATCCTTATTGTTACCAATGAGCGATCTATGCAAATCAACAATAAAATGCTGAAATGTATGCCGGGAAATCAAACTGTTTACAAAGAAGTTGATATGGTCGCAAGTGAAGACCCTCAAGATCAATTGACATTTCTTGAAGAATTTTTAAATTCTTTGACACCAACAGGTATACCTCCATATAAATTAAAGTTGAAAACAGGTTGCATTATAATGCTGTTGGGAAATTTTGCTCCCTCTAAAGGATTATGCAATGGCACACGTCTAATTGTCACAAAATTGCAGAAATACATTATTTAGGCATAATACAGATACATTTGTCATTCCTCGAATTCCTTTGATTCCATTTCAGGCTAACATGTCTTTCAAATTTAAATGTGTGCAATTTTCCATTCGTTTAGCTTTTTCATGACAATAAATAAGTCGCAAGGCCAAACTTTTGAAAAGATATTATTGATGCTCAATGAACCTGTTTTTAGTCATGGACAACTCTATGTTGTGGTTTATCAAGAGCGCGATCTTTTGAATCCGTTTCTGTAGTAGCTCCCGAATGTGAAATATTTAATTTTGTTACTGAGGAAGTTTTCTGTGGCTGATATTCAAGTGTATGTTTTTGCTTTACATTTCTAATTTGTTTGAATGTTGGTTTTTTAAATCCTAATGCATTGAAGGTACAGCAACACTCTACGTTTATAACGGTGGCAATGGCCTTTGCGATTTTTTGGCGCACTTCAGGGTTATGGTTAGGTTAAGGTAACCCATCTGCATTTACGGTTATTGCGATTTTCATGGCAACCTCGGCATGCAAACGAAAAAAGTTAAAATTTATATTTTGACTATTCTAGACAGTTCTTTGAAAATCCGTTAAATACTTTTGATTTCATTGGTTCGTATGAAATTTTTTTCTTTGATTCCGTTGGTTATTTTAATTTTAAAACATCCTTTGATTGCATTGGTCCATTAAAATTTTTTTTCTTTGATTTCATTGGTTCATTTAATGGTTTTTTGCCAGTTGTGAAATTTTCTTTTATTATAAATTTTTTTCACGGTAGAGTTCTGACTTGGCCATTTGTGGAATTTTCTTGTTTTATAATTTTTTTCCGGAACTGTTCTGGCGTATCAGGTTGTATTATTTCTTGTTTTTTTTTCTTTTAAAATCTTTTTTCTTTTTCAACATTTAGTGTACTTGATAGGTTTTTGGGTATTCTTACCCAACATCCGCAGTTTAGTTTTTTTGCTGGTTCACAAATGTGTTTAAGCTTATTACTTTTTGTGGAAGTTTTTGCAAAACGTTCGAAATGTGTTTTCAATCTTTCATTTTCCGTTGTAAGAAGAAAAATATTTTTGAAATTATTTTTTTCTTGGCAACTTTAGAAGTGCGCCAAAAAATCGCCAAAGCCGCTGCCACCGCTATAAACATAGACTGTAGCTGTACCGGATTGAATATGCACATTCCTGCTTTCAGACAATTCATTTTTTGTTGAGCAGACTTTTTGATCAGTTTCTGAAGAATGTCCCAAGTGTGAAATATTTAATTGTGTGTATGTGTTTTCTGTAATTGATTACCAGGTGTATATTTTGCTACTCTGTTAAATATACATGTGCATGCTTTTACACGATTCTTTCTTTTTTTATGTTATCAACAATCCATGTCATGTCCAGATGCATTAGTGGTTGAAAATGTAGAAGTTTCCTGAAATTAGAGTGAGTCATACCATAGAGAAGTAGTATACAGAGGGTTCACTGCCATAGGAAGCAATGCACTTATAAATAACATGGAAAATCGTATAGACGCTGGCGCCCCCTGCGGGGGAGTCGGACCCTACTGTAGCGTCGGATCTAGACCTCTTTTTCATAACAACCAAACTAGGTTTCCATAACAACTGAACTAGGTTTCCACAACAACTATCTATGGCTATTTAATTTTTTCGAGACCCAATTTGCATTTTTGAGTAAAAGCTAAATATTCTTTGAATATTTTTTAGCATAAATGCTTCAAAATAGCACTTTTTAATGTCTTCTGAACTTAAAATATCCCTTTATTTATGAAATCTTACCGATGAACGCACTTTTTTTTTTCATTTTAGTTTATTCTTTTATGTGAATGCTTCTTTAAAAAAATATTCCAACTCATTTTGATTTGGAAAATTGTTGATATCTGTTGATAGTCTGAAATATTATTCGAACGAAAAAGTACATAATAAAGTTTTTTTTATTAGTTTAATCAGGTACATTATTCATTTTTGAACAATTTATACAATTTAAAAAAGGAATAGAAAAGAAGTGCTGTTTATGTAGAAGTCTCGTCGAAGCTCATTTAGTTGTAAGTCAATCACACACACGACCAAGTGATAGTGGACTGCGTGAATTTTATTGTTGAATCATGAATTCAATTACCATTATACAATTCTTCCCTGTGAAGAATATAACACAGAAGGGTATTGAACCCCAAGGCAAAATCTCTCACGCTGCTGTCTCCCCACACACTCAGAATACGAATACAAAAAGAAAGAAGTTGGTGCCTAAAAAACTAAGATATTACCTAACCTTGTTCAAAATGCAAAAAAGAACACAGATCAGCTACTGTTACTCGCTTATACATATTTCTGTGTGATCCATCTAGAACTATTTTAGCATAGCAAACGAACAATAAAATAAACAACAGGATGTAAAGGAATGAAATACTTTGGTAAAATAAGCAACTTAACAAGTATCTTCATTTGCTTTCCAAAGAGTAAAATTCATTGTTTAGCATTCATAAACAAGCTAACTCAACGTAATTCACCATTTAGAGTAGCAAATGAATTTATAATATTACGAATTTTATTCATTATTGGAGCTAAATCACACAATTTTTCACCATTTAGTGTAGCAAATAAACAATAAAATACACAACAGGATACGACAATTTTTGTATCCCGAAAATCTTCACAGAGAAAGTTTGTATGTATGTAATTGCGTACTATACTGTCGACCAAACCTTCGAGTGTGATTTCCTCTTACGTTTATCCATTATGGGTGTTAATCACACTATTGGCAACAAATTTTGTTTGTTAAAAACGGTCGATAGGAAAATTCGTAAGTGCTTCAATTATTTGCATTTGGGCTCCAATCAATACATTTTGGCACTTATAACAATCAGGTTAAAAAGTTTTTTGCCAAAACCACAGCAAATATAAGCAATGACATTGAGCTACATATATTAGCAGGGTGGCACTGCAGAGATTCATTGATCAGTCTTCCACAAAGGGATCATTGATAATCGTGCTCATGGATATCCGATTAAAATGGCTAAAATCGAGCAAATACATGATCACCATTACCAACACAATTTGAAATATTGATTTTTTTATAAAAGTTATGTATGACCTTATGCATGCCTTGGCAAAACTGATAACAATCAGGATTGTATCGAAAACCACTTCATCTTCTAATAGAGCAGAAAGTGTTTTCTGGGTTGAAACAGTTCAACAGAAACTGAAATATCCTTTTACGACTTTCGACAGTAGCAAAGCAAAACAAGTCGTGCTATAAATTAGTTGATTTGATTGATTTAGATATTCTAAACATTTCAAGAAGCTGCATTATTTGTTTGTGATTATTAGGAATTTTAAAGTCTAGCCACTTTTTAGACATTTTAGACAAAAAGTAGTTGTGTAGATTTGTGCACTTTTAACATTCTATAAGTGTTAGTTTCAGGATATGTTGATTTAAATCAAGTTATTTTTGAATAAAAAATATCAATATTAAAATCAAACTTTTAAAGTAAATTTTCTTTTCTGTTTTAAGTTTTTTCACAGTTTCCAATTTTGCAAAAATATCTTTATAAATGTGGACATAAAACCGGTTATAATTCAGATAAAGGTAAATTTTAATTACACAAAAACAGAGTGTAAATAAAAAAAAATCAACAAATACACAAAATGCATAATGAGTAGAGCACAATTGTACAGAATTCTGAACACCACATGTTTCTTAAATTTAAGAACGATTGATTTTGATTAAATAAAAAATGCAAACTAACACTGAAAGATTTTTAAAAATTAGTTATCTTGGGCGAATAGTCTTAAAATTAAATAGAACGATTTCTTTTTTTTCTTCCTTCAATTGGGGGTTTTAAAATAAGTGTTATTGATTTTACTTGATTGTAAAACGATTTTAAAAATGGCACATAATTCACATTAGTAGTTTCTAAGTTATGATTGTAGTTTATGAAAAACGAAAGCAATTTACCATTCAACGGTCTTTATAGGCAGTAAACTTGAACAACGGCTTTTCTATTGATGATGGTATAGTATTTTTAATTAACATCGCACTCACTATGCGCATTAGAGTAACACAACTAGATATACGTGACGGTTGGGGATTAGCCTTTTCTGTTGATGGATAGTAGAGTTTTTAAATAATTATTAAAATGATACAAAGAATATTCAGCTGTATGACGCTTTAAGAAGTCTGCCGATTAGAAAATAGAAAATGGCTTCCGCTCTGGCTATGATTGAAACATTTCAAACTCCGCCCATAATTAGGGACAGGCTTCTCCACTGGAGCGCTATACGTCATGGCTTCAGTATACTCTCTGTATACTACTTCTTTGTGGGTCATACACACTAATTTCATGATAATTTTTGTAAAAAATTATGAACTGCTTCGAATGGTAATGTATTGAAATTTGCATCTCTTGGACAGTTTGTTTTTCATGCTGTATATTTGTACTGTCAAGAATCTGCCAAAAACAGAAACACTACTCGCCTACTAGACAAGAACGGTTTGGTACACGGTGAGCGAGCGAAGCGATCCAAAAGGAACTGCATTAGTAGTTCCTGGGGGTTGGCGAGCGAAAGCGAGCAGGGGGCGGGAGCCCTCTAGTAGTAATAAATATGATAAACGTAAACTAGGTGCTATATTAAAATTTTTTATCCAACTTTAAACCAACTGCATTCATATAGAGGCCTTAAATACATTCTTTTGCAAATAAAAGTTCAAACATTCTAGTACATAACACGAAAAAGTTGTAAAATGAATTTATAAAAAAAATTTGTATGCAATCCGCCACAAATATAATCATAAAATATTTATATTTCGTAATGAAATTAAAAATAAGTTAAAACAACATAAAAGTATCAGATTTTAAATTCTACAATAAATTGCTTTCAAAAACTCAACTTGATTTTCCAGACATACTGGTAAAACGAACCTAGTTTGTAACTTATATCGCAATAACACTCAATAGTTATTCAGTAATTTATTTTCAATCCATCTACACCACTTAAATTAACTTAATTTTTAAACAAACAATATGTTTTAATGTAAACTGAGTATGGTATGTCAGAAATCGGTACAAAATACAGTCCACTAATACCTTATTCATTTGCTATAGGTTTTGCATTTGTTGAGAAAAACAGATAATATATACGATAGGTATTTTTCCATCCATTCAACCTCTACAGAAGCAATCAACCTCTACCTCAGCATTACCGAACAACACCTCTTATAGAAGAAAGCCGTAACAATTACTCTATGACGTCATCAAAGTAGTCCGTTGGTTCGTGGCTGACTATGCTATCTATCGCACGATTCAGCTGTGGTTGTTTAATGCAGTAATTTTTTGGATATTCTTTTGAATCCTTACTTAGCAAACAACTTTTTCTTTTGAAATATTCGATAAAATTTAATTTAGGAGGTAGACCAAATATAATTTTTAATATGCAACCTCCCTCATGATATTTTAAGATGGTCATTTAGAATTTATTTATTTGGAATGATATATCTGAACAATAGTTTTAAAAGTGATTCTTTCGAATCATAACTTCAAAGACCAGTTATTTCATTTTCAAATGCCAGCTGATTTATGACAAAAATAAAGAGATTTTTAATAACTTAATCTAGTTTCATGCAGTTTAAAAACTTGCATATAGTTTTTATATATGTGCTACAGTTCTAATTAAAATTATTTTATAGTAAAAGTTTTTTACAAAAATGAAAGACAGAAATATTTGATAAAATTTTTAAATCTAAAAGTAGAACAGTCATAATTAACTTGCATTTTTAAACATAACCTAAGATAAGCCTTTCAGCAAATAGCTATGATAATGTATATCGCTGAAAAGTGTGAATAATGATAAATTGACTGTAATGTTTCTAATTAATCAAATAAAAATGCATGTGCAAAAAACAAATTTTTATTGACAAAAAAAATCTAAGGACAAATCACATTTGGAAAAATATTAATGACAATACTTCAAAGACATGAAAATGATAGTTAGGTATTTATATCAAAGTAAAATGTATAAAACATTTTTACTTATGTTCGATTTTACTGAACATTAGAAACAAATGCAATAACAAATAGTTAAAGAAAAAAAAACTTTTGCAATCTCAATACAACTCCTATCTAAAACGTTCTACAGAAGCAGAAACAAAAATAATCTGTTAATTTTGTAAAGTTTTGAGTTTGCGGGTTTAAGGAGATACTTTTACATTTGAATGTGTTTTTGTTTTTCCAATTTCTTCATGGAAATACCACCATTCTTGTTTTTTACAGTAATTATTCAACAATATGTTTTCGCAAACCCCCACAATGCTTTAAAATACATTGCGAGGTATGACCATTTTGGCAAATATCAATATCAAGGAATGACTTCCTCCACCTAAGATCAATTATTTTAGTTGCAGCAACACAACGCTGATTTCCCCCACACAAAAATTGTTCTTCATAGTCAGACAAAAGTTTTCTTGTTACTAAATATGAAAACAAAGCAATGCAAACAACATCAGAATATGGGTATTTTAATCCCCCTCAATCTAATTTTTCAATCCACCCGTAATTATCAGTTATGAGTGACTTATCACTCACAAGAAAGGATTTGCACAATTCACATTTCAGTTTCTTCAAGACAGTGTGAGCAGAATATCCTGCAATATAGGTTATAATTGGCATAACTGCATCACACTCGACAATTTCTTCAGGAGTTATATTAATTTGAGATTTTAAATTATTGCTACTTAATTCTATTTCTTTCCAATCTTGTTTCTCATCAAATATGCTCAACTCTTGTTCCCCAAATTTCAGTGACTTCAGTTTCAAGGGTAAAAGGTTTTTAAGTCTAAGTTTGTTTTCGTTTTCGTCTGATGCCAATGCAGTACTGAGTCCCTGATAACTGGAGATATCTTCCAAACCTATCTTCGAGAGCAACCGTCTGAATTTTGACTGGAAGGAAGTATTCAAAATTTAAATCTTTAAAGCAATATTTAGCCATTTCAGCAATAGCTAGGGTAGAATTTTTGAGTGCTGTGAGTTTCGGAATTCAAAGAACCAGTAGAACAACTCATAGCTTTCCAGCTATCTAACCATTTTAGAAACTGCTCAAGAAAAACGAATTTAACATCTTACCCCATTTTATATTTTAATGGCTCTTGATAGTAATCTAATTTATGAATCCCTTTAAAAATAGTTTTCACGTTCATGATTGACCACCATTTACAAATAATATCAATGTATTCAGATGTTTCCTCACAATGTTCGATAGACATTTGTTTACCTACAACTGAAAGACCTTCAGAAACAGTTGGATTAAATACTTGCAAAGCAAGTTTTACATTTTGTATTTCCATGCTTGAAGGGCATACAGATTTAAACGTTAAGCCATAACCATACTTCAGTAGGTTATTTACCTCTGAATTATGCCTTAAGAGCAGAAAAACAAGCAGTTTTAAAAGGGACGAGAGTTGAAATCGGGGTAAAACATACAACTCCCAGGATTCTTTTGATTGATCCAATTATTTCTAATGCATTTTAATAAATGCACAGTGTCAATTACAAAAAATAGGGGCCTTTGGGGATCATGAGAGTGCTCATACAGTATCGCAAAGTTTGGAGGGATTGAAAAAAGGACAAGGATTTTCTATTAATTGAATTATTGTCAGTAACAACAGCACAATAACTTTAAATTTAAACTTCTCTAAGCCTATAATGATATTTTTAATAAATTCATACAAGTGTTCTGCAGTTAACTTCCTTACAGGTAATATATGTACAACGCCTTTATAGGAGAGTTGGCTTGGAATCATAAACACATATGTACTTGAAGCTGCTTTGGTGGTATTACATGCCATGTCTGTCACTTTCCCTTCTATGTAATCAAAATGACACTGAAAAATTTCATCAACCATTAAAATTACCCCTCTATCTAATTCCGACAAAGCTGAATTCTTCCTGCTAATATAACTTAAAAAATTGGATTAAGACAGTTCATATTTTGGGTTGCAGTTTAGATTGGTACAAATTCTTCAGAGGGTTCGTGGGTGGGAATGAATTAAATTTTTTTAATTTCTCAAAATTTTATAACAATAAAGGGGGAAATTGCGTTTAAAAGGCTACAAAAAACTATTGAATCAGATTAATACTTATTGTTTTTAATACCTTCTTTCAGCCTTTTTATATGTTCTGTTATGAAACTTATCATACTTAAGTAGCATTCCTAACTTTTCATGGAAGTAAGTTTATTAAATAATTCAAGAATTAACTCTTAAAATTAATTTATCATTTGTTTGAGATACATTTTCATAATAAAACGATACCGATTCTTTCAGAATTTCACATACTGTATTAATGTTATTGATGAGGGAGAGAAAAACTAAACTTACCTATCTTCTTTATGGTTTGCTTTTTAAGGTAAACTGAAACATTGAGATTTGAAAAAATGATAATCACTGAGCACATAATTTCAGGAAAATCCACACTAATATATAAAAATAACAGACTCAATTTTCTCAATGACAGTCCAAATTTCATTAATAGTTTGCTTTTTTAGACACTTTTTCAGCTCGACCAAAGAGCTGTATTGCCTATTTTCATCGTAAACTTTTTCCAAGTTTGGCTTGCAGCGAATCCAGTTTTTTTCGTTTACTCTCTAGAGATTGTCTCGAATTCACTGTACATGGCGGTAAATGTTGCAAAACCTGGAATAATTGAAGGTATAGTGTCGGCTTTTAATCTTGGATGAGACAGTGGAATCTTCAAGATGTTTCAAGTTTTGCTATCCACAAATTCTGTCTCGTATGATGTCATCATCTCGGAAATTCAGTACACAAATCTGGAGAACAACAATAGTTTAGGAAAGCAACAAAACCACACATACAAAGTAAATAACAAGGGTGTACCCAATAAGAGGAAGCAGCCCACCCCAGAATAAAAAATAAGTTTTACTAACTTAGAGAATTAACTCAGTTAACTACATTTATAGATGGTATATAAAGTTGTAGCATTAGTAAGTAGGTATGTTTAGTGATAAATAAACAGTTTACTAATAGTTTTGAGTTATAGTACTTTGTAAGAAGTTGTCACAATTAACGTTACCCCTGTCTTGCTTCCTAGAAACCATATGAATTTTACCCTTTATCATATCCTGGGTAATCCCTTCAGAAACAATACTTTTAGGAGAGATGAGAATACATTACTATGTCATGGTCTTCATTAGAATCCAAAATGATTCATTACTTCTTAAACACAATACAGTTTATCTCTTAATAATTAACAGGATTAAGTAAAATTTTATGATATATATACAATATAGGGAAAGAAGCCATATTATGATATAAGGAGTTGAATACTTACTCAAGAATGTGAACTAAGCCTAAAGTCTTGTCGATGTTTTAAAATATCGATGTTTTTTTAATTCCCCATTCCATTTCTTAAAACTGGTTTTGCAACCTCAAACATTAATATTCGTTGGGTGGGTGGAAGATTTAATTTGTCATTTGCCGTGTTTATTAATTTATAATTAAGACTTTTTTTAACTATCAAAACAAAGTAAAAAAAATTAATAAGAACAATTAACAAACCTTGTATTTTCGAATTGAATAATATAAAAGAAAATAATATTTACAACAATTTGACATAGGTACTACTAACTATAAGTATAATTAGGTAGGTACATAACAATAATTATTATTAGTTATTATTAATTATTTATCATCTTATTGTGGGGTAACCAGCAAACTTATTTTTTATTTGCTTTAAATACAAAATATTATTAGAGCCTATAATTATCATAGGCATCAATATTTGTTATTTACAGTTTGTAAAAACGAGAAGTTCGTTAACTTTCTCCACCTTAAGCCGACTTCTTTTTTCACCAGTTACGGAAAAAACTCTTTCTGAAAACAAATGACACCATCACTAATAAATACTTAGTTCCACGGTTGCTTTTTTTTTTTTTTTTTTAATTTTTACTATATGGTATTTTTTTCCTTTAAAAAATAAAACATCGACAGCGTAAAAACATCGATGTTAAACAAACATCGGCTCCAATAAATCGATGGTAAATACAAAAATGTTTTTATAAAACATCGATGTTTTTTGAAAACATCGACATCCATGTCGCATCCCTACTTTTCAGACCCTTCACGCTTGCCACTTTGGTCTAAAAGTATGTTCAATTTTTATAATGGTACTCTTTTCACTTAAAAAAATAAAACATCGACACCGTAAAAACATCGACAAGTGTAAACATCGATGTTACAAAAACATCGGCTCCAATACATCGATGTTAAATACATAGATGTTTTTTTTATAAAACATCGATGTTTTGAAAACATAGACATCTATGTCGCATCCCTAGTGCGTAGCAGCTTGCATTCACACGCATGCGCACAGCTCAGACTACTGTAACGACGTCAGACTTCAATTTCGCTCGGGATGTTACGGCTTTCTTCTATAGGAGGTGTTGTACCGACTCGCATACAAAATGAATTATGTGTTTTAGTAATTGATTGTTACATGTGAGAGCAAACAATTTTATTATTTAACATAGGGCCCAAAATTTCTGCTCAGAATGCACTCGCCAAAATTTTTTGTACTCGCAACAGGCAAGGTATTCAATATTTTACACATTTTGACAATTTTATTGCAAGTTGTAACCAGCGTGCTACACAATGAATGTTTATAAGATTAACAACACTACTAACTCCTTCTTTCAAACACAAAGTACAGATTCATAATTTTTTTAATAAAAAGTGTATCTACAATTTGAAGAAATTTTATTCACCAAAGTAAAAATTTCGCTAACCAATGGCAAGTGGAAATTTTGTGCCATGAATTAACACGCTATTAACAATATTAATTTATTATTTGATGAGCGGACCAGTTATGATGGCAGCGGATCAGTTTTTTTTTTGTATATGGTCCTTGGGACAAGTCCCTTTTATTTTTATTTTCTAATATATTCTAATAATTCCTAGAATATGAATATACCTCTACTTCAAATAAATAAATAATTATTTAATAAATAATTAAATAATCAAATAAAAAATCTGTTTTTGGTTTCGATTTTACGCTGATTTCAAATCCGTTGAAATTTTCAATCAATCATGAACAATCACAAAGATAAAAACTTGAATATCTACTATATTAAAAAGGAAATGTTTGTCTGTTTGATTTCTGCACGCAAAGTCCGACGAATCTATGGTATTTACAGTAATGGGACTCAGGTAGTCCAAATTTTTTGCAATTTTTGGGTCGTGGCAAATTTAAAATTCAATCTAGAACATTTTAAAATGAATTTAATGAAACTTAATTATTATTGTTTTCTTTGGAAGGGCAGCAGCATAAAAGATCATAAATTCTAAATTTATTTTTTCCGTTTTCATTTTGTGCGGAGGAATGATTTTCCAGCAGACGATAAAAACAAATAAACTTTTAACTGGAGTTATGAAGTTCTTTTTTTATCTCCTATACCATTGAAGATAGAGTAAAAAATTTAACGGATTTGAAATCGATGGAAAATTTCACATTAGATCGATACCTAAAAATTTGATTTTCTTTAAATTAATAACATTTTTTAAATTGAATATATTTTATATTTGTGAGAATGTGACGACATTCGTGTTCCAAATTTTAACAGATTACATTTCCTGCGCTCTTACGATTTCAGAGAAGGAAAGCAAAGGAAAAAAAACATTTTGACTGGCATTATTTAGTACTTTTTTGTAAAATCGGGATCGTTAAGAAAGATTGAAAAATTTCAAGAAATCAACGGATTTCAAATCTGCCGAAAATTTGACACCTGATTAATGCCTTACATCATGGCGTTGCCCGGCAGTGGCTAGTTAGGGGCATAAAAAACATAATTTAATGTATAAAAAAAGTTTACCTTTGAAATTTCGTGTTAGAAAACGCCTTATGTGAACAGGGCCTAACTTTTCTTCTGACATAGGAAAGAAAAATATAAATATACCAATGTATTCGAGGAATAGAAAACACTATTTTATTTTTGTCCAACAACAGATCTATAAAACAAAAATAAAACAAATTTTCATCAAACAAGAAATATTTAGTATTTTTTTCTTTAAAGAACCACCAAGCTACAAATAAACGCAAGGGGGGGGGACGCGTACAAACTTATTCCCCACTTCAAATTCTTAACAGCTATGAGCAATCAATAAGGATTCAAAACCAAAACTATTGTATTTAAATAGTTGAAACACATTTGATACAAGGTTCTATTCACTTCTAGTTTAGATTAAACTTAGCAAGAACATTTTTTTCAGAAAGAAATGTAATTCACTGATACGGGATGCTTCATAAAAAGCAGAATATTAATAGTTCAATGTTCCAAACTCAATATTTTCAGAATTTTGTTCGAGACACTACATAAATTCATAACCCACACTCTAAAAATCAGAAAAAATATATGAACATGTCAATACGATTAATATTTAACATATCAAGGTCTGATAGGGAACTATACAATCACATTCCTTTCTAAACTTAAATAAGTATGCCTTACCGAAACAGAATTGTGTTTCGCATAACAAAATTTTTACAGTTAACCAGAAATGAATAATGCTTAGTATTTACTTTAATCAAGAAAATAATGGATTCAAATTCCTAAGCTAATTTGTTATTATTTCCGAAATATTAAGAACATTTCAACTACAAATTATACAGCCTACCGGAAATAATTAGCAATGTACTTTTAACAAGTGGATTCCAAAGCTTTTTTGTTGGCACACCCGAAATACAATGAACAATATTTCACACAACAGATATAAACAAGCTTACTAGAAGTCCACAACTTGGTTTAATATACTATTATCTTTAAACTATAGGTCAGGTACTGATCCGTACTAAACAATTTTTCTGGTAAGGGGTACTTACCCTGAACTTCTGTTTAACTATTGGGAAACATATCCCAGCTCTGCCACCATTCAACATTCCTGTAGCGTGTTTTAAAGACGGAAATAAAGTAGCTGGACTAGATTGTCAAGTCTTTTATTGGAATGAACGACACAAACGCAAATACAGGAACTTGCACCTCTTGGATGAACAAACATCACATTAAATTAAAAGAAATACAAAACAGCATGTTCAGACAAGTTGCCTCCTTGGCAACGATTGAGGCTCCAAATAGAGATTTGGAGTCTCAATCGTTGCATTGCTGCATGGAACCCTGAGACGGACTTCCTGGGGTTAGTCTCCATTTTAACCTAGCCTCCTACGTCAACAAGCGACATATAGTCACCGAGATATCAGGCAATTAGCCCTGGAAGTTACTTACAGTATTCCTAAAAATTCCATTGAGATTTATACTGATGTCAGTAAAATAGATGGTCATACAGGTAGTGGAATTCATAGAGATCAATCAGAATAAACTGTCCGCTTGCCGCCGTTACCCATACTCATGTTCGGGTTTTAGAAGCGAATTAATAGCTACTAGGGGGCCCGCCCCCTGCTCGCTAACGCTCGCCAACCCCCAGAGGATTGCTTCGCAATCCTCATTGGTTCGCTGCGCGAACCTATGCTCGCTTCGCTCGCATCAATGAAGACGTGTCCTAGCAGAAGGAATTGTTAACAAAATATGATATTCCAAAAAAATATTTTTCAAATCTAAATTTTATGCTGTTTTTCAGAAAAGATATTTACAGTACCTCTGGAATCAGAATTCAAATGGAAACTTTGAGCAAATTTTGACTCGAAATGTGAGCGTTGATTTGGAAATTGAAAACCCAGCATGTTGGTTGTGTGTACATTTACCCAGTACTCAAGCCACCCACGCTTTTTCATTGAGTTTGTTGTCGAAAGTTGTAATGCAAGCGTCTTGTTGAACTATAATAGTTTGCCCCGAAACGGACCTTGTTTTTAAATGACTATGAAAAGATCCTCCGTTTTCTTTGATTTCTATTATTTACTGCAACAGCTCGACTAAAATTCATTTTTTTCAATAAAATTTCATCCGATGACGCTATAAATTCAATTGAAGCGCGAGGCTTTGGGATAAACAAAGAATCGTACAATGTTGCCAAAACGCGAAAACAAATAACGTCTTTTTTGCGTGCCACGTAAGAGAATTATATATATAGATTGATCTGGGACTTGAGGCTAAACCGAAAAGGACTTTGGTGAATTTTGGATTCTATCAGATTAGCTACTTTCTCTCTCCAACAGCCCCTCAAGACAAGTATTTCTATCAAAAATAAACTGAAGCAGCTTTCGTTGCATCGTGAGGTCCACTTGCAATGAACTCCTTCTCATGTAGATATTCACGGCAACGAAATGGCAGACCATCTCGCTAAGGAAGGCTGCGGACTTCCCACAGTATCTTCTTCTGCTCTCACCTACCTGGAACTCTTTTATCTGGAATGAATTATTTTCTCTAGAAAAATCCCGTTTAATGACGAGTTGGCTAGAGCCTCCTGTTCATCATGGCTATATAGGTAAAGAGCCTGGACTGATGCTATCCCTTGCTTGTGACAGAGGCTCCAAGTCTGGGCTCTCTCGTCTTCATAGGGGTCATCTCAAGAGCTTTTCGTTCAATGATGGAGAAAAGGTTTTCTCCACATCCACATGTAACAAGTGTCTCGCCCCGTCGGCCACTGCTGAGCACATCTGCATGGGCCTCTCTAGAGAGGATAGTTACTCCGACCACCTTATTGTGCTTGATTTTCTGGGAGTCAATAGACTTCTTCAGACACTGGAGGATTAGTAACAACAACAACAACAACTAAAGAAAGACATATTGAATTTAGTTGAATACAACGTCATCACTCTCATCAACTTCCCACTCGTTGTTCCCTCTGCCTTTCGCACAGCATTCTGGGCCACTCGTGATGACGTAGGCCATGACGTTACACTATAAAAGGCAATTTGTATTTTTTATATTTTACTAGCCACTGCGTGGCCACACGGTGTTGCCCGTGACAGTTCTTTTCGTGGGGATATGTGTGACCACTGCTTGCAAATCACCTGTGATTGATTCCCATTTGGTTAGCTTCGCAAACCAACACCGTGATGGCCTCGTCGTCATCAAATGCGGCGAAATTCAAATTGTGAAGAGATCCAATCGATCCACAATCTATTGCTGGAGTATTAATATGAAATTGAAAATTATTTATTAAAGAAAAGATAACTTATAAGTTATCGATCTAATGTAAAAATGTCCTTGCCCGTGACAGTTCTTTTCGTGATGTCAGGCGTGACCACGGCTCGTCACACATTTAACTGCGAAGAGAT
This sequence comes from Metellina segmentata, assembly GCA_947359465.1. Lineage (NCBI taxonomy): Eukaryota > Metazoa > Arthropoda > Arachnida > Araneae > Tetragnathidae > Metellina > Metellina segmentata. The sequence continues at coordinate 58,230,906 of OX375877.1, forward strand.
CCATTAAGCGTGACGTCATAACCTCTTGCGAAGATATAAAAGATATTCAATTGAAAATTTTTAAAAGAAAATCAAATGGTATTAGGTATTGATCTATTGTAAAATTTTTCACAGATTTCAAATCCGTTGAAATTTTTATTCTATCTTTAACGATGGCTGAGATAGAAAAAAAAAAGCACTGAAGAACCCCAGTTGTGACATTATACGGTAGTGTACTAATGTACTATAATATTGTACTGAGCACTACTATACTATTGAGACCCTATGCAATATTGTTATATACTTTTTATTGTAAGTTAATTTTTGTATTAGCGACTTGACACGCCACAGAACACCTAATTTTAAAAGATTGTCAAAAGTAGGGGAATAGTGGTTTTTTAATGAATTCCGAGGACAACACCAACTTGGTTGAAAAAAATTAATTGATGTTCATATGTAAATAGATAATTTATCAAACAGTAAAATTTTTTAATGAAAATTAAAATATTTTTGAGTATTACTGAAATAGTTAAAATTGTCAACTTTATATAATAAAGTGCATCTTTGAATGGTGCGTAAGTTCAAAGAAATATTAGTATTAAATGTTTCATTATTCATACTTCGTCTCATTATTTTCATTTTACATGTTCATTATTACTTGCACTCACTTACTGAACCATAGCCGATAACAATATGTTTATTTGAAAAATTTGTGGCTGAAACGTTTGGGTTTTAAAGTTTTTGTGTGCTGCCCTCCCTAATGTATTAAAAGGTATGTTGTCCCGATTCTTTACTACTGTCAGTTATGCTTCTATCGAACAGAAAATCATTGAATTTTGCTTCATGCAACTTTAATGCACCTACAGTTGAATGTTTAGAATTACTCCATGTTTTTAAAGGGACGGGGTAATTGTAAACATAACTTTGCCAATATTTTCGTTCAATTTGGATCGAAAACCAATGTGTTTTTCCGTGTAATTTTGTATATAATCGTATTTAGTACGTTTTAATTGCGTTTTTTGTGTTTTGGGGAGCAGGAAGACGGATTTACTTTTTTAACGTCACACATATGTCGAAGTTCCTACTACTGACCAAGTACTGTCATGCTTGAAGAAGGCAGAAGAGAAAAAGAACAAATGGAAGCTGAGTGAAAAGAAAGTGAAAGAGTCAGGAGTAGGCAAGAAACCAAGAAAGAAGAAATGGAAAGGAAACAAGAACTCGACATCAAGGATGAGGAACTATTGAAAATAGTGACTAACATTGACGGTGAAGAGTTTAAAGCTCTCCAAACATACAAGGAAAGTATAGAAGACTGGATTGTAGGGGAAGTGAAATATTTTGGAGCCATTCATGGACGACATTGAAACAACTATGTTTCTGCTTGTAGATGTTGAGGGGGGAAAGAGAAAGAAAACCCATTTTTCGTACATATGAAGGAGGATGGTCGCTTCAAAAGAGGAATTTAAGATCACCGAACTCAAATGCATCGATAATGCATAGACAAAATTATCTGTGGTTGAAAAGGACTAATTCTGTGTTACCAAAGACCATGTCAAAGCAATTTTTCCTACTCCAACCTGTAGCAAAGAAGGCCGTAAGAAATTCTACAATTTGAGGGGACTGTTAATGTGCAAGAAATGTAATGTTTGTTTCTTTTTTGTACCTAAGTTTGTATTTTTCAATTTTTATTATTATTTTTTAATTTTTGAATATTGTGAGGATTCATAGATGGAGTCCATCCATTCATCCTCCCAATGCGAAATATAACCCCCCGACGGAGTTCGCCGACAGGCACAGGAACGAGCCACTGCGGACAATGAAGAGTCGCCAGTCTGTCTGGAATATTGACACTAAAAGTACAATGGGAATTCGTTCTACTACGCCTTTATAGATGTACTGCCATCAGCTTGGATAGAAACAGCCGAGAGCCATTAGACGACTCGACGCCAGATATGAGTCCAATGACAGATGCAACAGAGTGACATCAGAGCCAACCAGGACCAATGGAGGACCAGCTCCGACCCGGAGGCCGGAGCACGCCAAAATCCGAACCGAGGAATCCGAAGAAGTAATATTCAGTTTTTGACTTGATCTCATCCTGAGGTGCGTCTTGATTCACAGACCGGAATCGGTCGACCAATTTCTTCTCTTTTGAGAATATATTTTTGGAGTTCGGTGTGACCTCGTCCTGAGAGGACACCTACTCACAAGCCTTGAGAGACTGAACACTATAATTCCTGGAGACTTTTCTTAGAAGGAACGTCCTAGAATTCCTGGTGTAGACTTTCACCAGAGACGTCTATAGTGAGATCCTGTACGGATCTGTGGTGAATCGTCACCGACGAAGTGATCTCCTCCCGAGATAAAATTGTGTGAGTGTAGGGCCGTTATAACTACTCTAGAACCGTTTATTGGTTAAGACATTTCTTCCACTGGAGACTTTTATGCTGTTGGATTAGAATTGCAATCTTCTGTTAGAAATGCAATATTCTGTTAGAATTGAGTTGAGAAAATCTGTCCAATCTAATTATTAGAGACCTATATCTAATTTCAGAGCCTGGTATATAATTTACCATCAATCAAGAGCTGTAAATAAAAATTGTTATGTTAATTAAGTTTGACTGTTCTCTGTAGATTCTTTATCTGCACGCTACCCAGAGAAATCATTACAATATGTAATTTTCTTTTTCTTACACCAAACACATTCTTTGTTCAGTTTATGTTTGAATTATCTATTCTTATGTATTCCTGGAAGTTCACCTCATGATCAATGCTACTTTCAAGTGTCACTAATTTTGCTGGAGGGGGGGGGTCTTTTTATGTCAATTCACCCAGGAATCTATTTGCCATAATACCTCAGATATTTTTCAAATTTTTTTTATGAATACATACCTATGAGATATTACCAATTAATTTTTTCATATTTTATCATCAAAATTTGAATTTGGAGGAATTTTTTGAAAATTTTGATTTTTACAAGATTTTGTCAATTGTACTTTTGGTATCATTTTAGAAAGACCTTTCTGTTTTACTTATTTTTCAACCAATTGGGCCGATCTTGGTATCAAATTAAAGCTAATACTTTTCTCTTTCCAAATAAGCTATAAAAGTGATACTAAGGGAAATAGAATGTTGCCACTCATATGGTTAAGTGAGTTTTTATATTTTTTCAGTCGGTAGATTCAATAGGTCATACCTCATAAACCACAACTAACACATGTGTCATATTTGTTTTCTAGAATGAGCAGATTATGTACTTGTTGTGTTGTAAAAATAAGAAGAATGTTTTTTGTAGTTATGAAATAAAAAAATTAAAAAAATTAAAAAATAAATTTGCTTTGCAAAAACATTTACTTCAAAATCAACAGTTTTCTATAAATATGAGGTCTTTTTGAACTTAAATAGCTCACAAATTTGTGAGAATTGTTAAAACTGTGATTACAAAATAATAAAAATTTATCTGCATTGGTCATAATTAAAAACTACAGTTTAATTTTGTAAAAGAATGATTCAGGAACCCTTTCTGATTCAGCAAAACAAAAATAATCTTTCTTTCAACAGAAAAAAAAATAACAATGTAGAACAGCCTGCCTAATTACCAAATTATGCACCTGCTTGAACTGGAGAGGTATAAATACACAGTCAGCAACATAACATTTTTTTCATGAATAGACTTGTTTGGATTAAAAAAAAAACACCTGCCTATGATCTCCCACTCCCACAATATTCATGTGCAGTCTTGCTTTTTAGATTTCCGTGAGGCAGGTTGTGTTTGATGGATACATTATTTTCTAGCATTTTTATGGCTTAATAAAGAATGTTTTTTAGTTCGGATTTCAAAAGTTTTTTGATTGAGATGTATTGGAAATGTGTTCTGTTGGTAAATACTTCAAAGAAAATTCTACTGCATCAACTCAAATAGAATATAGTCCAGAAAACTTTATAAGTTGTTCTGAATTTGCGAAGAAGAAAGAGAACCTTTAATCCTAAGAACAGAATGTGTGACTTGTGAAAATACATGCAGTCAACATATGTATGCTTTTCATTCAATGTTTGAGGATCGACAAAGGGTATGTTGTGATCCATTTATGAAACACAAAAATATCGTGCACAAAGGTCTTAAAATCGTTTCTCATACATTTTCCAAAAAATATAAACAATAGGTTGAACTAGTATCTCTTTCAAAATTATGTATTTCTTGTAGAAAAATAGTTTTTTCAACATTTCCACAAGATAATGATAAAGTAAGCAATATTTTTAGACAGTGATTACGAACCCGATTTAAGTAATAATGAAGTCATTGCGAAACTAAATGACTAAATGAAAGCTGTGAATTGATAGAATGACCCCCCCCCCTTAAAGTCAGAAAACTTGATGAAAGGGCTAGTTATTTGTGAAAAAAAGCTGAGCAAATTGCAAATAGATTCCAAAATATGACATAAAAGGCTCTAAATATTGAATCTTCATCAAAAAACAAAGAAAGAGAGAATAAACAGAAGTGCAATGATTGTTATAATCTAATGCATAAATTCAAAGAAAAATTTAAAAAGAGTAAAATAGATGATCAAATTCAGATATTGACTCTAGTTCCCGAGTCATGGAGTATCTTACAAACAGTCAACTTTTTTTAAACCTCTGAGTACTTTGTGAAAAAAGCTAGGAAGTTATTAAATGAAGAAGGCATTTTATGTAAAGGTAAGAAAAGAAAAAGCTGTACTCTATGTGAATAAGTTATACAGAAAGCAAGAGATTTTATTATGATGATGCGATAAGTAGAATTTCCGTTAATGAAAAATATTGTATTTCTTCACCAACAAAACATGGTCAAAGAGAATTGATAACAAAAAGATTAATATTGCATAAAGATATTTACTTATTATTCAAGGAGAAGAAACCCACAGAAAATATAGGTTTTATCAAGTTTTGTGAATTACGTCCACGAGAATGTGTAACTGTAAATAGTCGAGGGATTCATTCAGTGTGTGTTTGCACCTGTCATCAGAATGCTAAAATTATGATGCAGAGTATACATTTAAAAATGCCATATCAACTCCTGCTGAAATTGGTGTGTAACGTGGAATCAGAGGAATGCATGCTTCACCGTTCTCCTGAATGTCTTAGTGAACTGGACCACCGAGAATTTCTTTTGGAGTTAGAATACTTTGAAGTTAAAAGAAACAGTTACATTTAAGCAGTGGCTCCAAACTGATCGAGCATTCCTCGAAACTTTAGTAAAATCAGTGTATGATTTTGTTGATTTACTAGTTTCAAAATTCGTAAAGTTAACAAAACATCGCTTTGTAACCAAATCACAGAGTCAATACTCAAAGCAAATAAAAGCAGATCTGGATGATGAATGTTGTATAATTTTAGCAGACTTTGCAGAAAATTACACTTGCATCTTGCAAGATGTTGCTCCAATTCCATTGGCATAACATTCCGGTTACACTACATACTTTTGTAATCTATTACAAATATAACGGTGAGCGTAAATTAAAGTCAATATACTTTATTAGTGACTGCCTTAATCATAACTCTACGTTGTTTTCATTCCAGAAGTCACTTCTACAGCATCTGAGAAAAGAACTACCGCATTTAAAAGATGTAATATATTTTAGTGATGGTAGTTCAGCTCAGTATAATAACTACCAAAACTTTATTAATTTATGTCATCACGAAGAAGACAATGACATGACTGCTGAATGGCATTTCTTTGCATCTAGTCATGGCAAAAATGTATGCAATGGAGTAGGAGGTACAATAAAAATCCTTGCCATAAGAGCAAGTCTTCAAAGAACTGTTGAGGGACAGATTTTAAATGCACGATTTGCTTGAATTTGCCTCCAAAAACATGAAGAGGATTCAGATGTTTTTCGCAACATCAGCAGAGGTGGAAGCAAATGAAGATTTTCCGAAGGAAAGGTATGGAAAGTCGTTACCAATAGTAGATACTAGAGAGAACCACTTCTTCAAGTCATTAGACAGAAGAAACCTTTTGTTGAAGAAGGTTTCGGTTTCAGAAAATCCTTTTACGGCCACTGTTGATAGCAAAATCAGACAAGTAGTCAACATTATTCCTAAAATGTTTTATGCAGTCATCTATTACAATAAATTGTGTATTGGTAAAATACTAGACAAGTGTGAAGAAGAAAGAGATGCAAAAAATCAATTCATGCATCCACCAGGCATTTCACGGACATATTTTTGGCTAACTAAAACTGATTGCTGCTGTGTGCCCTATGAAAATATAGTCCAAGAAGTTCCAGTTCCTTTTCATCATCTCTATCAGGACGAGCATACAAAATAGATGCAAAGGTTGTCAAACAACTGCAGAAAATAGTTACTTTAAGCAATAGATCAAATAAACTTTAAATTTACATTTAAAAAGTTGATTTTGAAAAAAAAGTTTTGTAATGCAAATTTATTTTTTATTTCATAACCACAAGAAACACCCTTTTTATTTTTAGAACACAACAAGTACGTGATCTATTCATTCTAGAAAAAAATATGATACATGTGTTGGTTGAGGTTCATGAGGTATGATTTTTTTGAACCTACGGACTGAAAAAGTATAAAAAAAATCCAGAAAATCCAAAAATACAGATCTTTTTACCTCCTTTTCTTATTAGCAAATACCCGCTATATTTATATATTCCGAATCAAGCATGGATATATCCTTCAAAAGTTGACAATTTTCTTCATTAACATCAGAACAAAGTCTGGATTTCATTCTGTCGACAATACTTTGAATGATTTGCTTTTGATTAATAGGTACGATTTTGGAATTATGTACCAAGGTGATATCTTGAAATAGAAACTTTTCTTTTGCATCTGCTTTTATTTTGTACAGCTATCTGCGTTTCACGTGATGTTTTCTACGAAAAGCAAAGCGTGAACGTAGTTTTTAGAAAAAGCAGAGGGTATACGGAATTTGCTAGAAAAACCAGAGAGTATACGGCGTATACCGCCGTATACCCTCCACTACAGCCTTGGTAATTAATAATAATTGGAAAATATTTATTGGAAATAAAAAGGCAAGGAACTTTGTTTTGGTTAGGTTAGTTAAGAGTCTCTCTTTTTTTTTTTTAAAGTTACCGCCGACACGGTCGGAGGATTGAAAACTGTGTTGTTTAGCTCGATTCTTAGACGGTTTCCCGAGTAAGTACGGATAAGACAATTACGAAATTAACTGGTTTGTCCATCGTGTTCCCTGAACAATTTTCAAGATTTTTTTCCGATGCGGCTATTAGGTTAGGGTTCATTAAGTGTCAAAATTTAAAAAAGCGAAATTTCTAACGCGAGTGAGCAAAAGACTTACAAATTTTCAGTCTTCAGTCGGTTTTTTTTTTTTTTTTTTTTTTTTTTTTACTAACCCAGAAAAATCCAGAAAATCCAAAAATACAGATCTTTTTACCTCCTTTTCTTATTAGCAAATACCCGCTATATTTATATATTCCGAATCAAGCATGGATATATCCTTCAAAAGTTGACAATTTTCTTCATTAACATCAGAACAAAGTCTGGATTTCATTCTGTCGACGATACTTTGAATGATTTGCTTTTGATTAATAGGTACGATTATTAATCCTCTAAGCATAAATTTTTGCAGCGCATCGAGTTTTTTATGAAATTTCAATTTGGTTCCTGATAATAATTTTTTGAAATTCGGGAAAAACCGGGAAATTTTCGTTTTTTTTAAAACTGCCCTATCTATATCTTATTACTATTAGTTTTTAAATTTGAAAGCATCGCACTATACCTTAGAAAGTACTCTTTTTTTACGGTATAATTATTTTTGAAATTGGTTAATAAATAAATTCGATGCGATCAAAAGTTGTTCATACAAATTTCGGAATATTGAGATATTTTCGCTACTTTTTGTTAAAGCTTTCATATCTACAGCTTAATACTATCATTTTTTAAATTTGAAAATCACTGAATATCTTAGATTGTACTCTTCCATATGGTACAATTATTTTTTAAATTGATTTGTAAATAAAGTCGATACAATTAAAAGTTGGTCATACAATTTTCGGAACTTTTATAGATCGTAATTTACGATACAAAACTAAAACTGCCATTTTTTTTCTCAATTGACGGGTGCTGGACTTTATCCTTTGCCACTACAAGGCCGAAAACGTTTGTCGCTACCGGAATTGATGTTTACTTGCGAAGGGGCACCCAAGGGGTTGACTATCAACTCCCCTAATAAATGACAGCACAATTTACATCCTTGCCATAAACCCGGAACCTTCCGATCCTGAGGCCAACAACCTGACCACTAGATCCGTTGGTCGGCTATCATATCTATAGCTTAATACCATTTGTTATTGTAATATTAATAGTATTGTAATAACTGTCATATCTATAGTTTAATACTATTAGTTTTAAAATTTGAAAATTCCACTTGAAAGCTTAGACTTTCTTACGGTAAACGATGCAATCAAAAGTTAGACACACAAATTTCGTATTTTTTACACAGCAGAGCATTCATTGTTCTTCACGGAATTGAAGGTTACATTTCCTGACTGACGGGTTTGCCAAATATCAAATTAATCGTGCAACAATTACCATAGAGGCTATTTTTTTATTTGGCGAGGAAAAAGGCTTACCGAGAAAGTACAGATCAGAAAATTACGAGATTACCACGATTTATTTAAAATTGTACAGGGAACAAGATGGAGAAGGTTTTTTTATGGATGCGGCTATTAGTTTAGAGTGCATTAAGTGTTAAAGTAAAAAAAAAAAAAAAAGATATCACTTGCGAAGGAGATTGACTCTGCGAAAGGAACGGTGGTTTGCGAAGCAAATCAAATGGGATCTGTCACAGTAACGATCCTCGATGGATGGCGAGCGTAAGAGAGGAGGTAGCGGAGACCATAGACTAATACACAATACTTACTTTGATTGAATAAAGCACTGCGTTGCCCGTGACAGTTAATTTTTGTGGGGTTAGGTTAACGCTCACCAACCTCTAATGTTTGCTAAACATTCCCATTTGGTTTGCTTCGCAAACCAACACCATTGGCATTAAGCGACATGACACGGGCGTGTCGCCACATAATTGCAACATGGTTCCATTTGTGGTAGAGAAAAAAAAGTTTTCACCTTCCGCTCTTCGCAATTAAATGGAAATGTAAAGTCTCCGCTCAAACGATTCCTCAGGGAACCTTTTGACTGGCATTGTTTAGTTTTATTTTATAAAATCGGGATCGTTAAAAATAGATTGAAAATTTCAACGGATTTGAAATCTGCGGTGACAAAGTCAGAATCTATTCTTATTGAATCCCAGGATCTTTTGGTAGAAATTTCAGCTTTCACCTAGTGAATAATCCCCAATAAAGATAATAATCATCGAATTTTGCAACAGTCTCATTGCGCTACTAATTATGCACATAATGAGCTGAAAAAAATGTGGAATTCCGATGTTTCCGTAACAGTTGAATCGCATGGAGTAAAAATTTCCCAATATTTCTATTAATGATTTTTATGAATATTAATTTCATAATTAATACAAAATAGTAAAATTTAGTTTGATGATTGAAATGTTTATAGATTGTGTTTGGGTTTTTGGGCAGCAAATTACGCCACACACATCTAAAGTAATTACTCTTCTAAATACAAAATACTTTTCATTAATTATCAGTGGAAGTCCCGTAACTAATTCAGCATGGTATATGGAAATTCATAGGTTCTCCTGAATTGAAACACAATACTTCCCTCCTTACTGGATTTGGTTCTGCAAAGACCCAAGTGACAGGCACATTTAATTCTTCCATCCAAATTGAGGAAATTAACTTTGATGCTACATTCTGTGTTGTGTCCGACTCCTCCAGGACGTACCCCATCCTCATTGGTTGTGATATCCTTCAAAAGCAACAATGACTGTATCCCCTGATAGAATGATAGAATAAAGTTTACAAAAACTGACCTTCCCACTTCGACATCTTTACCCGAAAATTTCATCCCGCATATCGAGGACGATACACCAGCATTTGATGTTGACCACAACATTCCCAAAAAAGTCCATGTCGACGAACATCAATTACTCCAATATTACTTGCTGAAAAAGACTAAATCAACGGATGTAGAACTGAGTGTTACTTTGGTTTACAAAAAAAGCCAATTTTTCATTTACCCGCAGTTTGCCCTTTGTGGAACGTGACATAGTTGAAGAATGACTTGCCAATGATATCATTGACCTTTGAGCCTTGCTGATAGCCGTACTCAAGTCGAATACTTGTGGTGCGCAAAACGAATGCTATTGATCATCGTTATTGATTATCGACAAATCAATAAAGTGTGATTGAAAAAGATAGGTATCCCCTCTCAATTTTTGAAAATATTCTTGACAAGTTGCAAGATGCAATAATGTTCAATACTTTGGACATGAAAAATGTTTTCCATCACGTATCAGTTGCAGAACAAAGTCGTTCATACACTTCTTTTGTTACATATCGTGGACAGAATCAGTTCAAGCGTATACATTTTGGTATGGCGAATTGCCCCGCTCTGTTTCAACGTTTTATCAATAATGTGTTTCGTGACCTGATAGTCGAGGGAATTGTTCTTCCATATATGAATGATTTGGTCATCCCTGCCAAAGATGATGTCGAAGCTCTGTCCAGACTTCGATTGGTTCTTGATGTCGCCAAGGTCTATAAACTTGAGATTAACTTCAAGAAATGCCAATTTTTTCTTCCCAGTATTGAATTTTTAGAACACATCGTTGAGGCAGGAAAATTTTTTCCTTCGCCTTCTAAAATTGATGCCGTCACCCGTTATCCAGAACCTAAATGCAGGAAAGATACTTAGAAATTCCTCGGACTGACAGGTTATTTCCGTAAATTTATACCGTCTTACTCACTCATCTCTAAACTTCTTAGTGATTTACTTCATAAAGACTATCACTTCCATTTTGACGCAAACGAACGATCCGCATCCAGTTTAGACTATTTATCGCCAAAATACTGGAACTGAAGTGCACTGTGATGCTTCAATAGATAGTTTCGGTTATACCTTACTTCAGAAGGACGCTGAAAACAAATTCCATCCCGTTTATTAAAATAGTAAAACAAACAACAGTCAACGCAAATACTCTAGTTACGAACTCGAAGTCCTTGCAATTGTACCGGCCTTACGTACATTTCGTGTGTACATTCTAGGTGAACACTTCACCTTAGTGACCGACTGTGACGCATTTACGAAGACAATGACAAAAAAAAAATATGTTGTACACTCATTGCTCGATTGATATTACTTCTTCAAGACTTCGACTATTCGATAGTTCATCGCTCTGAAACACGAGTGGCTCTTGTTGATGCTTTGAGTCGTTTGCAAGTTGTTTCCGTATCTCCTGATCCACTCACTATTCGCATATACCGAGCTCAACAACAAGATGCAACAAAATCAAATTAGAATAACTTTACTGCGAAGAACGATGTTCTTTACAAATTCACAAATGGTAATGACATTCTTGTGGTACCAGAATCGATGCATCTTGATATGACTCGTAGTGCCCACGAACGAGGCCACTTTGACGTTAAAAGAACTGCGAACTCATTGTTAAGGATTGTACTTTGCTAGCTGACGCAATCGCTGCAGAAAGTTGCCAGCTCGGCAGAGAGTTACGTTTCGGGAAGAAAGGTTTATATCAGAGACCGTCCCAGTACTGTAGGAGGGCGGGAGTATATTTTTAACAAAATGCATAATTCTATGTACCGTTACGAATAAGTCTTTCTGTAAAAAACAAGAAGTGAACGTCTTTATTGAAGTACGGACTAAATTTATTCGTATACCTGTTGATCCAACTACAGAGGGTTGAGTACCCCCAGATTAATTTCAAAGATTTACTGTAAATTATATATTAAAATTAAAGAATCAGGTTCCGAGCTTGTGTCAAGCTCGAATTGTGTGGTTATAGGCACCACATAAGGGGGGGGGGGTCCGCGACAGCACATCTTGTGAAAACTGTTCTGTAGTAGTGGTAGAAGAAAAATAAGTAACTATATTTTGAGAGAGAAATCTATAATATATTTTTTTGCTTTTTCGTGTTCTTGGAGTGAATAGTTAAGTTATAGTTAGTAATTTTACTACCTACACTAAAGTAATGGATCAGTTAAAACTTAAGAGAAAGGGTCTGCGTACTTCGTACAGCTAATTTGCTTAACGAGCAATTAGAGATGGATGAAGTCGAAAAATGTGTCCTGAGAGATAAATTAACCAAATTCAATAATAGTTTCCGTGATATTTGCGAAATAGATAAAAATATCCTGGATAGATTAGTAGAGTCCCATGTCACTGAAAGCGAAATAGAAATGGAACTAATAGATGCTGAAAATTATTCCGAACAACACTTTCGAGATTTCTCGGCGCGTTAGCGAACTGTTGGATAGTGACCTTGACGCAGTTTCAAGGGAACACAAGTGTCGGCAATAATTCTATTTACGCTGAGTCAGAATTCAGGGAGGAGGGGGGGGGGGGAACGCCCCACCAGAAAAGAAATACAAACTCCAGAAACTAAACATTCCAATTTATGACGGCACTTAACTGAACTATTTTAAGAATTTGGTCACAATTCAAGAAAATACAGGAAGATAAGCAGTTAGAAGACAGTGATAAATTTCAATACTTATTACAGTCACTGCAAAAAGGAACACGCGCTAAGGTATTTTTATAGAGTTATCCCTTAACATCAGACAATTATCCGAAGGCGGTTGCTGCGTTTCAAGAGAGGTTTGGTAAACAAGAACTTCTCATAGAAGTTTCCTTCGAGAATGAATAAAATTGATAATAGGTAATGTTCGAGCGAACATTAGAGAGAGGCTACCATTACCATTATACATGAAGGTCGAGGCATATTTGAGGTCACTTGACTCAATGTGGCTAGATTCAAATGTCAATGCAACATGACTATTCCCGATGGTCGAGAGTAGTCTTCCAGAGGAGACATTAAAGGTTTCTTCATCGTACAAAGACATTAAAGGTTATTCTTCATCGTACACGAGTGAAGAAGAGGAGGGAAAGTCTCGTCTTTCAAATTTATTAGAATTCCTGAAAAGTGAAGTTGAAGGGAAAGAAAGATTGTCTTTGGTGCGAAAAGGTTTTAATGGTACAAGTTCCAGGGCATCTGGGGGAAGTTCCGAAATACCAAGTAGAGCGGTCAATAAGCTTAATAGACGTCTAAGTACCTCAACTGAAGCCGGGTATATACTGCTAAGAACTCAGAATGCATTTTTTGTGACAAGTCCCACGACACACGTGAATGCTATACCGCTAGATCTATGCCGTATAAAGAAAAGGCAAACAATTTAAAAGAAAAGAAATCTTGTCTGAAATGTTTCACATTTTCCCACATAGCCAAGGACTGTAAAATGTTTGTCTGTTGTATTGTATGTGATAAAGGAAGAAGAAGACTCTCCAAAAATTCGAAGAATACGGGAAATTATTCCAGAGTGGGAAGGCGGAAGGGGTTATCAGTAGAGTACCAGAAGAAAATATTAAGATCCCAGGGCATTACCTTCCTCACCACGCTGTCATTAAGCCTGGTAGTGTGACTACCGTAATTAGTATTGGATGCATCTAGTAAACTGGGAAGGTCACCTTCTCTAAATGACTGTCTTCTGAAAGGTTGATAGAGCAAATGCCTGCTATATTATTACGGTTTAGGACAAAGGCCATCGCTGCTATTGTTGATATTCGGAGAGCTTTCTTGCAAATTGAAGTGAAGGAAACGGATCGTCATTTTTTTTAAGGAGAAAGCTGACATGATCCAAGTTTATCAGCACAATAGAGTGGTGTTTGAGGCAATTTGCAGTACATTTTTGCTTGGAGCAGTCATCCGTTGTTATCTAGATAATACTCCTGAGGAGCTGAAACCAATCTCGGAAAAGTTTTCGAAATCCTTTTACGTAGATAATTGCATACCTTCCGTCGATGATTTATCTGAATTAGAGGAGTTCATTACACAGTCAACTAAGTTGATGTCAGAAGCCAAGATGGACTTGTGAGGATGTGGCAGTTTGGTACAACAAAGGAAGTTAACGAAACTTCGTTCAAGAATAAAAGGCTTCTTGAATATGATCTTACTACTGTGATGTCGCAAACACCGCTACTATTTTATTCCAAATTCCTGAAACATATGCCCGAGCTCTGCTGATGAAAGTCGCAACAGCTGTCCCGTTTGTTTTGGGGTGCCGGTGATTTGTGGCTGGTGGAATTTGGGGTCTGGCTACACAAAGAGATCGGTTGCTGAGCTCGAGGGAAGCGGAGGTTTTTGTTTTGCGGTGCTCGTTGATGAGGCTGTTTTTGCCTGTTTCGCACCACCCATCTCAAAGGGATGCAAATATCTAGAGTAGAAAAGTGTAAATATAATTATTTGCACAATAAATGCAAGTTAGTTTTAAACTAGGCTGTTTCATTTTGTTGAAAAGCACACCACTCGGCCCATTACGTTACAATACCCTATTTCAGTTTTAGCTCTCCGATGAGACAGAGAAGAAGATTGTCTAAGCATTTGTGGCAAATTGGACTCAGATGTGAAAAACCCTCTTTAAAGAGAAATTTTGTCAGTCAACGCAAAGTATATACGATCCCATCTTTATCTTAGCTCCAGCATTGCTACCTGCGAAAATGTTAATTCAGAAGGCGTGGGCATTGAATTCGGACTGGGATGGTTCATTGCCTGATGTAATTCGAGACATCTTCATGAAATGGTACGCTGACTTACCTCATTTAACAAATGTGAAAATTCCAAGAACAGGATATGGAAGTGGAAATGACTGAACTCTACCATATTTCCTGCAATGCCAGTCAGACTGCTTACGCTACAGCCATTTTCCTCAGATGTACCACACCAGACGACGTCTAAGAACAGCTTGTGGGGGCAAGATCGCGACCTCCTCCTCTGAAGGGTAAACAATACCAAGGTTGTAACTGCTAGCGTGCGTACTTGGACCTCGATTGTCACAGTACACTATCAAATAATTTTATTTAGCTCCATAATTGTCATTCTTTTGGACAGACGCGTCCACAGCCCTCACGTGTATCAAAAGAAACGATCAATGGGGTACCTTCGATGGAAACAGAATTAGAGAAATTTGCCAACTTACCAACCCAGAGTAATGGCATTTTGTACCAGGTTACCTCAATTCGGCCGACCTTCCATCGCGTAATTATTCGTCCCGTCACTTTGTGGATACTGCATAGTCAGAGGGACTAGAATGGTTCAAGAAATCATCCAATTCCTGGCCAAGCGACAAAATTTCAGTTGATGGGCAAGTCGACTATTCTCAGAAGATTTCTTCTGCGGTTACTTTAAGCACGAAGATAGAAAAGAAATGTAGGTTTGAAAATATTTCGAATTTCTCCCGAATAGTACGAGTTTTGGCATGGATGAAACAAATCTTAAAACCCACAGGAGAACTTGACAAAAGAATGGGCAAATCAATTTGTAGTGAGAAGATTCGAAAAGGCAAAAACACTCTGTTCCGAGTAGTGCAAAATCAAAGCTTTCCAAAAACGGTATCAAGTTCAATCCATGGTCTGATGGTGATCAAGAGGGTGTTTTTAGTGTCAAAGCTAAAATTGCAGACAGCAATGACGAACTTTCATTTTGTTACCCTGTACTTTTACCGTCAAGACATCATGTGGTTACGTGCCTTGTTAGAGAATATATCATCTTAAACACTGCCATGCAGGGGTATTGGCACTTGCTATGAAATTACGAGAAAGGTTCTGAGTAGTAGCCTCCAAACGACGTATTAGAAACATCATCGCAAAGTGTATCAAATGTAAGAGATTTACAGCAAAGGCCGAGAATACACCACCAATACAGCAACCACTTGATCGTGTGCGAGATGCCACGACCTTCAAAATTACGGGAGTGGACCACTGCGGTCCATCAAGGACGAAAGAAGGCGTTAATTGTGTTAGATGTTGTTGTTGTTGTCGTGCGGGCCATATATGGCCCAATTGGGGATGCCATTACCCCGGAGGGTTGGACTTCTTCACACATGACACATCCGTTTTACAGGAAGGTCCCTTTCACACATCCATTCACTCACACATATCGTAATTTAGATCCCAATCAGAGGCCGATAACCCCCTGATTAGGTACTCCCAGAGGTATTGATTTTGTGTTAGATACCTGTGATGTATACAGAGCAGTGCATCTGGAAGCAGTCACGTCCTTAAGAAGCAGTCACGTCCTTAAGTCCTACAAACGCTGCGTCGTTTCATTGCCGGACGGAGTAGACTTTCCACCATATACTCAGATAATGGGATTAATTTCACTGGCACCAATAACCTGCTCAAGGAGTTGGATTGGCCCAAAATACAATCGGTAGAGGGACCCATCAACTGGAAATTAATACCACCCACAGCGGCTTGGTGGGGTGGATGGTGGGAACACCTCATCCGCTGTGTGAAGATGCTCCTTGTGAGAACACTTGGCCGAGCTTCACTTGACTTTTAGGAGTTATGCATAGTGCTGTGCAATGCTGAAGCTACCATAAACAGTAGGCCCCTAACTTACATCAGTGACGGACCAGAAGGTTTGTCACCCTTGACTCTATCTATGTTTTTGCAGGACATGGCTGCAACAGGATTAGCAGACATAGACAGTACAAATGAAAGACGACTGCAACTTCGCCACAAATACTGTCAGCAATTACGTGAGCAACTAAGAATTCGTTTTCGCCGAGAATATTTAGGACAACTAGTGCAGAAGTCCGGAACTAAAGATTCTACACTCCAAATAGGGTATGTTGTATTGGAAGGGCAGGAAGTGGCCGATGGCTCGAATAGAAAAAATTGTCCCTAGTATGGATGGTAAAGTGTGCGTAGTTTAGTTAAAAATCGTGAATGGTAAGCTTATTTGGCCTATTCAAAAATTGTATCATCTATAATTCTCAAAAGCTGATGATCCTGTCGCTAAAAGATCTAGAGGTGGTAAGTCCTTAAGATTCCGGCGAGATTGAATTTGTAGTGAGGCTCACGGATGTGTATATTCTAATCTGGATCCAATTTTCCAGTTGGTGAACTTTTACATAGAAACTTAGTAGAATTCTAACCAAATTTCCATTTATTGTTCAATTGCTTTATATCGTATTCCAGAGATTAATTTGAGTTTTTCTAATATTGTTATTATGCTTAATTTTAGCTCCCGCAAAATTAAGGTGGAAGGATGTTAAGAATTGTACGTTGCTAGGTGATGCAATCGCTGTTGAGCTATTGCGCCGTACCTCCGTTGCTGGCTGACGAAATCGCGGCAGAAAGTCGCCAGCACGGCAGAGAGTTGCGTTTCGGGAATAAAGGTTTTTATCAGAGACAGCCCCAGTACTGTCGGAGGACGGGAGTATATTTTTATAGCTAAGGCCTTACAGTACTGGTGAGTCCACAAAATGCATAATTATATGTACCGTTACGAATAAGTCTTTCTGTAATAAATGTAAGTGAACGTCTTTATTGAAGTATGGACTAAATGTATCGGGATACCAGATTCGGATACCTGTTGATCCAACTACAGAGGGGTGAGCACCCCAAATTAATTTAAAAGATTATTTTGTAAATTATGTATTCAAATTAAAGAATCTGCTTCCGGGCTTGGGTCAAGCTCGAATTGTGTGGTTATAGGCACCACACTCATTAAGCAGCAGTACTATATTCCTCATTTACATCGCAGATATCGTTCATCAAGAGATCAAACAGCATATTTCAACTTGAATACCTTGTTTTCTCTCTAACAAAAGAGACGGCAATCAAGAGGGCCTGTTAAATCCTCTTCCCAAAGACGATACTCCTCTACATACATACCATCTCGGACCGTTAGCGATTTCAAATAAAAATTATCGTCATATCTTAGCTGTGATTGCCTCATTCACCAAGTTCTGTTGGCTCTATCTGTGTAAATCTACCACTTCCAAAGAAGTTATTGCTAAGATTGAAATTCAAAAAGATGCTTTTGGTAATCAGGGTTATCACTAATCGTGGTTTCGCTTTCATATATCTGATGAATTCACGCAATATTGGGCCAATGAAAACATTCAACTGCACCATGTAACAACTGGTTTGCCCCGTGCAAATTGACAAATTGAAAAACTCAATCGCAGTATCATCGTTGTCAGGGCCGGTCCGAGAGAAATTTATCGCAGACGCCCCCCCCCAAGATTCGCCATATGGTTCTCCTTAGAATAGCCTAATGTTTAATTAGTTTATTTCATTGCAAAAATACGAACTTCATACTGACATAGTTTTTTTTTCTGCTAAGCCTTCAACAGGCTAATGGATTTTGTGACAGTAAACACATCCGTTGTACTTAAAAATAGTTATGCCATGGTGATTGGTTTACAAAAAAGTCAAAGGGTACTTCTTCATCTTGAAAACATTTACTACAGTAAATTCAATTACATTTACATTATAGCATAATATGTACAGCCACGGGGAAAAATACAATCTACCTCATTTATTTCGAGCACTTTTCATACTATAGCAATTTCCAAAGGTATCATTCAAGGGAATGACGTCCTCTTTAACTTAAAATCAAAATCAATTGTATAAAATCAATTGCCTACCATCTTTATATCAAAATTTGCATAAAATACTATGTATATGTTCTGAGATATTCAATGCTAAAGTTAGTTTTAATTTCAGGGATCATCTCCACATAGAAAGACACTATTCGTTGATCGAGTTTAATTGTAGATCAAGAAAATGAAATTTCGTTGGGGATGATATCGATATATAAATTAGAGGTGGGGGAGGGGTTTTGGTCCTTGATATCATTTGGTATTTTAGGGGGGGGGGTGTCTTAAAATCACAAAAATTTGATATCGATATATATGAATGGTCCCTAAAGGTAATCAACTTTTTATGTGTGTGTCGGGTTTTGTATGTTTTGGGCGCCGGCCTTGCCGATGCCAGTGCCATATATAGGGTATTGCTGCACTTGGCAAAGGTAGGACAAAAGACGGTCTCATATCAAAATGCATACAATCCGAATTTGAACAGCCTGTAGCCTACCTGTTCCTTACCTTACCGGGTTACCGTAGCGTTAGCAGAACGCTACTATAACTCGGTAAGGTAAAAAAAATCCTGAGGGCAATTTCTGTATTCGGATATGGATCTTTAGGATATTTGCATCTACACTTTAACAAGTCCACCTATCCTCGAAGTATTGATGTTACCGCTAAGGCTCGTAAGTCGTTAATGCGCACATTACAAAGCTAATCTGCAGATTAACTAATTTGCTCCGTTAACGTGCGGAATCAAGTTTTCCTCATTTAACCTAGGTAATGTGCACATTAACGACTTCCGTACCGTTAAAGTTCAAAAGTTTGTTTCTCTCATTTCCTTTCCCTACACCTTGTTTGATTGTATAAACTTGATTCTTTAGATATCTAAAAATAAATAAATAACATTATATTAATTTCCTTAATTGTAATAATATTTCAAACCGTTTGATTCTTTCTTTTATAGTTTTTTAATTGATTGATGATTGATTCTATCAACTAATTTGTTGATTGTTTGACTGTATTAACTTGATTCTTTAGATATCGAAAAATAAATAAATAACATTATGTTAATTTAAGCGTACATAAACATTATTGTTGTTCCAGCAAATATCTTATTCTCACTTTAACGAGTGCCTTGTAGGTAATGTTCAGATTATCTAAGTAATTTGCATATTACCTAGGTAATTTGAGAAATTAAACAATTTTCGGCACTTTAACGGATTACCCTAGTTAATCTGCCCATCACCTTGATAATTTGTAGAATAGCTGATTACTGCACTTTAGCGGTAACATTGACGCAACTCCGTTCGAACTGCTCATATGTACTAAAATGAAAACTAAAATTTTTAATCGGATGAAATACCACGTGCATTCGAAACAAATCGTGAAGAACTGCAAAAGTGTGCCAAAGAGGAAATTTTGAAAATTAAACGTGAAAACAAGCATATATCTATAACATACGTCGTAAGAAACCTCAACAGTACGCCGTCAATGATCTTGTGCTCATTAAACGAACTCAAACTTCACCAGACAGAAGTTCCTACCTAACTATCTCTGATCTTACAAGATCACAAAAGTTAAACCTAATCATGAGTATGATGTTACTCGAGTTAGTGGAAACGATGGACCAAAAATTACTACTCACCATCGCAGATGTAACGTCACGGCCTACGTCATCATGAGAGCCCAGAATGCTTTGCGAAAGCAGAAAAAGAACAAGGAGTGCGAATGCGACGGCTGATGGCGTTGTATTCAACTAAATTTAAAATGTCTTTCTTTTGATTTAATTAGTGATGGGCAGAATCGAGTACTTTTGAGTATCGAGTACTTAGTATTCGAGTACTTTCAAGTATCGAGTACTATTCGAATACACGAAAAAAACGATTAATCGATATAAGAATCTGAGAATTACGATATATGGCTTTTATTTGTAAAA
The DNA here is from genome assembly GCA_947359465.1 of Metellina segmentata. Lineage (NCBI taxonomy): Eukaryota > Metazoa > Arthropoda > Arachnida > Araneae > Tetragnathidae > Metellina > Metellina segmentata. The sequence goes on from OX375877.1 coordinate 58,251,333, forward strand.
AAACATGATATGTCACGTGTTACTTGGTATAGTGGTTAGAAGCACGGATTTGGAGTAACACGGAACCTGGTTCGAATCCAGATCTAGAACTGTGCTTCCTTAAGCAAAAAATAATAAAAATCAAATTAGTTTGATTTTTTTTTGCTTAATAAAAGGATTGGGTTTTTTCTCTCACAAAACTCTAAATGTTTTCTAAATTAAATGTTTGAACATTTTTTTTTCTTCCGAATTATTAATATAAATTTTTAAAAATTTTGTAAAAATAAAAATTACTATAATTTTTCTTTTTGAACTTGTTAAAAAATAACTGTATTTTGAAAAACCAAAATACAATTTACAAATTGCCGAATTTTTTAATTTTTATCTCGATTTTACAAATCATTTTTTTAATTTAAGTTCTTGCATTTTATGGATTTGGTTTTCTACTATAATTTGAGGAAATAATCATTCAACAGGAAACAAGACAAAATTTTATTTTGAAGGAAACCCCAAATATAAGAACAAAAATTATATTTTTCTACAAAACTCTAAAAATATTTTAAAAGATGTAAGAGTGCTATTTTTAATACCAGGATCTGAAACTTTAAAAATATTTCTGTAAACTTAGCCCTTATTTCAATTCTTAATTTTTTTTTCAATATGGTATATTCACATTTAATAAGATTAAAATCTGCTTGTTGAAGTTCAGACAATTAAATTAATACATATTACACTTGCACTGAACTAGTAAAAATTTGTAATTCCAATATTTAGGTAGTAATATTAATAACGATAAACAAATAAATTTTTATCATGTCAGGATTTTTGCTTCACATACTGAGCAATATAGGGCTCTTACAATGACAAAATAGGAGGGCATTTATCATCGTTTCATAACTTATTTCATAGTTCAGAAACCTGTTCGGTGAGACGTTGAAAATTCAACTAAAATAGGACTTTATTTCTAGTCCTCTTCTACAAGTTCTCATAATGGCTTTATTTTCCTTCCGTGCTTTCTTTGAATATTATTTCAAATCCGTCACAGTAATACTCCCAAGTGCTGTGTTCGCATTAAATGTCAGGGTGGTCATGTTCGATGAGATTTGTTTCATTAGCAAAACTAATTGTATCTTGATGAACTAGAGGAAAACTGACCCAATCTTCATCTTGTAATCAGAAAATGGACTATGCCTTGATATTTTTCGTTGCAACCACTAGGGTGGTTAAACTGAATTCTTATTAAATTTGAAATTTTTAGAAACTTTAAAGCTTATTATTGTGAACTTAATGTTTCTTAACTAAATTAATTTCAAATTTTTAAAATACCATTTGGTGTTAAATTTTGAGTAAATATTTTTATTCCAATCAATTGAATAAAAACACCCAAGCTTGTAAAATCTATATATTTTAATTGGATTTGCTTAAGTGTAAAGAACCATAAATTAGTAATTTTTTGTTAAACCCACAGATCTTAAGAACATGTCATCCACGACTGAGTGTCAGTACAATAACCAATTAATGTAAATGCCGAGAATGGAACAAGTATTGTTCAGGGGCTGTTTCTTCTGGTGTCTAATTTCTCTCTCTTCCAAGGAAGGCACTTTGGACACAATTGTCTTGTTCGAGAATTTTTCTGCTACTAACGATACTCACTAATGTTACATAACAGGGCACCGTTTATAGGCAACGCCATCTACATTTATAATAAGTATATTTCAGACTGAATACACCAATTTGATGTTTTAAAAGCTATTACAATTATATTCTGTAACTTAAAACATGTCCTAAAATGAACGATTCCATTTCCACATCACCCATGGGGTAGGAATCATGATGCACTTTTTTTATAGAGGTATCGCCAAGAGCTCTAATCCTCTTTAGCAGAGGTTCTCACCTCTAAATTTAATAACCAGTTTACGATGTAAACTGATTTTTCCTGTAGGAACCCTAGATATAGAATGCATGAAAAACTAAATTTAAAATTAGGAAAACTGCAAACATTTAAATTACTTTACAAACTTTAAGGAGGGAAAACACAAGAAAGATCAAGCTAGAGAGGAAAACCACTGCTCTTCTTCAGATTCCAAATGCCTAAAAGAAAAGAGAAAGCAAACATAAAAACATGTGTGCCGAACTTAGCCACCACTACAAAAATTAACTTAAGTTTACTAGTATATATAACTAGCAGTGTAACTCTTCTTTACTTTTAATACTTTTGGTAGATACACGCTGCTAAACATATAATGTTTAAGAACAGTTCACTATCGGCAATCTTCAAGCAATTTAATGACTGATTGTCAGGACGTAAATGAAACCATGTATCTTCTTGGCCTCGATGGTGGACACATCTAATCTCACTTCTAATTTAAGAGCCTGAGTTGTCTCTAAGATTCAAGTGAGACGAGAATTAACCATCTTTTCAAAAAGTTAGCACATGCAGCTGGTAAGTGTGATTGGCTTATTGTTATATGCATTTGTTGGATCTTTACAGGTTTTTGAAAAGGTATAAGAAAGGAGTGTATCCAAGCCAAAGGGAAGACATGTTCCTCCAATATGTGATGATACAGATGTAATATGTTTTAAAGTGAGTGACAGGAAATATGTATCATTAGATATACAATGCCATCAGGACAGGCACAGTTTTTCTGGTCCTTTTTAAAGCATCACATCAATCCTTTTTCTCTGAATTGAGTTATATGAGAGTTCAGATCAAGAATGGAAATTAATGCAATGGGATTATGCCTGTTTTGTGCGCTGAAATGTCTCTGGATAGGTGTTAAAACAGGGAGCTGCAGAAAAAGCATGTGCAATGGCATTTACTATCGACAGACTCAGAGATATGTTGCCTATTTGCTTCAACGAAGGAGATCGAATATAATCTCATTGCCTTCCGAAATCTGTCCCATAACTGTGTAGGAGCAGCAGATGTTATGCTAAAAGCATATTTTTGCCAAGATTCCCTTAGGCCTTTGTGTCGCACTCTTTGAGCATTGGCTTTCACTCGTTACTGCATAAATACGAGCACTTTAGGCACTGAATATCACTTCTTGCTTCAGCGATCTAATGTACATCATGCTTATCTTGTCTCATATAGAAATCTTTGTCATAATATGAACACTTACGTTTTTATTCTTTTAAACCTGATCTGGATGACTTAGTTTCAAATATATCTTGGTAATGGTAATTTTAGTTATTGTCGTATTAAAGCAACACAATGGGCTATTGACGACGGTCCGGGATCAGTCCCTTAAGGGAAAGATCCATGGACAACACTTCGTGATTTTGAACCACAGTCAGATGACGAAGCAGCACCTGAGCTGGCACCCCACTCTCCAAACTTCTACACCAACCCAATGTGAAGACTTTGGGCCACGACAGATTTAAGGTGCACCAGCCGCCTCTACACCATATGCTTACAAACATCCATGCCAAGACCCAGATTTGAACAAGAAATGTTCCGATCTAGAGGCTAACACCTTAACCACTATACCGGTTGATCGGCTCAAATATATCTTGAGATATTTAAGATTCATACACACGATGACATGCAAAACAGGGAAACATATCGAAAACAATATACAAATGATAAAGCAGTTGAAACTAATTCAAGAGTTTTACATGATTATACTAGATATTAGAATCAATTAAATTTTAGAAACATTAATTTGAAACATAAATGAAAACAAATAAGAACTGAAAGCAACACAACATTTACTCAAATGCAAGAAAGAACCCAACATACAAATGATAACGCACTTGTAACTAATTAAAAAATTTTACAGAATATTCTAGATTTTAGAATTAACTAACTTTTTAAGCAATAATTTTTAACCTTTATGAAAAAGTAAACAAGAAATGAAAGAAACATTTAAACTTAATAATGACCCCAAGTAACTTTGTTTTGACTAATACTATCACTTAAGAGAAGAAGTAATCTAGAAATTAAAGAAACGTAATAGAACTGATAATACTTAAGTGATTTTCCTAACCGACAGCAAATTGTTCTTGTAGAAAATAAAGAGCATAGCATGTGTACTAAACTGATAATCCAGCCTGTCTATTCGGGAAATTGCTTCCAGAAAATTTTAAATCCAATTTCTTAATCGATGGAACTTTTCAGCGTTTCATGCAGCATGTAAAAATTGGGAATTTGTAGCCATTTACTCTGGTCAGATACTTTGAAGAAAGTAACAGCCATCTCAAGAATGAAATAATAACGTTATTTTACTTGAAGAAACAGAAAAACATTTTGAGCATAAAAGTATCTTATTTGCATAGATATTTTTAATACCAAAAATAAAGCTTGAAAATTAAAATTTAAAAAAATTGACAAATTTAAATACAATTTTCAACAATAAAAGACAAACTCAATGTCTTTTGCAAAGAAATCCAATCTCGTAATCGATGGAATTTTTCGACGCTTCATTCATCACGTGCATTTTTAAGATTTCTAAAATTGGGAAAAGCAAAATCGAGACAAGAAAAATAAAACTAACGAGAACCATAGATATCCATACATTTACAATATGACACTTCTGCTACTTAAGAATACGATGAATTCTCAGGTGTTCGAATACGCAGCGACATGCTTTTAGTATTTGAACAGCCAGCATGAGTACCCTTGTATGCGAATACCTTGGATGAGTACTTACTACTTTGTATGAGTACAGGAACTACTACTAGAGTACTTCCGGTACTCAAATGAATACTTTTGTAACCGATACTCCAAGGATGAATACAACTACTTTAGTACTTCCTGTATTCATGAATACTTCCTGTACTCATATGAGTACTTTTGTAACCGATACTTTGGATGAATACAACAACAACTACTTGAGTACTTCCGGTACTCACATAAAAGTATCGAGTACAGCGGTTACTTTTAAGTATCGAATACATGAGTACTTTTGTACTCGAATACTCCCATCACTAGATTTAATGCAATGTTTGTCCGTCCAAGTGGTGCACGTGTATTGTGTGTTTGTGTCGTCCAAGCCAATAAAGATTTGACGGTCTAATCCAGCTACCTTATTCCGTCTATGAAACACCTTACAAGAATGCTGAATGGTGGCATAGGTGGAATACGTCTCACAATTGCTAAACAGAAGTTCAGAGTAAGTACCCCTTACCAGATAAATTGTTAAGTACGGATCAGTACCTGCCATATAGTTTAACGATAATAGAATATTAAACAAAGTTGGATATCCGGTAAGCTTGTTTATATCTGTTGTCTGAAATATTGTTCATTATATTTCGGGTATACCAACAGATTAGCTTAGGAAACCACTTGTTAAAAATACATTGATTGTGATTTTTGTTGAACTGAAATCGTTATAATTTCCGGTAGGCTGTATAATTTGTTATTGAAATAGTGTTCTTAATATTTCGGGAATGATAACAAATTAGCTTAGGAATCCACTTCTTAAAAGTACTTTGATTATAATTTCCGGTAGGCTGTATAATTTGTTGTTGAAATGTTCTTAATATTTCGGGAATAATAACAAATTAGTTTAGGAATTTGTATCCATTATTTTCTTGACTAAAAGTAAATACTAATCATTATTCATTTCTGGTTAACTCTAAAAATTTTGTTATGCGAAACACAGTTCTGTTTCGGTAAGGCATACTTAATTAAGTTTAGAAATGAATGTGATTGTATAGTTCCCTATCAGACCTTGATTTGTTAAATATTAATCGTATTGACATGTTAATATATTTTTCTGATTTTTAGAGTGTAGGTTATGAATTTATGTAGTGTCTCGGACAAAATTCTGAAAATATTGAGTTTGGAACATTCAACTATTAATATTTTGTTTTTTATGAAACATCCTGTTTCATTGAATTATATTTCTTCTGAAAAAAAATGCTCTTGCAAAGTGTAATCTTTGTTAGAAATGTGTAAAAACTTATAAATCAAATGTGTTTCAAATATTTAGATACAATAGTTTTGCTTCTGAATCGATACTGATTGCTCATTGGTGTTAAGAATTTGAAGTGTGGATCACGTTTATTTATAGATTGGTAGCTCTAAAAAATACGGATTACTTCCTGTTTGATGAAAAATTTTCTTTTTGGAGTAGAATTTTGTTTAATGGTGATGTTGTTGGATAAAAATCAAAGTGGTTTCTATTCCTCGAATATATTAGTATATGTGTATATATATTTATTTATTTTTCTTTCCAATGTCAGAAGAAAAGTAAGGGATATATTTTTGTGGTTACGTGTTCATTGCCTCTTTTATGGTTTCAAGCTTAAAAAGAAAATGTAGAGGACGGTGAAACTTTCCCCCTCTCAATCCCTGTAGCGCCCCCAGCGGATAATATTCCAGTTAGTCAATCTGCGATGAACTACCAACGGAGTAGCATGTGCTATGTCCGCAGTCAATTCGGAACCCCTCTCTGTAAATCTTCTTTTTTTTTGTACATGTAATTCGTGTAAATAACTTTTCAAATAAATACTTAGGTTAAAGTCCTGTTTTCCTTTTGTCCTTTTGAGCAGTTACAACTGTAAACACCCCTACCTCTTACAGAAGTTATTTTCATTGAGGATATGATATAAATCCTAATTCTTTTACGATTGGTCACTTTTACATATTTAATCATAATTCAATTTACACACATATTTGTGTGTGCACTTGTTTTTACAGACGTTAAGAGTGTGGATTCTTTGCTTGCAATTAAAAAAAATTTAATTCAAAATTGTTTCGTAATTAAAATTAGTGGGTTTATTAAGTTCGAGAAGATGGCATTTTTTGGATCAGCATGGAAGGCTGATCTTCATATTTTAGCTGATGAAATGGGTATAGAGATTAGTGCTTTGGCAAAAATAATCGATCTCAAGAAAGCTATAGAAACTCATGAGAATTTCGAAGTGAATTTTGTTAAGGAGAAAATGAGGATACAAAACATACCTGAACCAACAGCAGGTGGAACCAATTCAAAATATAAATTGGAATTGCATCATCCTATGTGGTGCATCCAATCCTACAAATTTGATCCTAAGAATGGGGGATATTAGTTTATATCTCGTCTTTTTGAACGTCAGGCAAGAAGATTTGACATTTCCCAAGAATTCTGGGTATCTCATCTGATAGGGTTGCTACCTCAGGATATGGCTCAATTGATAGCAAGGGAGTTGGAGTAAATTTGTGATGATTGCGACCAGGTGAAGAAAATTTTGCTGAAACGATATTAATTGACGGCAGAAAAATTTCGTCAGATGTTTACCCCCAACATAACAAGAATATTGAAGGATCGTGGACTGATTACCTGTGCGAAATCAGAAACTACTTTCAAGAATGGATCAGGGGATTGGAAGTAGGATCAGGGGATGAGAAGATAGATGGATATGACAGCGTCCGAATGCTGATCAAGAAGAAAGCTTTCAATCCAAAGGAAAAACCATTTCCTAATTGGAGAAATAAATTTCACTCAGATCTGAAAATTTATCCTACGGAACCGAAGCTAGAGAAACTAGAAGCTGAAAAGACGATTAAAAGTAATGAAGCATTTGGAAAACGATGAAAACTTCGTTGCTTTTTTAACTCTTAAGACCCGGGTGCCCGTTGCTGAAAAGAAAAGAAGAAAGTTCCGCCCATGTAAATCGTCTGATTGGTAAGGAAGAAGATATCTTCTTGTCACCTTACACCAACATTGGGGAAGTGAACGGATTCAAGATGCCGATTCTCTGTGATACTGGGACCAGTATTGATGTAGTGTGCATAAACCGTATAATACCTGAGAAGCTCACTGGCGAAAATATCTGGGTGCAACAACCTTTAAATTATGCTCCTGTTTGCTTGCCACTGGCAGAAGTAGAGTTGAAGGGAGAATTCGGACATGTGATCACGAAAGCAGCAGTTGTGTGGAGTCAAGTGGACAAAGGGATATACTTGCTCGGAAACCGAACTGCGGCTCTCCTGGAGAAGATGAAGGAATGTCCAGGTCCTCATCAAATCAACGCTATACGGACTAGATCTCAAAAACGTCTAGTGGAAGAAGAAAATGACGGACACTAAAAAGGTGTCGAAGATGACAAATCCTTGTCGAAAGAAATCCTGATTGAAGAATATCTATTTTCTTTTCCTCCCAGCGAAGAGTTTGAAGGGTTGTCTCTCTTAAAGGTGGATTCTAGAACCTTTGCATCTCAGCAAAATGAATGTAAAGATTTGAAACAAATAATGAAGTAACTACAAAAGAAAAGCCCTGAAGATAAAGCAGAATTTGAAATACTATCAAATTAACTCCTCGTCACAAAGAAGATTGATAAGTTACGAGTGAGTCGTCTGTTATTGGGGATTCCTAAGATATATCGAAATAACTTATAAACTTTGTGTTACGAGGGAACTTCTGTTCATCTAGCTGTGACGAAAACTGAAGACCTTATATCGAGACATTTCTTCTGGCCTCAGTGCTACAAAGAAATATAAGAATACGCCCGAACTTGTGTTAAATGTCAACGGGTTGAAAAACCAAGCGATAAAAAGAAAGCCCCCATGAAGTTAGTTCCTGTGATACAAGAATTTTTCTCGAAGGTAATTATCGACGCATGTGGTCCTTTTCCAGTTACTCTCCAAGTGGTAAACGTTATCTAATTACTTTCATGTGTCTAGCATCTAAATATACTATTGCCGTTTCTGTCGAAGACATAACTTCTACATCTGTGGTGGACGCAATGATGCAGATTTTTCGTAGGATGGGGTTTCCAAAAGTTCTACAGTTACATCAAGGAAGTTCTTTTACGAGCGAACTTACTACAACATTCCTTGAGAAATTTGGATTAAAAGTAGTTCATAGTTCAATTTATCATCCACAAAGTAATCCGATGGAAAGATTTCACAGGACAGCTAAAAGGATTCTGAAGATTCTGTGCTTGGAAGCTGGATCAGACTGGAAGAAATCAATTTATCCTGCTCTGTTTGCTTTGAGAACGGTTTCTCATGCAAACACTGGGTTCACTCTTGCTGAACCTGTTCATGGGGAGAATTTAAGAACACATTTAACACTATTATACAAGAAGTGGATGGACCAAGAAGACAATGGAGAACCTGTAAACGAGTATGTTTTCTCTTTGATGAATCGAATGAAGCGGTGTAAAGAGCTTGCCACAACAAACATGGAAGAATCACCACAAAAGAATAAAACTTTGTATGATAAGAGAGCAGTTAATAGAGAATTTCACGAAGGAAACCTAGTCTTTATTTTTTTTTCTACCTTTAATGCAAAATAAGTTACGCCCTCACTGGACAGGTTCTGGTAAAGTTTTTCGACGACTGTCTGAGACCAATTATGTGGTAGAAATGCCTGGTGAGAAATCAACATCTAAAGTATACTACGTCAATATGTTGAAACCCTACTATAGGAGACCAGAACAAATTAACTTTATTTCGAACGAAACTAGTAAAGATGTAGAAGACGAGATGGAAATTCCTTATGTGGACTCAAATCCAAATATCTTAGACTTAAGTGAGATGTTTCAAGAATATCTTCTAGGAAATAAGTTGAATGAAGATCAACTCATTCAATTGAAGCAAATCGTGTGTAAATACGAGAAATGTTTTTCTAATGTTCCTGCAAAGACCGTTATTGTTACTCACGATATCGAACTAAGCAGTTATCAGCCACTTCTTTCGAAACCATATCGAAATTCGGCAAGGCATAACGACATCCTGAAGTCCGAAATTCAGAAGATGTTGACATTGAAAATTATAGAACTTGGTTTTTCGGTTTACACTTCTTCGATGATCTTAGTTGAGACGCCTGGAAAAGATCCCAGACCTTGAATCGATTATAGAAACCTAAATAAAATAACTACTAAGACCAATTACTTATGTTTTCTTAATTTTTACTTAATGTGAGTGTATAAAGGTGAAAACTATTCATTTTTTCCACTTGTGTTTAAAATATTTTCTTTTGATTGAAGTATCCAATTTTTTTTTCCTTAGCTTATTAATTATTTTTCACAGATTTGATACCTTATTTTTGTGTGACATTACCTTTTTCACTTATATAAACCTTGACATTTATAAGTGTACTTCCCCTATTACTTTGCATACATGGTTACGTATACAAATTTTGTTTTGATGATGTTTCGTTTTTAATTTTCATCTCTACTATTATAAAAGGAAGTGCTTGTCCGGTTGTACGCAATGTCCTGACGAATCTATGGCACTTACAATAATGAGATTTGGCACACAGGTACACCGAATTTTTTGCAAGTTTTGTGCAAAGCCCTAATTTTAAAATTTAATCCAGAACATTTTAAAATGAATTTATTGAAATTTAATTATTATTGTTTTCTTCTTAATGACAACAGTATAAAGAGATCACAGATTCTAAATTTATTTTTTCCATTTCATTTTCTGAACAACTATTTCAGCCTATTAAAAAAACAGAGTTTTAACTGGAGTTATATAGGTTTTTTTTCTGTCTCCTAAATTGTTAAAGATGGAGTAAAAATTTCCACGGATTTGAAATCTGTGGAAAATTTTACATCAGGGTGGTAACAAAATCCAAGAAAAAAAGTTTCCTGATGTTTCCATGATTTCCCTGATAGTCTCATAAAAATTTCCCTGATTTAACAATTCCCTTAAGAAATGTTATGATCCGTGATTGGTGTCGATATAAAGTATCCACGCAACACTATTTTTAATATTTAAGAACAGAGGGTGTAAAAAGATCATTCTCCACAAATATTTTGTATTTTTTCTCTACAGATATTTTAATTGTTATTGTAAAGGTTGGAACCCTTAATGGAACTCTTATAATTGCAATTGAAAAAAATTGAGAAAAAATGCAAAATATTTTGATTATGAACTTTTTACACCTCACCCTACATTATCATACTATTCATCAAAATCAACTGCAAATATACATAAAAATTTCTACAAAAATGTAATTGCAAACAAAAATAACTAATTTAATACACAAAAAACATCATTAGTTATACAAATTTCAAATTGTATACCACCAGCTGCATCGCTAGACGGTACGACCGCGAAAATAACGGCGAAGGTTTTCACGGTGTTTAAATATTACGACGCTATGGTTCTTTATTCAAATTACTATTTTGGCGTACATGATATATTCGATTCTCAAAAGCACTCGTAATAGTGCATCTCTAAATGAACGATAATGGTAGGTAGCCGTTTAAATTGTCAAAATTTCCCTGATTTTTTGTAAAATTTGGAAATTTTCCCTGAGAATTCCCTTATTTTTCCAGAATTAAAAAGTTCCCTGAGAATTCCCTGATTTCCCGGTTTTCCAGGTTCTGTTACCACCCTGTACAATATCGATACCTAATACATTTGATTTTCTTTAAATAAATAATTTTTAAATCTTAACTTTTTTTTTCTGCAATACGAATATTTGGGCGTATTAGACAATGACGTCACGACTTTTACATTCTTCAGTGCTTTTTTTTACATCAGATAAAATTACTTTTCAACTGAATATTGTTAATATTTTCGCATGAGATTGTGATGTCACGCCTATTGGATCTTTTGAGAACGGAGCTAATGCCTTCGCGAACGCCAGAGCAATAAAACTAGAAAAATATGAAGTCGCCAGAGACACATACGTCTCTGTTTTTAAGACCTGTACAGTGGTCCCGTTCACTGTCGGTAGTTTGGGGGCTTGGAACACTCTAATGACATTTTTATGAGGGTTCCAGGACGAAAGCCTCTACATTACACAAATTATGCGTAAGTGATATGCTGTGGATCAGCTCGAAGATCTACTTCACCCATATGTTTGGTACTGGGCTCACCACCAACCTAGACCACCTCAGATAGAGTCGAATGAACTACTGGAACCCATTCCACCTGCTGAGGTTGGCCTCGATGACCCTCGGCCAGAGGAGGATTGCTAATACATATGATTTGCACAACGTGTTCCTGATCTTCGCTCCTGTCAAGTGCTCTTAAAACTGAACTTTTTCCTTTAATGCCTATCTGACGAATCTACCAGTAAAACATCGTGATCTTACTGTTGAACTCTATTTTAACATGTATTATTGAAATCAGACGTGACTACCAGTCAAAATAGATGTTATTTTTATGTATACTATATTTTTAACTTATGTCCTGTAATTTGAAATTTCAAAGCAAGAACAGAAGGAGAATCTGGCATAAGTCAGAATCCCCTATAAAACAAATTAAAAAAAACACATAAAGGGTAGCGAGGACTACCCGTTAGATAAGGTCTCTCCTGTGTATCGGTTCATGTAAACTGCTAAAAATGCACGGGCAACGCCGGGCTAGCCACGTAGTGGCTAGTGTTATATATACTTGATTTAGAGTGTTATTCTTGATATTTATAAATATTTTCCCTGTTACTTTGTATACATGGTTACGTATAGAAATTATTTTTTGATCTCCCCCATGTTTTGTTTTTAATTTTCATGTTCTATATACTTTATTTAGAGTGTTTGATTACTACTTTTAATTAAATTTTCTGTTAATGCATTATTATTTGACTTTCAAAACTCTTTATTTGTTCTGTATTGAATTTATTGCTAATTATACAAATACTTTAGTGAGTAAAATGTGTCAAATATGTTTAATGCCATATTCTATTTTTGTTTAAATTTTCTATTTTATATCATAATTTACCAATGAAGTGCTTTTGTTAATTGTTATTGTTTTGTCCCATGTTTTGCGAAGCAAACCAAATGGGAATTCGTAGCCAATCACTGGGGGTTAGCGAGCAGTGGTCGCACCTGACCCCACGAAAATAACTGTCACGGGCAACGCCGTGCTGGCCACGCAGTGTCTAGTTTTTTATAAATGTCAAATAAATGTAAAAATAAGGGAAATTATTTTAGATTATCTTATTACTTGACATTTTTGTTTTATTGTTTAGTTAATTTAAAATTTTATGAACCCAGTTATTTTTTTTAATTATCGTTCAATATTTCACCGAAAAAGCCATTTGTACTAATGAAAACAAGATTTTAAGTCAAAAAGAAACTTGAGAAAATGAAGATGAGCACACAAACACTCTAAAACATTCTTCATGCATAAACTTTATTTATCATTTCTACTTATTGAGATGCACTGCGAATAGTTTTTCTCCTCGGGGCCACATCTTTTTTTAATGTGTACGAGATTTACTAACCCTAGGTACCCTAGTGGTAGTAAACATTGTAATCGCGACCGCAGGAAAATCCCAAGCAAGCTTTCTCTATACTTCTTCCCTCCATCCTTTCTATACACAAGAACTTGACATTTTGTTTTTATTGCGTTTGGCACGTATTTTCCAAACATGGCTTTTTCGTCATAAAACTCCAATCCAACCGAATAGTTTATCTATATTTCTAGAAATTATCATCAGATTTGTACAAAAATTTATATTTAGCGTAATTTGATATTGGAAATCTTTTAACATTAGTAAAAAGTGGGTGTTGCCATATGAACTTTAGTAAATACTGTCTAAATAAATATAAAGACAGATTCTTATATTATAAAATGCATATGTAATTATAGTGAGCTGTATTTCAAGTCTAATGATACTGTTTGAGTGTGCGACTCCAAGGACTATACATCTGGAATTATTTTTATAGTTGGTTAACTTACATTTTTAACCCTCAAAGTGGTTTCGACGAGATATTTCGTAAATCAAGATCTGACCAATTTTGCTAATGGGGAAATGTCAGCATTAGCAAAATTGGTAACATCTTATCAAGATATTTCAGATTTCTGTTGTTGATAAGATCAAGGTCACGTCACACTCTTTCGAATGACGAGATATCTCGTCCATCATCTTTGGAACGGGGCACATGCACAGAAGAGCGCACGAACGTCATTGGAAACAGCTGATAAACAGTCACTCGTTTTCTGCTCGTGGAGGAGATAAGAAAAACACTGGTTTCCTGTTACAATTCTAATTTTAAAAGGGTAAAAATGAGTTTTATATTGATGGCAATAAAGTAATAACGACAACGGATGAAATATGGTGAGGTTTATAAGGTATAGACAAAAAAATCCTTTATATGATGTTTAAAAAGCCGATGAGGCATAAAATTTTAAATAGGTTTGGATTGGGGTTGTCTTAGACCAAATCTTACAAATTCAAAATTAGACTGTTTAATAAGTTTCGAAGACGATATTTAGAAACTGGTCAATTGATTGAAACATAATGAACGGTAAAAGGGACCAGACAGGCGTTACACACTGAAACACTCTTTCCTAATAAAAGATGGATGCGAGTAAAACGCGTGTGGCTGATACGAAGGTACGTTGAAAAGCACTTCATATTGTCTAGAAGGTAAAGGAGGCCAAATGAAATGCCTCTATATATTCCGGGCACCTTTATTGTTTATTGTTTGTTTGCAAATTTCCTATCATTGCGCCACTCGTTCCATACATGTCTCGAACAATAAAATTACTTGGAAGTGAAACTATGAAGTAATTTATTAGATAAAATAGCAAGAAATAAATTACAGATAAACTCGATTACCAATTAATATCAATCAAATCAGTAAAAAAAAAAAAAACCTCACTATCGAGAAGTATGAGCCTTGGGTGGTACGTCTATATTAGGCTCTATTTTCGTCAACAGCATCCTTAACCTTTTTGGTGGGGGTCTTGACGAGGTATCTTGTCTTTAGCAAAGCTGACCAGATCTTGATTGGCGAGATATCTTCACGCCAATTGTTCTCGTATTGAATTCTCGTTCCAGAATTGTTCTCGTAACAAAAAATAATTGACCATATCTTGATATAATCATCATAAAAACATCGGCAATATCTTAGTGAGGAATTATCTTGTCATTAGCAAAATTGTTCAGATCTAGATGGACGAGATATCTCGTCATAAGAGAATAATTGACCAGATCTGGATCTAATTATCATAAAAGCATTGGTAATATCTTAATGAGGAGGGGTCCTTAGCAAAACTGACCAGTACTTGATGGGCGAGACACCTCGTCATTAGAAAATAATTGACCACTTCTTGATCTAATCATCACAAAAACATTGACCATATCTTAATAAGGAGGTATCTTATCACTACCAAAACTTGATGGGCGAGATATCTAGTCATTAGAAAATAATTGATCAGATCTTGATCTAATCATCATAAAAACATTGACCATATCTGTATGAGAGGAATTTTGTCATTAGCAAAACTGACTAGAACTTGATGGGCAAGATATCTAGTCGAAACCACTTGAAAGATTAAATCTCTACGTTCAACTATTTGCAATCGATTTCCCTTCTTTTGTGAAATACTTGTTTCCCACTAAAGCATCATTTTACTAAACAAAATTATGGAAATGCAAAAAAAAATCATTTCCGCAACCAACAGTTGAGGATCAAGTGTGGGTATCTGCTTTTGCAACCTTTCTTTAAGCCTCTCTTATTGCCTATATCTTCTTGTTGCTTCTCAACACTTTTTATTTCCCTTGAAATCACCATTGCCTTTAAGATTCCTTGAGCATCTCTTATCTTCCTTTTGAGAAACTGGTGTAATCGTAATCTTTGTAGTACGGTTTTGATGATTATTTACCGCTTTTGGAATATACTTTTTGTTTTGATTTTTATTTTACTTGTTTATTTCTGAATTTTAAGATACTCCTAGCATTAATATAGCCTGCAATAAATGTATTTTAATTTATTCCTTAACTGCTTTCCTCGTTCGTACACTTACGAATTTCAATGAAATACTGCTCTATCCTTTAAAAAAGTAATATTTCATGTTGGGGGATTTTTTACTAATAGCTATAACTTGTTCTTAACACAAACTTATTAAATAAATAACTTATTCATAAACTTATTAAACAAATTCTTAACATTCCTACATAAAACATTTTTAAAATATAGTAAACATTTTTTTTTTTGGTAAATTAATAATCAAAAGGTTACAGAACAGCTACATCACAAAAGTCTTCGTACACTTTAAGAAACTCAATACAAATTAGTAAATATCGTAAAATTTCGGTAAATTACTCAGTATATATATATATATATACACACACACACACAACAGATTTTAAACGTCTGGGAATAGAGTTCACTAGTTTTTTTTTTTTTTGTAATTTCTGCATCAATGCTTCTTTATTCTGTTTTTAGTTCGCTTTTCGTTTTAATGTCGTGTCTTCGCACTCTAACCTCCAGTTCTCTCCAAATGTGTTCTAAAATAGGTTCCAAATGGGTTTAAATCCGACGACTGAGTTGGTGTTTTCAGAACTTGTGCAAAATTATAGAGACCCCAGAGGCGAACGTTGATAGCCGTGTGCTGAGGATCGTTATCTATAATAGATAAAAAATAAAATTGTTTCAATACCCAAATTTCGGGCTGATAATTTAAAATTGTCTTTTAAAATATTTAAATTAAGATCATGATTCACTGTGTCATCAATTCATACCAAATTAACTAGTCTTGATGCTGACATGCAACCACACACAAGGGACACCTCCACCGCCATGCTTTACTGTCCCAACTACGTTCTTATGATTAAATTCCTCCTCGCCGATCGGAACCAAAAATCTTAAATTTACTTTCATCTGGAAATAAGACATGATTCCAATACGTTTCGGGTTTATTTATCATTGATTTTGCGAAGGAAAGTCTAAGCTTTCAATTTTTCGCACTTGCAAAATATTTTCTTCGTGCAGAACGTTAATTTAATCCAGCTGATCTGAGTACTCATCAAACAGCTTCAGATGAAAATGAACAAGAAAAATTTTCAGGAAATTCTGAAGAAAATTTTACAGCACTCAAACGTGGATTTTTCACAAAATATCTAACAATAAATCTTTGATCACGTTGAGTTAACTTTGCTAGACGGCCTTTTCTTACCTTATTTTCGATCCAATTTTCTTTTTTAAAGCGTTTTTATCATATACTGCACCATAGAATGTGATAAATTTACCAATTTAGTGATATTCTTAATTGTAACAGGTGAACTATAAGCGCAGCGTCAGCTGCATAGCCAAAACCTCCGAACTAAAAGTGAGAACCAAAACTAAATCTAACCCCTGCTCTGATGAAGGACACCCTCAGGAGGTCATGGAGTTATCGGCGGCGTAGAATGAAGACGCGTCGTAGCGTCCGTTATGTCGGGTAGTTATGAAAGGTTCTGTAAATAGTATATATGTTGTGTCCACATAATATAAATTTTATTAATAAATATTTGTGAGTGTAATGAGAGTTTGTCGCTTGTTCGCCCGCTTCAAGGAGGAATTTCTCAGCACACGGTCACATAATTGATTTATTTACCACTGTGATAAAAAATAATCCATTTTCGAATGCTGTTCGTTGTTTCCTTACGACTATGAGAAATTTTTAAATAATAGAGTATTCGAAGTAAGCAAGCAAATATTAAAGCCAAACGATATTTAAAATGTCACCACATTTCAAAAATAAAAAAAAAAGCGATAGACCCCATATTTTTATTTATGAATTTATCTGAAAATGTTTCTTAGTACGATCACTTTTGTGACGTGTTCTTTCTATTCCTCCTTGCATTTTTTTTTTCATCAAAAGAAAATGGATAAATATTATTTTAATGTTAACTTTAATTTAGAATTACATGGAGATGACATGAAAAGATATTGGACTTTCTATTCGAATTCAATTCAGGGCTACAGCGTTTTTTATACAAATTTTCAAAATGTACAAACACTTTTGTGAGCCACTGTATATGTTTTTCTACTGTTACTCGTTTTGTATTTGCAGTCAATCTAGAACAGCGGTTCGTAACATTTTTTCTCCTCTACCCCTTGATTAAACTTTTCATTTACCGATCACCCCCCCCCCTCTCTCTCTTCATTACATTTGTAATAACTTTTTGTCGCCCCCCCCCCTCCAATCTCCAAGCAATTTTAGTCACGTGCTAGGTTCATTCGAATAACCACCTCGAGTAAAATATAATAGGTTAGCTAAATAGTCAAACGAATCAAATTGACCTAATGACATATATAGGCTTTTAGTTTTGATTTTACAACTTATTTCAATTTTAGCGCTACTAAAACTTTCCAACCCCCTTCGTTTTCAAATGTAAAAAAATTTGAAAAAAAATTTTAACAAGGAAAATGAAAGCTTTGAGTTAAGGTAATTTTTTTTTTATCCTCCTGAACAGAATTTGACGATCGAAGAATTAAAGAAGCTTCCAGTCCATACAAAATCTTTAACAGCAATGATAGTGCAGTTTTCTTTCTAATGAAACATAATATTTTAGTTAGTGAGCAGATCTGTAGCCTGTACGAACGTGAAATGAAGTTGCAAAATTCGTACACAAGCGCGGATAGTTACATTTTGAAATGCAAGAAAAAAAAAACTCTGAAGTTTTCCGCCATTATCAATATTATTTTCGCGTACCCCTAACCCGTCAACCACGTACTCCTGGGTATCGTTCCCAACCCAGGGGTACGCGTAGCACAGGTTGGGAACCGCTGATCTAGAACATTCTATCTGGAATATTCATCTAGAATACTCCATCTAGAATATTTCATGAAGAACGTCCCATGCAAAATGAAATGTAAAGCAATTCTACTACAACACTTTCGTTTTAAGGGTTTCGAAATGCAAACTTCTCTGGCATTTCTATTTTAATAGCAACAATTACATTTTAATTTGCAAATACTACGACAAGAAAAGTTTTAAGATTATTTTTACAAAAATGTACACGTAAACTTTCTATTCCGAGTTGTGTGTTAAATTAATACTTTGGATTTTTTGATTTTAGGAACTGTCAAATTTGGAATATTACATTTTAACTTATATTTATTAGCTTTTTCATAACTTCTAAATTTATTTAAGTTGCTAGAAATTGAATATTTGCTCTCGTATATCTTTGTTTTCGACTTGTAAAACTTCTGTTACGAATAAAATATCAGAAATATATTTTATCAGACGATAATTATTTATTCAAAGGTAAAATTTGATTGATATTCTGCAAACAATTTTTATTAATGTTTTAATTTGGGCATTTAGCTTTATGGATATTCTTTTGCCCTGCGGCTATTGAAAGGAGATAAAAAAATAATGAACCACAATAGATATTCTACAAATATTGGTTCGATAACCTTGATAACCAGATGGATGTATATGTATTTCCTGTACGTATTCCGAATGAGATGTCACTTCGTTTGTCATTCGCCATACGATTTTCTGCATTTCATTAATAAAAATTCGAAAGATATGAATTCCAAAACGATGTAATATTTTATTGATCAGCACCTAGTTAGATTAAACCCCAAACGTTGCTGAAAAGGCGATAAAATACGTATATCTCCAATATGTATCAAGACAAGGTATTCGGACAGTATAAAAATCTCTTGTTAGCTTACACTGAAAATCCCTCATACAAAATGTATTCAAAAATCTCTAATCGTACTGCTCATAAATATTATTCCGTAAGATTCGGTAATAATATACATATTTTAAATATGTTTTAATCCAATTTTTTCTTTTAAATTAGGAATTCCTCTAAAAAAATGTTTGAATGGAATTTTTAGGTTTATTTTTTAAGATATGTGTCACTAATACCATGCTGGAGAAATTATTTCCACTCTCATATACGAACTTTCAAGATACAGATGGAGTTTTGAAACCTAGTATTAAGTGTGGGCGGATATAATTTGAAAATAAAATGTAGAAATATGAAAATAATATTTATATTTTTCATAAAAAACAAATAATTATTGCGTTTCCTTCAATATTGAATTGATTTAAACCGAGCTGCGCCGAGTCTATTAATCTCTGTTGAAGTATGACCGTGTTGCGTGAACTTCTGAAGAGTTCCCCCTTCTGTTGACTTTACCGCTGTACAGCTACAATTGCTCGTTTCTCCAAATAAATGATAAGCGGCCAATCATGGCAACCCAGATTCTCCCAAAGTTAACTTCACGCCCGCGCGTGCGCAGAAGTAGGATAAAAGTTGCCACGTGACCTTTCAGTCACTGCATACGAGGGGAGAGAACTATTTCTCCGTAACTTTTTCTCCTTCCCATCTTGATCTTAGCGTGTGGATTGAAACTAATTATTTGGTAACAATTTTCAATCGTGATCCTGAGAATCAAAAGGCTAGATATTTTTTGTTCTTACAGAGGAACGGCGATTTTCAATGGATGGATGCGTTTTATTCAACCTGCACTTCTGCACGGCGGAAAATTTTTAGCTTCTCCGTTGGGTTGAAACCTACAACTGTCATGGCGTCAGCTGAGTTTCGCGTTGCTGTTCACAAACGTACTGCGTCTTGCAGGGAAAGTAGTTTTACATGATTTATATATTCTCTCTTCATGAAGCTCTTTTATTTTTGTGTCTAAATTAAATATTCTAAGAGGTGAAATTATTTCCCCCTTGAGATTATCTTCGTAAGCGAATTTATTTTGCAATAATTTGTATGTTGGATATTGTTCATTTTTGTTCGCTGCTAGATAAATTTTTTTTATCGATGTCATCTTTTCACGTGATTAGTGAGCTGTTTTATCGGACAAAAAATTTCGCTTTTATTTCGTTCTACTAAGTTTTTTCAGAACATTTATTGAAGATTATTATAATTCCTTACAATTAGAAGTACTCTGAGATGAAAATATTTAATTTGTGTTCTGATCCTGAACTAGTTGACATGTCACTGTAAAATGGACGAAAATATATCTCTACGATAACCTTGTCTACCAAAAATCAAGTTTTCTACGGTTCAGTTAAAACTATTTGTGCAGACAATTTGTTACAAGAAACAAGACCCGTGCATAGCATTTTCGTAAAAGTTTCTTAATCTATTCATTCAATTCAATTATCTTTTGATAACAGGTGGATGCAGGTTTTCAACGCGTATTTAACTAAGACACATTTTGCACCAAATTTAAGTTTATTTGTAACGACTATAAGCATCTATATGCGCGTGTAGATGTCCAAATGGAATCAAGTTGGTCAAAAACATGAAACAGTATTTCTAGTTAATACTTTTCAGGAAAAATTCTTGGTTCCAATAAAAATGCATGGCAAAATGGATACCGCTGTTATCTTACTACATATAGCATCTAAAAATCCACTTCAATTGCATTCCATTCCTTTGTTGAAAGGAAATTTGGTGTTTCCTGACCTCGATACCTATTTCCGCATTCGCTCACGTGTTCTTTCTTTTTGTATTGATTTCTGTCTTCCAAATTTCTCATTGTTTTCTGTAAGCTGCTGAAGAATTATATTTGACCGAAGAACTTTTCTATGTTGTTTTAACAATATTATGCGGCAACATTGCTCATATTTAAGCATATTCAAACAAGTCACAAATTGGGGAATGAATTCGGAGCGGTTGATTTTCTATTGCTCATATCCACATGTTGCCATTAGTCAATATACAAAGACTCGATTTAAGTGTTACATACGTTACTGAAATATATACAGTGGTTCTCAAAATTTAGTTTACACCATGGGGGAAGATATGTCTTCAAAAGCCCAAAAATGTCTTTAAAAAAAATTTGAAATGAGTTTTTATAGGATTTTTGGGAAGTACACACACACACACACACACACACAATTAAGAGCATATTTGGCTAATAAACAATCCCATATTCGGTGTAGTATTTTTTTAAATATTGGGTCATCCGGAAAATTGTGTGCGCGTTTTTAAAGATAAATTTCAACGAAGCAGTACAAAAACAAAAACAAAATTAATGAATCACATAAGAACAATTTTGTTTTATGACTTTTTGCCATATTTCCTGCAACTGTAAATTATTTTTAAAAAAAGTCATTAGGCTTACTTGCAAAGAAATTGTCGAGGTGCTATTTGATAGTCTCCAAAGAATTGGAACTCCAAGCCGTTCAGAGAATTTTGAAGTGACATGAAGAGGTGAAAATCTGAGGGACAAGGTGTGGTGAATATGGACACAAAACATTTCAGCCATCTTTAATATTATGAAAGGAAGTGTTTGTCTGTTTGTTTTTTTCTTGCACGCAAAGTCCTGACGAATCTATAGCACTTACAAAAATGGGATTTGGCACACGGGTAATCTGAATTTTTTTGCAATTTTATGGTCCCGGCGAATAAAATTCAATCTAGAACATTTTCAATTGCATTTAATGAAATTTAATCATAATTGAATGCAACATCATAGAAGAGATCACATATTCTAAAGTTATTGTTTTCATTTCGGGTTGACCCAACACTTTTTAAATGTCAAATCAACAGAATTCTAGGTCAAAAATTAACTATACACCCTTAAATGTCGACCGAAACACAGTAAAACTGTAAAAGAAATTTCTATAACACATAATTTGGCATGTAGAACATCTTTTTTCAGCCAAAGGGCACAGAAAGGACATGTTTATCTGAACATTTAACCCCGTTTGTCTCGGAATCGTTCTTACGCTTTGTTCTAAATATCGTCATTTTAAACCACTTTCCTACTATGGCAACACATTTTCAAGCACATTGACATTATTTGGTTCTGGTGGAATGAAGAGGGTTACTAATTAAGGCGTTCAGAAAACCTTTACTTAACTATTTTTATATACAGTCGCGGGAAAAAAAAAGAACCACGTCCTTTATATCAAGCACTATTCATACTATATATACAAAAAAGACGTTATTTGTTATCGCAGTTTGGCAACACTGTACGATTGTTTGTTTACCACGAAGCCTCGCGCCTCAATTTAATTTATAGCGTTATCGGATAAAACTTTATTGAAAAAAATGAATATTAGTCGAGTTGTTGCAGCTTACAAACGACATGCTGGGTATTCGATTACCAAAGCGTCGCTCACATTTCGAGTCAAAATTAGCACTAAGTTTTCATTTGAATTCCAAATTGTTCGAGTTCTGATTCCAGAGTTACTGTATAATTTTTCTGAAGTACAACAAATTTATATTTGAAAATTATATTTTTGGAATATCATATTTTGTAAACAATGTCTTCATTGA
Source organism: Metellina segmentata (assembly GCA_947359465.1). NCBI lineage: Eukaryota > Metazoa > Arthropoda > Arachnida > Araneae > Tetragnathidae > Metellina > Metellina segmentata. The sequence goes on from OX375877.1 coordinate 58,274,180, forward strand.
TGCGAGCGAAGCGAACCAATGAGGATTGCAAAACAATCCTCCTCCGGGGGTTGGTGAGGGTCAGTGAGCAGGGGGCGGGCTTCCTAGTATCATATATAGGGAATAACATACTCTAACGTTTTTCCAAACAAAATTGCATAAGAGGGCGTCTTCATAACAAAATTTGCAGGAACAACAAAGTTTGTAATGGAAACGCCATGTTTTGATGCCATAATCAGGTTCTGCATCGCTAAATTAGTCTAAATAATGAAATTTCATGACTCAACTACATTTATATCCCGATATATTAAATTTTAAAGTTTGTGCAAATTTCAAGGATCATCTCGAAGTAGAAAGTATCTGCTTGTAGATCGAGATTAATTGTAGTTATCTAATCGCATTTCATTTTGAACACTATTTCAAACCTTTGGTTGCCCCCTAAAATCGCAATAATTAGGAAAGTTCAATATAGCTCAAAAACTAACTATTGGAATGAGCTGAAATTTTGCATGGCTATACCTAGAAGTCCTTCTGAATTGATTCCCATCAAAATGTAATAAGGTTCCAAATAACAATTTTTCCAAATATTAATTTAATAATTATTATTGCACACTAAAAATTATTTTTGAAATAAAATATTAGGTGAATTTTTTGGGGGGTTGTTTAACAGTAGCATCGTACAAAATTTCAGCGTTATAAAAATATTATTTAGGAAGAAATGCATAAAAGTGTAAAAAACTGATTTAAAATTATTAGCTCCAATCTTTACTTATAACTTCGAATCGGTCTGACCTAATGACATGAAATTTGGTATCTGATATTAAATTTTAACATAGATTCGAATTTGTGTGACGAAATAGGGGTTCCTATTGGAAATTATAAAGTTGTTCAATTTAATATGAAGACTGCTATTTATACAAATTTTATTAATTTTAATTTTTAGAAGACGTTAGTTCAATCAAGCGCCATCTTTGAATTTTCTCTACTGTTAACATTGCCTGAATGAAGAGGGGTGGTAAAGTGTTTTTTTTCCGCGGCACTACCCCTCTCTCTCTCTTTCTCTAGATTTACTATCTTTTGACACGATGACTATAAATTTAAATTTTGAGTCTTTTTCAAAGATCTTTGAAAAAGATAACGTTTTCATATTCCTCGATTCCCGTAAAACTAAATTTACTACCTCTCCAGTCAATATACAATTTTATGTACGCAATAGTATTGTGTAAGCAATACACTTTTAGGGTTCCTATAAACTTATCTTTGATTATCACCTTAAGAAACAGAATTTGTTTTCTTAGCTAAAAACTGAGTTGTTTTGGGAGATGATGAGAATTTCCGCTGATACTGCGCAATTTGCATCAGCTTTTTATTCGTCGGGAACAGACAAGGTAAGGGTCATTTCGAATGAAAAATATCCAAGAATTCTACGTTGAAATGAAAAACTGCAAAAAGGATTGGGTTTTAATTAAACTTTGGAGCACAGTAAATAGTTTATATATTTATTTTTTTTCCTACTTAAATTCAAATACATCTCAATTCGACTATTTTTCAAAATTACAGCTCCTCTTCTTTTATTTTTTATGTTGCATTATCCAATCCCTTGATGGCATTTACGTAACTCATATTCCTCCACTGACCCCTCGCGTTGGCGTGGTGTGGAGAGAAGAGTACCAGCTCAGGTGTTGACCTCGTCATCTGACCGTGATTAAAAATTACGAGGCGTTGTCCTCGGATATATATCCCTTGGGTTGACTCCAAATGTCGCTAATAGACGTAAATTCAAGAACATACCTACCTCTCTGGTTTCTCTCTGAATCACTAAATCTCTGGTTTGGCACATTCTAGTTAAACCATCTTTTTAAATCGATCTGATAAAAATATTTATATTATAATGTACATCATAGTTAAACTCGTATATTTGATCCAATAAAAGGAGTTTGTAAAATGAATTTTAGTAATGTTCACAATTAATCGCATTTAATCAGATGAATACAAATTAATTTTTGAAGCAAAGAATACTATTTAAGTTAAAACAACTTTACGACAAAATCAATTTTCCATAAACACAAGAAACAAAAGCCACTCATAAAGATGTTTTGGTTACGTATTTTATAACTGGTGACGTAACTTGGCATGTTATCTCAAGTGCAATCTCAATCTCTCGTTTTTTTTTTAATTAAAGCTAAATCAGATTAATGTAATTTAATCATATAGAATCAGATGAATACAAATTAATTTTTGAAACAAATAACGCTATTGAAATTAAAACAACTTCACTACAAAATAAGTTTTCCATAAACACAACAAACACCTCGTATAAAGGTGTTCTGTTTTCGAGTTTCATAACTGGTGACGTAACTTGGCATGTATCTCAATTGCCAATCTCAAATGCTATTATTAAAAACTATCTTCAAACATCGTCAAAAGGAATATTTATGAAATAGTTTTTAACTGGATGTTTTTTCTTCTAAATTTTTGTATGTTCATAAAAATTTCTAACAAGCAATTGTATTTTAATTTTCAATATTAGAGTGCAGGTAGGTAGGTATTTTAATTAACGTCGTACTTGTGAAACACACAGGGATATTGACGACTGTCCGAGGTCAATCGATATTAGAGTGCAATATAACATTTTAAAGATAGTTTCAAACAAAAGAAAATAGCAATAAGTTGTGATTGTAGAAAAGTAAGCAGTAATTTAAGTAACGGGGAAAAGCAAATTGAAATTATTATAGTTTCAATAGAATTTTTAAAAAAATACTTATTTCTTTTTTAATGGTTGCAATGGGCAATGTGTAGAAATTAAACAGTATTCCTTTTTTTTTTTTTTTTTTAATTTTTTTTTTCTTTTTTATTTACTTTGAGTGCAACCATGTGATAACAAAGAAAAGCACACAATATTGCCATAAAGTTTCAATAATAACTGAGTGTGAGGGGATTCACTTTACATTATCTTAACGGAGACCGGTTTCACTAAGCTCGCCAAAATGTCGCCAAGCACATTAATTTTATCGGTAGCACTAAAACTGTCATTTGAGTGTTGCTGTACGTCTGTATTACATGAAATCAGGTCCATAAAACAACTCCGATATCCTTCAAGGAAACAGACATCTGTAAAAGCTTATTTTGTGGTTGAATTTAACCCTCTGTGGGGTTCATACGCATAATTCCACCTTGCAATCTTATGTCTTCCGTGCATGACTTCCACCCAATTTTGACCTTCCTGACTAATAGAAGTTTCAAAACAAATCTATTCTGAGGAAAGGAGCAATATATTTCCAAGGGATTTTATTTCGAAAGGACAGATTCCAAAGGAAAGAACCGATAGAATCTTTCCAAAGAAAGGAACTATAGAATCTTAAGAATTTCTATTCTGAGGGGAAAGACACAAAACCTTTCCAAATGATTCTGTTTTGAGAAAATGAACACTAGGATCTTTCCAAAGGTTAACAAAACCCATTCTTTTAATCAATAGAAAGCAATCAATGTTACGCTACACGGAAATCTCGTGTAAACATAGTGAAACATTTTTATTCGGTTCGAAACGGTTCTACTTAAAATGATTCCATCTCATAAAAAAAAGGAAATAACTTATTTAATAGTCTTTCACCATAAAAATAATTAGCACTAGTACAGATAAAAGTGTTCATAGTGCAACAAACCAAATCCAACCAATGCGCCATAAAAATTTCGAAGAAATTCTGATGTGGAAATATTTACCACAAAAATAAATTCGCCGTGTATCTCTAATATTACAAAAGGAAGTTTTTGTCTGTTTGTTTGTTTTCTTCACGCAAAGTCCTGACGAATCTATGGGACTTACAGTAATGGGATTTGGCACACAGGTAATCCAAATTTTTTGCAATTTTTGGGTCGCTGCTAATTTTAAAATTCAATCTAGAACATTTTGAAATGATTTTAATGAAATTTTATTATTACTAGGGGGCCTGCCCCCTGCTCGCTAACGCTCGCCAACCCCCGGAGGATTGCTTCGCAATCCTCATTGGTTCGCTGCGCGAACATATGCTCGCTTCGCTCGCCTCAATGAAGACATGTGTCCTAGCAGAAGGGATTGTTTACAAAATATGTTACCAAAAAAATGTTTTTCAAATCTAAATTTGTTGTATTACAGAAAACTTATATACAGTATCTCTAAAATCAGAATTCAAATGAAAACTTTGTGCAAATTTTGACTCGAAATGTGAGCGTTGCTTTGGAAATTGAATACCCAGCATGTTGTTTGTGTGTACATTTTCCCAGCACTCAAACGACCCACACTTTTTCATTGAGTTTGTTGCCGAAAGTTGTAGTGCAAGCGTCTTGTTGAACTATAATTGTTGGCCCTGAAAAGGACCGTTTTTTAAAGGGCCCTGAAAAGATCCTCCGCTTTCTTTGATTTCTATTATAAACTAACTGCAACAGCTCATTAAAATTTCCTTTTTTTTTTTCAATAAAATTTCATCCAATAACGCTATTAATTCAATCGATGCGCGAGACTTCGCGATAAACAAAACAATCGTACAGTGTTGCCAAAACGCGATTACAAATAACGTCTTTTTTGCGTGCCACGTAAGAGAATTATATATATAGATTGATTGCAACAGCATCAAGATCACAGATTTTTTATTTTTTTCGTTTCCGTTATCATTTTGCGCGAAGGAATGATTTTCCAACAGACGATAAAAAACAAATAAACTTTAAACTGGAGTTGTTTAGTTCTTTTTCTATCTCCTAGACCGTTAAAGACAGAGTAAAAATTTTAATAGACTTGAAATTTGAGTAAATTTTCATATTAGATCAATACCTAAAAATATGATTTTTTTAAATAAATAAAATTTTTAAATTGAATATCTTATTTTTCGCAAGAGAATGTGACGTCACGCCAACATTCGCGTTCCAAAAATAAACATATTACATTTCCTGTCCTCTTACGATTTCAGCGAAAGAAAGCAAATAAAATAAAAAAACATCTTGGCTAGCATTATTTAGTTATTTTTTGTAAAATCGGGATCGTTAAAGACAGATTTAAAATTTTAACGGTGTTGGAATCTTCGGGAAATTTTACACCAGATAGATACTTTATTCGCTTGATTTTCTTTTAATAAATAATATTTCAATTAAATATTTATTTTCGCAAGAGATTGTGACCTCACGCCGAATTCCCATTTGGTTTGCGCGCAAACCAACACGGGCAACGCCATGATGGCTGTTATCCAAACGTCTATAAATTCCCATTCGCAAACCAAATGGTAATTCGTAACAATCACCGGGCGTTATCGAGCAGTGGTCAAACTTGACCCCACGAAAAGAACTGTCACGGCACGCTGTAGCTAGTGATAGATATTTTCAGTGTAAACATAGTAGGACGGAATTTGAAGTTTATACTTTCGCTACCCAAAGTATCTCGCCTGATATATATCAGGGGCTACCTAAAAATGTAATTTATTGCCCTTTAGGCAACCGTTTGGCTTCTAATCTTGGCGTTAGCCCAATCAATTATCATATCTTTGGCTTTTCATGAAACATGCTAAATTAAAAATTTGAAGACACGAGTTTGTTAGCTTTTATGCACCAGAATACGATAATCTATAATTGGTGAAGTAAAGTCCTTTTTTCTTTATATGGAAGTTAGATTTCTTAAGAAGCACACTTTTTGAGTAAAGCAAAGGGAGAAGAATTTTCTCACCATTCGTTTTTTTCAAAACTGTTTTCTGATGTAGTATACTTCACTTGCAAGCCGAAGATGTGTCCAGCCAGAGTTTGAAAATTTAATCTAGAACATTTTAAAATTAATTTATTAGTTTTTTCACCTCTTCTCTTCTCTCTGGAATGTGACGTCATTGAAGAAAGGCGAGGATTTTGCGATTTTCGACCGCTGACGTCAGCTACAAAAGCATATAATTACAAAGTACTACAAGAGACAGTACCGTGAAAAGAAAGGATGAAGTAGAAGGTAAAGGAAGATCGCTTGGTCATCCTGGGGACGTGACACCCATGCTCAATAGAGGCAGTATACCTCATGGGAAAAGAAAATAGAATAGACCACTAGGGTACTTCGGGTTCGTGAAACTAGTACACACCTAAAGAAGTACCCCCCCCCCCCTCCGAGATAGCCATATTCTGCTAAGTTGCTATAAGACAACGTCATGGTAATACCCCAAACAATAAACGTTTCACTGACAGAAGAAATAAAAGTGTGTAAGTTACAGAAATGGAACCTACGCAGCTATAACTACTAATTGAATATGAAGAAATGTATTTTCGTCATGGTAGGTTGTAGAGAAGCATAACTACTATTAATACAAGCACCTTCAGAGCCCAGTTGTATTGTTAATCACCAAACAAATCTTCAGGATTAGCGAGTTATTTTGAAAAACGTTTTAAATTCTTGCCAATAGTATACAGGGTGGCCCAAAAAGAACATTACAACTTCAAAACTTTATAAAAATAAAGAATAGGCCTGCAGCAAAACTAGTTACAACAATAGATAGAATAACTCAAAATTTTTTTTTCTACAGTATGTTTTTTATTATAGATAGCGCTGCACAACACGCAAACGATTATTAAAGAATTCAGATATTAAAAATGGCGGATCCCGTGAAGAAAGCTCAATGTATCGAGTGGTTTATCGAAACAAAATCCGATACTTAAACGCAAAGAAATTATGTGTAAGATATGTAAAATTGTTATGTAAAAGATTCTGTGTACCTAACAAAAGTTAACAGTGTCGTGGAATTGCAACAAAAGATCCAAACAGATGTAGCTTCCGTTGATGCGTTCGTGGACTGAATTGGAATATCGTCTTAATATTTTTCGTGCTACGAAACGATCTCATGTGGAAAATTACTACGGTAGTAGAAAAACACTTTTTGAGCTATTCTATCTATTGTTGTAACTAGTTTTGCTGTAAGCCTATTCTATTTTTAAATAAATTTTAGAATTTGTACTGATCTTTTTGGAACACCCTGTACATTAAGGACAGAATGAGTTACAGTGGATCGAGTTTCTTGAATACTTAAAGATAAAACAAATTATGAGCGAAGTATCAGAGTACTATGTTACGCAGTTCCATTAAAATCTAAATCACTCTCAGATGGGAAATATTTATGAATCCCCGATATGAATAAGGTGTATCTGAAAATGATTAAGTCGGAATGAAGTGGAAAATAGTTAAGCCGTGCGATTTGCAAGAAATAATTGAAATTTGTAATTGATAATTGATTTATTTTATTAAAAAAATTAAAAAATTCGTTATTTTAAATTAAAAACATTAACACACTATGGTAGGTAGTTGAAATTACACCTAACTGGACCAACACATCGAACTATTAACTAAGATATTTATAGAAAGTGTTAAATACAAAATATTGAGTCATACGGAAAGTTCTGCTGGTTTTCAAATCGAATCGCGCTTCGTTATTATTCTGCTACCGCTGATAAGGAGAGTGACCTTGATCCAAGCCAGATGTGTAAATTCGGTCTTTTCTGCATAGTTCTAGCTTGTGTTGTGTCATAATATTTGTTTCACTGCAGTGCTAAGAATGGAGAACCAGAAAGTTAATTTCCGTCACATTATGCTCATTTATTTTAAGAAAGAAAAAAATACTAATCACACTGCTCGTAAAACGTCTGCTGTATTCTGACAAAGTGCTGTTTCTCATGACACAGTTCGAAGTGGGTTTGATGAATTTCGGCTCCTAAATTGCAGCCTCGAAGATGATGCTCGCTCTGGACGACCATCCTCTGTAAACGAGAACCTATTAAAAGATGGTATTGCTGAAAATCCACGTTACACAGTTCAGGAACTATCACGCAGACTAAATATTACAAAAGTACAGTTCATGATCATCTGAAGAAGATTTTGTGTGTAAGCCGCTACGATGTATAGGTACCCCATACTTTAAACACAGAATATGCTGACTCGAATTTCGGCATGTGATTCTTTGCTGAAACCAAATGAAGAAGCTCCCTTTTAGAAACAGCTCATTACTGGAGATGAGAAGTGGATACTATACAATAATGCTACAAGAAAAAGATCATTGGTTAAGCCAAATGAACCTCTCCAAGTAACATCGAGGGGGGAGGATGGGGCTTCATCGCCAAAGAGAAATTATTTGTGTATGGTGGGTCTACAAAGGAATTGCTCATTGTGAATTGTTGCCACAAAATCAGACGATAAATTCGAGAAAATACTGTTCTCAAATGGCAGTATTAGAAGCAGAAATCGAAGCAAAGCGGCGGCCAGAACTGACCAATCGTTGAGGTGTTGTCTTCCAGCACGACAATGCACTTTTCTTGCAGGGGGGCGATATCGTCTGTCCCGAATATTCAGAATTTTTTTATATTTGGTAAAGAAAAAAGTGAGGCTAAAAATAAAAAAAGTACAAGAATTTAAATTCCCTAAAAATAGTTCTTGGAAAAAATAATTTAATTCTCCATTTTCAGAATTACTGGTACAATAATCCAAGTAATCGGAATTCCCAATGTACTTTTTCCAGCTTTTTCAAACCTACATAATAATGGTTGATTTAAGTTAAGCTACTCATGTTTAAGCATGAAACTTGTGTAAATATACAAGCAAGGATATCCAAATAATAAATCCACTAAATTACAATATCATTTAGAACATCGTATTGGAAATATGTTGAATTTATTTTATGTGATAAACACACAGATGTACAAGGGAAGACAGACAAACTCAGCCAATTTAGTCACTAAATGAATGTAAGTATTCACAGTATACATAATTTCATGAAAAGACATCCAGCCGTCTGGACGTAATACGAACACACAGATATAGACAAATAGACACTAAACGGGCAAGACACCTATTTTGAGTTAAAAGGGCACCAAACAGATAAAGAACTTGAAATGGGTCGAAAATATTCAATGTACAAACACTTCATTTTTATTTATATTGATATAATTCTTATTCTCAACTCATATTTTAAACATGTATGCTGATATCATTTACAGATTTGTGCAGTGTATTAAATTTCTTATACTGTGATTATAGCATGTTTAAGCAATGATGTGTTACACTGGCAATCATCTTTGTAAACCACTGCAAACTGTATAGAAGAAAACCTAGCATCGACTGGATTTTTTAAAAGATTTTGAACGAATAAATTGCCTGTAACTCTGTATGAGTTTCCCTTTTCTGCTACAAGGAGCTGCATGCCGACATTGTTTTACTATTGTCACTCAGAGAAAAGTCGAACCATGAAACAGTTGTATCATATAAATGTGTTCTACACTAATTTTTGCAATTTCCAAATTTTTTAAGCATTTTATTATTTTAGGATCAAAGGAACTGTAATGAAATTAGTTTTATAAAAGAAGACATCAATTTATAAATGATACAATACGGACTCCTCTGAATAGAAAAAGTCATGAATAATCTCAATACAAAAATTTAAGTCTCACAAAAACACAACTAACTTGACACGGGCTCAAAATTAAAGCGAAAACATTATCAGGTATGGATAAAAAAATTACATATTAATAATAAGTTATAAGCAATCTCTTTTCGCTCTACTCGTTTTCTGACCACCTGCCTTGTTTTAAAATATTTTGTAATCACATTTATCGATTTTTTGTAAAGCGAAACGGAGTGCAAACACAAAGGACTTTCAGGAAAAGATGACGGAAGTAAAACGGTTTAAGAAGCACATTTTCGAGTCAACCAGAATTGAATTTTAAATAAAATATAATTTAACGTCTTTTGTATCTATTAGTTTGCTTTTGTGGAAATTATTAGAATCTTAGATGGCGCTGGCGTCGTTGACGTCATGCGCTTTTCCTGCTCTCCCACACTTGCAGCTTTTGTCAGTTGAAGTTCGACTCTTGATTCGATTTCGGAAGAACCTAGGCGTTCTTAATTTGATTAATCTCGATTTGCATTAATATGTATTCTTTATCTAAATCTGTAAATACTGTAATATAGTTATTAAACTTTAATTTAACTGAAAGAATCTCTCCAATCGTCATTTTTGTATCGAACGAAAAAATGCCACTGAACCAATTCGATATTAGAAATCCTGCCATTTTGCGTCAGCTTTCAAAGATGGTCGGCAAACAGCGCCCCAAGCAACCATTCTATTAACTATAGACCTTAACACAGCCCTATAGACATCAAGACAACCATAACTAGAAGTTTTTTTGTCAATCCAGTAATAGATACCAATGGAGCAGGTTACTATGATCATTTTCCAACCTATTTCCATAAGGAAAAATCCAACGCGGGAGTTTTTTAAAGCTAAAAATCCTCCCAGGTAAGGATAGCATCATGTATATACATAATTCGTAAAATAGTAATGTAATCAAAGAAGCAGAAAAGAAGAATATTTCGTAAATTTTAGCTAACATCTTGTGTGGATGGAAATGCCTGCGCTGCTTTCTCAATTCTACTGAAAGAAGATACAATATACATACCACTGAACCTATACCACCACGTTAACATCTCCTAGCTCCAGTGGCGAACCCTATTATTTGAGCGAGCCAAAACACAAATAACATTCATGGTGCCGCTGACGTGCTGAGTAGTTTGTAATGGGAATTATAATAGAAAGTGTATTGTTGTAGCATTTTATGTATTGAGGTCTTTTGAGGAAGCTCCGCTCGTGATATCGTGCACGTACGCGTATCGCGCTGAGTTCGTCAATTTATGTTTTTTTAATAGCCGTCAATAGCTGTATTTTTCAGCTGCCGATTCTTGAACCTAGACTTTGCTTATGCATTTGTTGGTTAGTTTCTTTCATGTAAAACAACCTAAAATTGTGCATTATAACAATTAAAATAAAATTTTTAATAAATTACTAGCCGGGCTGCGCAAGCTAGCGCTCGGCGGTTTGTAATAGTGCTTTTTTTAAACTTTTTTACACACCGTAATTAAACATTTTTGATTTGTATGTTTTATTTATTTTTATGAAACATACTTCTTCAAATCATTACGTATTCAATCAAATATTTAAGGAAAGTTGGTCGAACTATACATTAACCGCCACAAAATTACCCATGTCTAGTGATATTTTACAGGAAATAGACAAATCCTTAAAATCTAACTCCTAAATAATTTGTCTGCAATAAGTAATATACCGGAACACATAATGCAACAAAAATAAAATTACAATCCTTGAAAAAATGCAGAATTCTGAAGGAAAAAAAAAACATACGTATCTATTCAAACGTGTTGAATATCGACTTCCTGAATAGATTGTAAAATAGAATAATGCGACAAAAGACTCTTCAACGATATTGACAAAGACAATAATGATATATTAACAAAAAAAACCCACATATTTATAATACTTGGGATTCCTGAAATATGACCGCAACATCTCGCAGTCAACTCAAATACCCAAACACAGAATTCTAAATCAAATTAAAAAAGGAAACATTAATTCTGACGTGGCCAGATACCGGGTAGCAAAATTACGCTATAGTTTAAAATTAAATGTTTTAAATATTCTTTCTTCAATCAAGTATTTATAAATTACTTATACATCAAGGGAAGAAATAAAAAGTCAGTTCGAACATAAATATTTTAACCTATCTCTATCTTCAACATTTCTTGTAGCTCTCCATAGTTGCCATTTCACGATACACAAATAACGTCAATTTCGGATTCACGTACGTTAGTCTTTTATATATATAGATAAGATTATAAAAATTATATCTCTTGTAAATCGTTTACATGCCAGCAAAATGTCCATACGTGCCAACTCTGGCACGTAGATAGGTAGGAAATACTGATTAAACACAAAGGGCTATTTACGATGGTACGGAATCTATCAGGAATGAAAAGATCCAAGGACAATACCTCGAAATTTTCATCCACGGTCAGATGACCAGAACACCTGAGCTGGCACAATACTCTCCAAACTTCCACACCACGCCACGTGAGGACATTTGAGGCCACGACAAATTTAACGTGCACCAGTCCTCACCAAAACAATTTATTTATGAGTCACTTAAGGTATCCGAACACGTTCGAGTCCCTTTTTTTTAAATGTGGTATGGAAACATTTTAATGATATTATTTGTTAAGTGTTATTAAATAATAGCTTTAGGCTATAAATATTTAAAATATACATTAATAATTTTCTACAAATGATAATTATGTATGAAATTGTAAAGAAATTTGTCAAAACCTTCAAATGGGCTACATGAAAATCTATTCAACCAATTTGATAAACGATGCTACCAAAATAAGCTGCATGCATTTTTCTAGGAAATGAACTAGAATCAAAAGAGAATTTAAATAAACAAAAAATTGTCAAGCGATCGAAAAATGAAAACAAGGTTTTTGATAGTTTTACAGTCTTATTTCTTAAATAAATGGCCATAATTTAAAAACTTTTCAACTCGGCATAATTATTCTAGTTCATTCCCCAGACAACAATTACAAAGAACAAGTTATCAAAGTTTTGCGAGAATCCATCAATAACTTTTTGTGTTATAACATTTGAAATGAGTAAATAATGTACAAATTTTAATTTTGAGTAAAAATAGTTCAAAGTGCATCGTTAGCTCCCTCTGATTTTTACTGACTGTGTAAACATATTTGTTCTTCACTTCTCTTTAAAAATGTTCACGATATTTCCAAAAGAGAAACCATTTAAACAGTTGAGAAAACTTTCTAAAATTATATTTGTAAAGAAAAGTAAATTTTAATATTAAATGTCGACATGTTTTTTGGTCTTCTTACGGCCCTATTCGGTGTTTTCCACACCTACTTCCGGCTTGATTAAAATTTTAATATCTCTGCAACTAATTAACTTGGAGAAAAAAGCATACATATTTTGGAAAGAGTCAAATGGATACTTTATCAAATAAGACCAAACACTTTTTTTGGTCAAAAAGGACATTTTTAACGTGTTCGGATACCTCAACTGGTTTTGTGGTTAATTTCGATTGACAACGACTGCAATCCCTGAAGTTTTTTTCCAACAAGCACTTCGAAAAAAGAACTGATCTGATACCCCTGCAATTCACAAACATCGCGACGGCGTCTACCCAGCAATCAGACGTCCATATCGCCCCTGCAGAATCAACTCCGATTCATGACATCATACTTGACTCGATAAGCCTATCCAGCAGAGGGCGTTATCTGCTTCAATCTGAACACATTACTGCTGCCATTGCCGATAATGAAGAGTTTTGTTTGCGCGTCACGTATATCAGCAGTGTTTCCATTACACCGCAAACAAGGCAAGGGGAAAAAAGAAAAACTCGCTCTCTCTCGCCTGAAAGGGGGAAGTTCTAAAAGTTCGTTTATGCTCGCTCGGTTGCACGAATTTACCAAGGAGTAGAAACTTGAATGCATTAGTTTTAATTGCGTTGTGGACTCGTTTAATTCAAGTCTGACAGGAAGATCAACGTGATGGTTTCTCACTAACAATCTTGTAATAAAAATAATTTTAATAATATGTATATATATATATATATATATATATATATACTTATACTATATGGACAAAAGTATTTGGAAACTTCATGTTTTTCAGAAAAGTGCTTTATTATTATACAGGGTGATTCATAAGTAAGTATACAATTTCAACGCACTATATAACAGTGACAATGTAAGATATTTTATGTTACCTGAAACAGAAGTGTAGGTGAATGTTTCAAGCTTTTTTTAGAGACAGTCACAGATGTTCTATGTCTGCACCCTTAGTCGCCCTTAGTTTGTAAAATGTTTTAGATTTATTGACTATACATAATGCTGTTGCCCCCAGGGGCATTCCTCTAGCACGGACTTCACAACCCCGGGGTACCTGAGTGATCTTCCCTCCCTTTCGTTCTTCTTCTCCTCTACCCTTTGCTTTTTGCTTTTTCTTCCTCCCTCGTTGTGGTTGCCTCTTCAGAGGTGAGGGCTCCCCTTGAGAAGCTTTTCGCCAGTCTGTGCATTCAGCTCCTTTTGGGGATTATATCACCCACGTGTTTTCCGTTTGTTTATAATTAAAAGTAACGAAGGAAATCTTAAAAATATATCGGCTATTTTACTCAATAAAACCATATTAGGAATGGTTGGAGAGACATAAATGAATCCTAGCAGGAGATGTACTCATAGAAATTTCAAATAGAACACAGGCTTTAAACATCACAAAAAATTAAATTCGTCGAACCAATAGAAGTCACTGTTACACCCCACAAAACTTTAAATTCATCTCGAGGCGTAATTTAGGAATCTGATTTAGTCCATGATACTGAACCAGACATCTTGGAATCCCTGTCCTATCAATCTGTAAATAATGTCAGAAGAATCACTATTCAAAGAAATGGTCAAAAAATACCCACCAAACATATAATAATAACTTTCAATACACCGACTATACCAAAACATGTAAAAATAGCCTATATGAATTGTCCAGTTCGAATTTTCATACCAAACCCAGTTCGTTGTTTTAAATGTCAGATATTCGACCACTCTTTCCTTGCTTGCCGTGGCAAAGAAACCTGCGCAAAATGCTGTAGTACAGAACACAAGACCGATGTCTGTACTTCATCATCCCTTTGATGTGTAAACTGCAAAGGTGACCATCCAGCTTACGCCAAGTCTTGCCCTAAATTTTAAACCGAAATAGAAATTCAAACGATTAAAGTGCAGCAAAACATTTCATTTCCGGAAGCCCGAAAAATTGTAAATGATTGCACCCCAAAACCTGGAATATCTTACTCTTCAATAGTTAAAAAAAATTTCAAAACTAACGGAACTCAAACCGATGTAACTATGTTTTATGTTTAAGTCATCTGACCAACATAAAACATCAACAAACCAAACTATAACTTTTCTTTTTCTAAAGCATCAGCTACAACCTCATCGAATACAAAAATCATAAACCAACCGAATCGATCTACAAATACTTCTTTAAAAAGAGCCATATCATCTCAACAAAATAATATTAAAATAGCAAAAAGTTCTTCTCAAACCTCTCTTCAGCCTGACGTTTCATCCAGAAACTTGATAACTAATCCTTCTACCAGTGACCTCATTAATCTTTATAACACTGAAAGTGATATTTCCTCTGTAGAAGATGAAGACTTGGACACTTCGCCACTCAAGTCCAAGAAGGATCCTCGGCAAGACAGATCTCGTCCTAGGACGAGAAAACACAAGTAGTTTTTTTTTCCTTTTACACTTTGTTTTTATGGCTTCCTTTCCTTTTTGGAACTGCCGGGGTTTTCGTCAAAAAATTGATGACTTAAAAGACACCATAAATAAACACAAGCCAGCTGCAATAGCCCTCCAGGAGACCTATCTAAAAAACAATGATAGCACCAACATTCGTCATTTCACTATATTTAGAAAAGATTACGATGATGGCCAAAGAGCATGTGGAGGTGTTGCTTTGCTTACCTCCCATGACTTACCAGTCACTCAAATTAACCTCAAAACAAATCTCCAAGCTGTTGCTGTAAGACTTCATGTCAATACTTTAATAACAATATGCAATTTATACCTACCTCCTAACACTCATATCGCCACTTCTGACTTAAATAATTTAATAGAGCAACTTCCGCAACCATTCAACTTGGTGACCTAAATGGCCATCATATTCT
Source organism: Metellina segmentata (assembly GCA_947359465.1). Lineage (NCBI taxonomy): Eukaryota > Metazoa > Arthropoda > Arachnida > Araneae > Tetragnathidae > Metellina > Metellina segmentata. The sequence goes on from OX375877.1 coordinate 58,289,723, forward strand.
CTGGGGCAGTTCAGACATTAATCGTAGAGGCAAACCTATTGAAAAATTAATAACAGACAATGATTTATGTGTTATGAATAACGGCCAACTTACTTACTTTCACTCACCTTCACTTACCATTCAATAGATCTGGCAATTTGCACTCCCTCAATTTTACCATTTTGGACCTTTTCTGTGGATTCTTACTTTTACAATAGTGACCATTATCCTATAAAACTAAAATATGCAGGCCAATACCAACATCACTCTGTCAGCCAAACTAACTATATATTTGAAACTGCCAACTGGCCACTCTTTACAAGCCTCGCACATATTTCTAACGCAGTAGAAACTGGTGACATCGATGAAGTCACTTCAAAAGTAACATAGCAAGTACTGACGCTTCCATTAAAAAAGTCATTTATGCGGCTAAAAAACAGAAGAAACTTTGGTGGAATAAGGATTGTAGCTATGCTTATCGGAAACAAAGGAAAGCCTGGAATATCTTCAATAGATATCCAACAAGTGAAAACTACATTATTTATTAAAAAACAAAAGCGGCATTTCGAAAATTGCAACGACATAGTAAGAGGGATTCTTGGATGAATTATGTAAACAGTATATATAGTAAGACCACAAGTTAAACAACTATGGAACAGGGTTAAACGAATTTCTGGTGTTTACCCCAATAGACAAATTCCTATTCTAGAACATAATAACCAAATACTATCGGCACCCAAAGACATAGCAAACACAATTGCTTCATGCCTTTCCGAAATATCCAGCTCCAATAACTACTCTGAAAGTTTAAAAAAAAATTAAAATTGTATCTGGAAAGAATAAAGTTTAATTTTACTTCAAACCGTATATTATCTTATAATTGTGATTTTACGTTTTCCAAACTGACAAAGGCTTTATCCTTAGTTCACAAATCAACTCCTGGCCCAGATAATATTAGATACATCATGCTCAAACATCTATCAAATAGTTCTCTTAATCATCTCCTAAAATTTTACAACAGAATTTGGACCGAGCACGCTTTTCCGCAGTCATGGAGGTATGCTAATACAGGGTGGTCCCGAATTCATGGTACAAACTTTAATGGTAGGTACAGGACATTGTAACAATGATTTATTGTATAGGAATGTATAGTCGCAAGTGACGCGGTGAGGCGAAAACAGGGGAAATAACGGCCGAAAGGAAAAACAAAGATTTTATTGAAAGCGTTGTTGACAAGTGTCATGTTTACAGTAATTGTTCAAAATTGCGTCCACCAGTATCGATACATGCTTGACAGCGTCGGTGGAGCGATTGGCGTACACGTTCAAAGATGCCTGGTATTTCACGCACACCTGCAGCAGCTACAGATAAGCGAGCGACGAGATCCTCATCTGAGTCAACTGGAGTCTCATAAACAAGATGCTTTAGATGTTCCCATAAAAAGTAATCGAGGCTCGATAAATCGGGAGATCGGGGTGGCCAAGGGACTGGTCCACCCCGCCCAATCCATCGAGTACCAAACGTGGCATTCAGGTAATTCCGTACATCAATGCTGAAGTGTGCTGGCGCCCCATCGTGCTGAAACCACATGCGGTTACGAATGGCGATCGGAACATCATGCAGCAGTTGTGGTAACACTTCTTTCAGAAAAATAAGATAGCTTCCGCCAGTGAGCCGCGTGGGTAGTAAGTATGGGCCAATCAAAAAGTCGTTCACAATACCAGCCCACACATTAATACTGAAACGTTGTTGAAACGATGTCGACGCGTTGCATGTGGATTATCGGTTGCCCACACATGGGAATTGTGCGCATTAAAGACACCCTCGCGTGAAAATGTCGCTTCATCTGTAAATAGCACATAATCTACGAAATCCGGCTGCAACGCACATTGCTGCATCACCCACAGGCAGAAGTTCACGCGGCGAGGATAATCTGCCGGATTCAATGCTTGTACTTTCTGAAAATGGAAGGGGTGTAAGCGATTTTCGTTTAACACTCTGCATACAGTCTGATGACTCACACCTACGTCACGCGCAACAGTTCTTGTGCTTGACCAATACCTCCTAGAGATAAGAAAGCCGAACCACTACGTCACTAGAAAGTAGTGACGTCACAAAAATTAGGCGATGATAGGAACGCACACTGGTTACGAAGAAGCCTGAAATATCTACGTACACTGTGTGGTGAAAATTGCGGAAGGATTGTTTTTAACTTTATATATTTTTAATAACTCAAAGCAGTATTAATATATCTTTGAGTGTTCAGTTCCTCAACTACGAGGTAACTATGATGAAAAATCCCAAGTTTCAAGACTTCAGCTTCCCATCTGATCCAGAGCTCGGAAGAAAATGGATATCGGCAATTCCGAGGAAGGATTATGTCTTAACTAACAATTTTAAAGTAAGTGAAGAGATTTTTTAAAGTTGGCATTGTATTCTGTAGTTTTATAATGATCGAAGCATATAGAAAACCTCATGAATTGAAAAAATATAAAGATAGTTTTGTGTGGTGACTTTTGTTTTTGAGTAAAATTATAACGTAATTTGTTAAAAGCCAGCAAGAACCCGGATTGGATATATGCAGTAAAAAGACTTGGTTGAAACTTATAAATGATAAAGATATGGTAAATGATAAATAATTGAGTATATATAAAGTTACGGTTTAAAATGTATAAATCAATAATAGTGATAACAATACAGCAAAACATCTTAATTGACTTTAATTATGATTAAAAAACAATTCGAACAAATAATGAATAAGCCTATTACAGTATTATTTTGTTTATATATCCTAAACCTCTCCCATGTCATAATATCAACTTGGAAAGTTTGCTGTTGAGTGACATGAATTTAATATCCATAGACAGTATTGAGATAAGAGTTGAAAAATAATAATTTTCATTGAGTAAAATGCATGTTTTGATCATTTGTAAGGCATTAATTTTGTAAAATACTCCATGTTTATGACAGTAGCCAATCAACAAAAATAGTAATAATGCAATTTTACTTTAAAAAAAAATAAAAGCATTATAGAAGAAGAGAAAATTTTGTCGAGTAATAATTCATAATTATCCTTCTGAAACTGTCTGGGGAGCTCTGCATTTCTGTATAGACATATCGCACCCTGGCAAGAAAAGTGACACAGCTCAAAATTGCAGAATTTGAGAAACATCACTTAAAGGATACTATAAAACATTGAAATAGTATAAGCTTTCTTTAAATTTTAGGTAAGTATTTATGGTGGTAACTTCTATTATATTCTACAGGGTGTCCTAAAAGATCCTGTACTCCAACTTTAAAAAAATTTATTGCCAGTGTTTTTTTTTTAATTATTGAATTTTATCGTCTGCATATTGTTTTATCGACTCTTTAATTTTTATCGTTTGATTTTCTTTGCACTCAAGTTGTGCGATAAAAGAGTTCCATGTCATTTTGTTCTTCGTTGCAAGATAAATTTATCATGCATTCAGAGAATTGTCCTGTTTGAGGCTTATTTAGAATATAAATCGCATGAAAGATGTAAAGATTTTTGGCGACAGAAATATCCAAAGGATGCAATACTAAGTAAAGATACCCTGTATCAACTTATTCACCAATTTGTTGCATTATTAGAAGTGAATGAATGAGACTCTTGGTTCCAACAAGACGTTGCAACTTGCCATTCAAAATGTTTTGAAACAACCATGAGCATGCTTCAAGATTTTTTGGCGATCACCTCGTCTCAATAAACCTTTGGTCATCTCGTGCCCTAATCTGCACATTCCTGATTTTTTTCCTGTGGAGATATTTAAAGAACAAAGTTTATGAAGATAATCACCAAACAATAGGAAATCTGAAAATTGTCATTACTCAGCATCTTGAAACGTGTTTCTAAAAATATGAGCAAACTTCAGTCTTGCCTCCAAGAAAAAGATGGAAATTTTGAACATTTATTGTAAACGTAAGTTCAAATTGTTTTTTTCTACGTTAGGTTGAAAGTGCTTTTTACCATTAGCATAAAAATTATTGTTTTGAAGTCTGTTGTTTTTGTATAGTAAATTTACGAATCATCAGTACAGGAACTTTTAGGACACCCTGTATTTAATAGTAATATAGGGCACCTCATACATATTTTTCAATAACATAACATCAAAATTTTAATTTTTTGACTTCACTTTTCTAGCCGGGGTGCGATTTATGTGTGTTTGTGCGTTAGAAATTTAAATAAGAACTCTATTTTAAAATTATTACATAATTTTAGGTTTCTGAACTTCACTTTGTCAAGTGACATCAGGTACGTCGCAGAAGAGTTCGACGAAAAAAATGGAAGGAAAATTTATGTTAGCCTTTGTAAGCCTCGGCTTCAAAAGGCAGCGATCCCCAGCATTTGGAAGGTGTTGAAATGATCAATGTGCCAACTTGCTATTCTGTATTAAAAAAAGAAAAGGGCATTTTATTTCTTATTACCTCAACGTCAGCACTAGTGATATCCTTGTCTGTAGTTGTTGATTCAGATTGTTTTATAAAAGCCTATAAAGAGAATGTTATGATCTCTGAAATTGGAAATTACAAACTTCCCTTTCATATTAATAACATCAATACTTTAGATTCCATTCTTTTGGAAACATCAAACCTGAATGCTCCAAATGGAGACGGTAATGTTAAAAATATGTTTAGTTTAACGCAGAATGTACTGAAAGACTTATTAAAGTGTGTCGCAAGTGAAAGTCAAAGCTTATTATTGGGTTTGTTGCTGAACAGCTATCACTTGCTGAAAATTACAAGAATCGAAATCGGTACAGTTCTGATTTCTTAATTTTAAACAGTTTGATCTTTACCATATCCCCACACGCGTATCTATTTTTAAGAATTTGTGGATTTGTAATTATACCCCATCCTTTGACAGTAAAGAGACTGTTCAAAATTTAATGTTGATCCCTAAACTGAAGGACTTGATAATAATTTTTTATTATATGCTTAGGAAAAGATTTTACACTTAAATGATGCTGACAAATATGTATCATTACTTATTGATGAAATTCATTTGAAAGCCTTTCTTGATTATAAGGGTGGTGATATTATTGGGGTATCCTATAACTGTGAGAAGGCAACTAATTCTGCTTATGTATTTATGCTGCAAAGTATAAAATCTAGTTATAAAGATGTTATACACATTTTACCCGTTAAGACAATTATTTTGAACATTCTTTATTTCTTGTTTAAAATTGTTATAGGTCTTGAACATCTTGGTTTTAAAGTTGGGTACATCATCAGTGACAATAATGCTATTAATCGCAAAGCTATTTCTTTTTTTGCTTCCCCACCCAAATTGAGTATTTGTTATAATCATCCTGCTGACCCTTCAAAACCATTGTTTTCCATTATTGAACCTGTCCACATACTGAAATGTATTAGAAATAATTGGCTAAACCAAAAAAAATTGTGGACAGTGTATGTTTTATCCAATGTTTTACCAATTGGACAATAATTTATCGAATGCGGAACAAATCACAGAAAGATTAAAATCTGCCTCTCTTAACACTAAAACAGCTTCATGAAATTGAATCAAATGCTATTGTAAAATATGCTGATACACAAACAGCATTGTATCACACAACGCGTGCAATATTAGAACTAACAACTTATTGTATAGAAGAGTTAAATTTTTAGTATATATTAACTGCAAACTGATTAATTAGAAGACTGTTTTGGCAGTTATCGCCAGCTAGCAGGTGCCCAGTATAATATAAATTTGACAGAATTCTTTAAAACTGAAAAAAAATTAGAATTATATCTCTTCTTCCATTATGGTTAAGCTATAAAAAAAATGGTGAAATTGATATTGGTATTTCAGATGTGAAAGATGTAGTTGAAGTTGAAAATTTGGGGGAATAAATTCAATTTTTGGGTAAAATTAATGTTTGTAACTCTGATATTTCTGACTTGAATGACACTATTCTTGCTATTGTGTTTGTAGCTGGCTATTGTGTTCATTCTCTTTCAAAAACCATCAATTGTTTATCTTGTAAAGCTCAATTATCTGTTGATAGAGAACTTGAATTAAGTTCATGTTATGCTTTGATCAAAAATCTAGATCGAGGTGGATTGAAGTATCCAATTAATGATGTAATTACCAAAGTATATGCAATTACATAATTGTATCTAAGTTATTATCCACAGACTTTGAAAATTGTTGACTTTCAAAATAAGAGAAATGTTGTATGTAATATCACGTCAAATGTTTTGAACTCGTCAGCAATTTTCCTGCCAGTTGAAACTTGCGACAAAAGTCAATTCTGAAAAAATCAACAAACATATTTTTGAAGAACTGATGCAAAAGAATAAATGATTTGTACTAGTTTTGTCTGCTAAAGATAAAAAAAGGCCTAAAAATCCCAAAATGACAAATTTCCTAAAGATAGAAAAATTCAAACTCTAACAAATTTAATTATTTAAATGTAACTGTGGATGTTTTTTATTGCAATGTGGTGTTGGCAGATATGCTATGTAAATTCATTAAAATGAATAATTTATTGTATTGATTTTTATGCTACTTATTTATGCTATGATAATTTTATGTTTAATAAAGATAATTAAATTTATTTTTCTAGTGTCCTATTATTTTTTTGCTTTCAGTGAGTGAACTTTAGAAATTCTAAAATAAATTTCTTACCATAGTATTCAATATGTTATCAATAGGGTACATTGGAAATGACTGGTTGATATAATTATATATTAATTTGTTAGCTCAATGATTTCATGTATGATAATAATGTACTAATCACTATATGCTTAAAGTGAATCCATTATTGGAATTGAATTTTCATGTCAAGTTATATGTATATAGGGCAATTCCACGGTAACTTACATTTAGACAAATATACTGATTTTGACGTGTAAATATATTAGCAAAAAATAATAGAAAACAAAATATTTACTTGAATTGTTCAACAAACTAGTAAAAAGCTAAACTTTGATAAGAATGTTATTAATTTGCTGATATTTTTAAGTCCACAGAATTAAATTTACTGTCATAACTTGCGTTACAGTAAAGAGGAATAACAGAAAAGGTTCATGAACATTTGAATAAAATTCTGTTTTGTTCAACATGATATAGTTTGAAAAGTATATACATTAATTCTAAAGCCTTTCATAATTGTAGTCATGCAAATTTTTTAAAACTGTCATTCATCAATTAAATTTAATTAAAAAAATTTTAAGTAACATACGTAACATTTCATTTTTCCAAAATTTTATTCTAATAGCTAAATTTTCATTACAATAAATCAAATACAATCACGATGAATCAAAACCAAAGAACTCCAGTCTTTTTTAAGCCCAAAATTATGTAAAATATATCTTATTTTATTTTTTCAAGTTTTTACTTTTCAGCAGGGAATTACCCTAATGTATCATGGGTGTTCTTTAATTCTTGCATACAGGATTTACTTCTCCAGCCTCCTTTTTCAAAAGTTAAGGCAAAATATTTTTTAAATAGTTGACACAATATAAAAGGGACTATATGGATATATTGGTCAAAAAATATTATGCAATTGACATTAGAGGTACCTGATATATGCATCCATCCTCCAAATTATATATAAATAGTTTTCAAATGCTTCTAATTGAAAAAAAATTCTCTGATCAACTTCTATAGTTATGTTTTTTAATTACCTAAAAAAAAGCATTAATACTAAACTCGTCATTTTTTAAATTCCATTAACAAGGAAATTATTTTTTTAGCAAACTCATTTGAATAATGGATTTACTAAATGTTACTATCATAATTTAGCTTTTCTTTGTGTAAAATGTATCATATTGTCGCTATACACGTAGATACAATAATTTATCAACAGGTCCTAGAACCCAACAAAAATAGCCCTGGAAAATTTTAACCTTTCTTATGAATAACCGAAAATTAATCTAAATTAAAAATATATTTATATGGCTGCATTTATCAAGGATGATGGGTATTCTTCGAAATTTATTTTTCCCACAGATGTCTCAGAATTTTTTAATCATTGCCTATTAAATATAATTTAAACTGTCAATTTGATTTTGTATCCATAATTAATTTAAACTCTTAATTTCACTGGGTCGCATTTATTTCCTCCCGTAACTTTCCAGATATTCAATGAAGCATCGCAAACATTACTGTTTATATTTTAACCTTCTGAACGTTGCTTTGTCATATTTTATTGTTTCCCACAATTATAAATTGTATATCTATATATTTCTTCCCCTGCTTTCAATTTCATTTCATTATGCTACTTTAAGCTGAAAAAATCCAATAACTAAATAATTCGTTGAATGAAGTCGGAACTTGCTGATAAACAAACGCTCAACAATGATGTTTTGCATCGACTAATTTTTCTGACGTCACAAAACAGTGGTTTGGCTTTCTTATCTCTAGGAGGTATTGGCTTGACTCGGGTCTATCAGCCACAATGTTCAAGATGCTTTCTTCCAGCCTTGGAGTGCGTATAGCTCTTACTCGACCAGCGCCATGTCTGTTGACGTCGAACGCACCTGTTTCACAAAGTTGACGATGTAACCGTTGAAAAATTCTATGATCCGGCATTCGTCGATCAGGATACTCCGCGCGATACATTCGTAACGCAGCTCTGCCGTTACCATTTGCACGGCCGTACATGTAATGCATGTCTGCTTTTTCTGCATACGTAAAGTCACCCATCGTCTACGGCAGCACAATTGTGAATGGCGCTTTTCCCTACTGCGATGCATCATGTTCAACAGCGGCTAGACATCTACTGCCCTCTACCGGCAATGATACCAACCGATCACTCCATTTCTCTTTCCTTTTATTTCCCCTGTTTACGCCTCACCGCGTCACTTGCGACTATACATTCCTATACAATAAATCATTGTTACAATGTCCTGTACCTACCATTAAAGTTTGTACCATGAATTCGGGACCACCCTGTATAATACCCATACTGAAACCAAATAAAGACCCCAAGAACCCTTCGAACTACCTTCGAATGATATAAGGGGAAATCTGAATATTTTTATAACAAAATTTTTAGAGAAAAGATATTTTAAGGTAAGGATTGCATCTATTTTCTCGGATGTTTTTATTCAAGAGGAGGGAGTACCACAAGGCAGTGTTTTAAGTGTAACTTTATTTATTTTAAAAATTAACAAAATTTTTTCTCAATTGCCTCCATCAGTTAAGGGTCTTATTTTTGTTGACGATCTGCAAATTTCATGCGCAGCTAAAGACATTCGTTTAACAGAGAGGCAACTTCAGCAGGCCATTAAGAAAATCACACATTGGACTAACGAAAATGGTTATAAAAATTATGCTGCTAAGTTATTTTTTAAATTTTTATAATGGTACTTTTTTCACTTAAAATTAAAATTTCTACAACGTAAAAACCTTCGACAAGTGCAAATATCGATGTTACAAGTCAGTGAAAGATTTAACGAAGTGACTGCAGCCATTACGGGAACGCGTAACTATCATTGTTACATTCCTATTCACAATTGTACGTCACAAATTCGTGTTCCAGATTTATCACAATCACCACCAAAAGAAGAAAAGAGTTTTAAAAGAATTCGGCAACCCCAGAAAAACCACGTTTCATTTATAAAAGATGCAAATTTTAACATGGGAGTTTTATCGCAGTGAATTTGAAAAGGTAATTAGTTAAAACTCATATCTATGATACTAAGTTGACATTTTTAAGCTTGTTTTGACACTGATTTTTTCTGCTTTTATAATTCACTTTTTAAGTTAAAAATGATTTGGTATTTCTTTGTTGATTTAGGGTTTCATTATCTGTATTTTATTTCACTGTTATCCACATATTGTTCTCGTAATATGCATAGACTGGGAAGCAAATGTTGTGATTTTGATATCATTATTTTTGCTTTAGAACTCAGATAACAATCCCGAATTTTTTATTCAAGCGATAAACATATTAAACTGTATTCCTGTGAAATGTCGGTTATATCAGAGCTCTCCTTTATTTGATTTCTTATGCCTATTTAAAGTAGAAAATTGTTATTTTGTTATTTTTGTAAGCTATTTTGAAGATGAAAGAATTAAAATACGACTTTCAAACTCTATCAGTAATATCATCATACCTAGCACTATTACTGGCATGAATATAAAGAATGTCGTAAAATTTCTTTAGCCCAAAGAAATGTTTTTATTTCTGTCAAAAATAACAATTTTCCACTAAATTTTAGATTAAATATTATGTTTAAAATTGTTGTTGCCAAAGTGAAACTAAGAAACTTTTGTACTAATTATAAAAATGTAAAACTTGTTTGTCTACGTTAAGTAGTTTTCGAGAAACTGAACTCACAATTGCTCTTCAAAGTTATAAGTCCTTAAAATGCCTCTAACTTCGAAAATATTTAATTTTGAACCTAATTTTTTTTGGATAGTGTTATTTATGCATAAACCAGGGGTTTAACCCCTGTTCCAAATTTCATGAAAATCCATTACCATACGGCCACAGGTTTTTCCGGATTTTTGCTCATTTGATGTGGAATGAACCAGTGATAGTGAAATTCTAAAATATTTTACTATGTTCACTTTGAATAGTTGACAAAACGTAATTAAACTAAACAATGTTCAAACGGAAAAATTTTCTAATCACAGAATCATCTTTCAAAAGATTTCTCTGCTTTAGAATATTTTGAAAACCCTCCCTGACTCTCGCCAAGTACATCGGATGGCGTTCAATTCTTTTCAACTGCTTTATCAGTTAATATAACTCTTCCTCCAGAAGAATAGCTTGTTGACAGTGGCTACGTAAAGCTCTGTTTCGTTGCAGCAGGCCGTTCGTTCAATTTCAGCGGTCGCTAACGTTTAGAACATCACGAAGCACGAAATTCATAATTTTAAATCTCGAAGACCACTAATATGATTAAAAAAAAGAATAACACTTTTATAAGATAATATCTCCGAGTTTTTTTTAGAAATTTCAATGTGGTTCCTGGTAATATATTTTTTTTTAATTCGGCAAAAATTGGGAAATTTTTGTTATTTTTCAGTTTAAAACTGTCATATCAAAAGCTTATTACTTTTAGATTTTAAATTTGAGGATATTACAGGAAACATTAGAATGTATTGTTTCTTGTGATACAATTATTTTTGAAATCGGTTTATAAATAAATTTGATGCGATTAAAAGTTGGTCATAGATGTTTCGAAACTTTAAGATCGTGATTTCCGATACAAAACTAAAACTGTCATATCTATAGCTTAAAACTATTAGTTTTAAAATTTGAATTACCACGTGAAAGCTAAGAATGCACTCTTTCTTATGGTATAATTATTTTTAAAATTGCTGCATAAATAAATTAGATGCGTTAAAAAGTATAATTTCGCGATGGTGTACAAATATTTCATCGCGGAGACGAAAAGTTAGATCGTTCCAGCTGGCCAAATGAAATTCGCTGTGACTAGGCCCGGAAAGACACTTGCGAAAGGAGTGTTGTTTTGCGAGCGTAGGCGAGTAGGGGTGGAGCCACCTTTTTTAATGGAACTAAATGCTTATTTAATCATAAAAAATTGTACCAAAATTGTTGAAGTGTATTAGAAAAATTGAAGCTTATTTAAGTATTACATATTTTTAGTGAGATATTTGTTCCTGCTTGTTTAAAAAAATTATTGATTTTCGGTTTTAATGCCTTTATTGCAAGATGGAGAGTCGTATTTGTTTCAAGCCGAGACCGGTTCCGAATGACCGGATGAATTTTAATGTGACAGATGAAAATGTCTTTTGGCACAAATATGTTGTTGGAAATTGAAACAAACTTTTGATTTATTTTTCGCTCATCAATGTGTATTTACATTTTTATTGTAGAACAATAAGGAGGTGTTGATAAGGATGACTGAATTTTAGCTTTTAAGTGTCTTTCACAATATAAGAATTTCTTAGAATATTAATTTTGTATTTTTATTAATAAAACTTAAAAAATGCAAATAAGTGTCCAGATATTTCTGCGAACCACATGTTGGCGACCGACCGCTGCTTTAACTGACATTAGGAAGTCCACAAATTTTTTTTTTAACATTATGACAAGAGTCTTGGGATCTGCTAATCAACAATAAATTGCATTCCATAAAACCATTATTTTAATGGCCATCAACCCTAATGAGGGAACTAATGTGGACAAGAAATTTTCTTCTCCATTTTGTCGTATTTATATAAATTTAACATAAATGAACATTATGAAACCAGGGCCGGTCCGAGAGAAATTTATTGCCGATGGGAGATGATGATTTGGAGCCCCCCCCCCTTTCAAAGATTTGCCGTAGTGTTCCCCTCCCGCTTAGAATAGCCTACTGTTGCATTAATTTATTTCATTGCGAAAATGCGGACTTTATACTGACGGGGTTTTTTCTGCTATTCCTTCACAAGCTAATGGATTTTGTAACATTAAACACATCCACTGTACTTAAAAATAGTTTCCATGGTGTTTGGTTTACAAAAAAAGTCAATGGTACTTCGAAATAATTCAATACAGTAAATTGAACATTTTACTTCCATTATAACATCTGTACAGTCACGGGGAAAAATGCGATCCACCTCCCTTATTTCGAGCACTTTTCATACTAGAGCACAAATTCAAACGGTATCATTCAAGGAAGAAACGTCCTCTTCAAATTCAAATCCAAAACAATTGCATAAAGGGATGTCTTCACATCTGCATCGTTAAATTAGTCTAAATAAGAAATTTCATGATTTTACTAACTATACATCCCGAGATATTCAATACTAAAGTTAGTTTCAATTTCAGGGGTCATCTCCACATAGAATGGCGCTATTCGTAGATCGATAAAATTTAAATTTCGTTGAGGAATGATATCGATATCAAATTAGAGGCTGGGAGGGTTTATGGCTTTGATATCATTTGATATATTAGGGGGGACCTTAAAATCACGAAAAATTGATATCCATATATATGAATGGTTAATATCTAACCATTCATATACTATATCGATATCGGTGGTTAATCCCTAAAGTTAATCAACTTTTTTTGTGTACTTTATGCGCAGGCCCTGCCCGCGGTCAGTTCCATATAGGGTTATGGTGCCTTCGTAGGACTTGGCGGCTCCATGTCAAAATGTATACAGGCAGAAATAGGACTAAAAATAAAAAGCGTAACTGGATATACTACTTCATTTATAATAAAAAGATTTCATAAAATGAACTGCATGGAAAATTGTAAAGTCTAAAACTTTTTTGCTTTTTGCGAGGCAAACACTGTGATTATGTGGTAGAAGTCTATATTTTCTGCTACCTTTAGTAAAATGGATGAATTATCAAGGTTTGTCAAACGTTCATGCACTATTCTAAACCGAATGGAGTTTAAATTTCTTCAACTTACTAAAACTGCGCTCGCAGGCCGCTATTACCGGTAAGGTAAAAATAAAAAAATCAATCAGGGCAGTTTCTATAGTCGGATATGGATCTTTAGGAGGACATTTGCAGGAACACTTCAACAAGTTTAAGTTGAGTAGTTGACTCTATATCCTCAATGAGTTCCCCAACTTGAGTTGTGAAACATTAATTTGATTTCATTAACTAAGTCTTCAACATTAAAATCCTTCGAATACTTAAGCCCCAAATTTCACCCCCTCCCCCTCCTCCGACTAGAGTATTTAAATCTTTTGTCATTCTCATTATTATATCTTCGTTGGAAGAGAAAAAAAAAATCAGAAATTTTGCCGCCAGTGTGGATGATTTGACTGCGCAAACTGGTGACACTTCATTATGGCCAAGCCCTAAATACGGCACTGGGCGGCGCTTCCTATCTTGGCACCCGATGTCGAATGGGCCTTTGTTCGGCAATACATGGAACTAATGTATAGGAATCTGTTCCGATGGTGCTTCTTCAAATGGTTGGTTCTATTAAATGTCTTATTTTTTACTTTTGCGAAGAAGAGAAAAATCCGTACTATCATATCTACACACTGTTTTTTACACGTAGAATCACTTGTCTTAAAAACATTACCTACGACATCACGGAACACTTACAATTTTGCAAGATTTTTGAGGAACATAGTCGTGAAATAAAACAGTATATATATTTTTTACATTGCATAATCTCTCTATATTAAAAAAATTACAATCGCTGTCGCAGGATTGAAAACTTGCTTTATCGTTGGATTCTTAGACAGTTTCCCGCGAAAGTAAGGATCAGAAAATTACGTAATTTACATGGTTTAGTTCAAAATTGTACAGGGAACAAGATGGAGAAATTTTTTTTTCCGATGTGGCTATTAGTATAGGGTTTATTAAGTCTCAAAGCCGAAAAAAGCGAAATTCCTAAGGCGAGTGAGCAAAACACGTACAGATTTTTCTGTCTTAAGCCATGTTTTTTTTTGTAGAGTACCTCTAAACGTAAATTTGTGCACCTCCTAAAGTTTTTTTAGAAATTTCTATTTGGTTCCTGGTAATATTTTTTTGAAATTCGGGCAAAAACGGGAAATTTTCGGTTTTTCTTTGTTAAAACCGTCATATTTATAGCTCATTATTATTATTATATTTTAAATTTGAAAGCACCACAAGAAACCTTAGAATGTACTCTTTCTTATGGAACAATTATTTTTTAAATTGGTTAATAAATAAATTGGATGCGATTAAAAGTTGGTCTTACAAATTTCGGAATTTTTGAAAAGTTTCGTTACTTTTTGTTAAAACTGTCATATTTATAGTAGGAAAGCGACATTGACCACAAAACATCGATGTTCAAAATGAAAACATCGATGTTGATAATACATCGCCCCAAAACCATCGATATTTTTAAACGTCAATGCTTTTAAACATCAGTGTATTTAACTCCCCCCCCCCATTTCTTACAACTGGTTTGGTAACCTCAAACATTAATGTAATGGGAGGGGGAGGAGATTTAATTAGTCATTTGTTTGTTAATTTAAAACTAAGATTTTTTAAACTGTCAAAACAAAGTCAAAAATATGATAGGAACAGTAACCATATCTTTTATTTTTAAATTGAATAATATAAAAAAAGTAATATTTACAGTAATTTGACATTGGTACTACTAACTATCAGTATAATTAGGTAGGTACATAACAATAATTATTGTTAGTTATTATTAATCATTTATCAACTTATTGGGGGGGGGACATAACAAACTTATTTTTTATTTACTGTAAATAAAAATATATTGGGGCGTATAATTAATATATGCTTTATTATTTGTGTTATTTACCATTTGAAAAAAAAGACGTTTGTTACCTTTCTCCACCATAAGCCGACTTCTTTTTTCATTAACTATCCCACCTGTTAGGGTAAAAACTCTTTTTGATGAGACGGATGTCGCCATCACTGACAAATACTCAGTGGCATGTTTTTTTTTTTTTAATTTTTACTATGGTACTTTTTTTATTCAAAAATAAAACATCGACAACGTAAAAACACCGACAATGGAAAAAAACAGCGATGTTAAACAAACATCGGCTTGAATAAATTGATGGTGAATACATCGATGTTTTTACCTATCGTTGTTTTGAAAACATTGACATCTATGTCGCATCCCTTGTCCTTTTAAGACCTTTCACCCTTGGTCACTTTGGTCTAAACGTATGTTCAATTTACTGATTACGAAAATAATGCTACTCGGTTATTATTTTTATTTTTATAGTGATTCTTTTTTATTTAAAAATAAATCATCGACAAGTATAAACATCGATGTAAAAAAACATGGGCTCCAATACATACATCGATGTTTTTTTTACAAAACAGCGATGTTTTGAAAACATCGACATCGATGTCGCATCCCTAGTTTGGGGGTGTATTTCGTGGCCTGGGACCTTTGGATGTTGTTCCTGGTAAATTGAACGTTGACGCCTACAAGAACATTTTAGACAATCAGGTACTTCCGACGCTCTGGCAATTTTATGGAATGGACGAATGTTACTTCCAGGACGACAACGCTCTATGTCAGAAACGGCGAACCTTTTTAAAAAGTGGGTCAAATTTTGTTCATTATTTTTTTAGTATTAGCTCGCGGGTCACTTGGGAAGGGAGCTATATATATATATATATATAGGTTTTCATGATTAATCATGAAAATCCTGGTTTAATCATGATTTTGAATTTCAAAACCCCTTCGAAAATTTCGTTAAGGCAGATACTTCTGATATTATATACAAACAACTCTTTCAAAAAAGAAAAAAAAAATACTCAAATTTTATACAAGTTAACACGGACGGATCTAAGAGGGCAAACTATGTTGGAGCTGCTTTCACTATTAATCACTCTGTTCACAGTTTTAAACTTCATTCTTCATGTTCTGTTTTTACATCTGAAATCATGTCCATATATAAAGCATTATAATATATATCTGATCATTGTCATAAAAAATTTATTATTTCTACAGATTCATTAAGTGTTTTACAGTCATTGAAACATCCTGATCATACCAGTCACATCATTGTTTTGGAGTCACTGAAAATAATTTATCATCTTTCTTCAAAAAACTTCAACTTGGTATTTTGTTGGATCCCATCTCATGTTGGGATATCAGGAAATTAAATAGTTGACAAAGCCGCTAAATTGGCCGTAAATAATATTAATCATGCCATTCCTTATAGGTGACTTAAAATATAGTATTTACAAATTTTTAAAGGAAAAATGGCAGAACGAATGGAATGAACAAACGAAAAACAAACTTCACGCCATCAAACCAAATATAAGTGAATGGAAATCGCTACCTTTGAGAAGGCAGCAGGTAATAATAACACGCCTCCGTATTCGACATACGAGAATAACCCATAGACACCTCCTCCTCGGACAAGATAATCCTATTTGCAATTACTGCATTTGCCCACTAACCGTAAAACACATTTTAATAGAATGTTCTCATTTTAATAGTCAACGACTTAAACATTTTAATTCCTATACCTTGGCTTTAGAAGACATGGTTGGAGAGAATCCTCATCCAAATATATATATATATATATATATATATATATATATATATATATATATATATATGATTTTTTATCTTGAGTTTGGCATAATATGTCCCAAGAGGACTCTCAATCCCACAAAATCATATCCAATACAATCCTACATAATGCTGTTTTAAGATCTATAGCAATGCGTGGGCAACTTGAAAACTAGCAGCTGTAATGTTGTTTTTTGCAATCAAAAGTTTTTAAAAGACTGGCTTGTAAATAAATCTTTTTTTTTTTTTGTAGAAATTTTTTTTTTATATTTATTATCATCTCTTGAAATGCCGAGATTAGAATGCAATTTTTCAAAATGTCTTTTCACGTTGTATGTACGTAAAGTAACTTTTTCTTTACAAATTACACAATTTTCTTTATAATTTTATTCTTTTCAATCACACTATATTTATTAAACCATAAACCATTCTGTTTGATATGGTCTTGAACTTGTATCGTTTATTTTTATTTTTTTAACCGCCGGAATAGTACAGGGTTACAAAAAAAATATTTACACTTAAAATACAATAATTTAAGAAGAAATTTCTTATCAACGTACTTGATACACATACATATGTAGATGAGAAACTTCAAAGGAAAAAAAATAATTATCTTAAATTGTTAAACACTTTTTGACGCTTACGACAAGACTGCCATTTAGTTCAGAACTGGTACATCTTCCCATTCTACGATGGAACGAATATGTATGCGCGGCAATTTAATAACTAACTGCCATGAGTCATGCACGCTTCGCGAGAAAAGAACGAACCCGACGTTTTACGACCATGTAACACCATACACAGGTGCAGTGATGCGATATAAAATGTGCTAGCCAATGTCAACTTGAAATTTTTTTTATAAATTTGGCAGAAGCAAAAATTTTGAAACAAAAAAAAATGGAAAAACAAAAATGAAAAAATAACTACATAAATACTGTTCTTGTTATCTTTGAGATACATGACGCGGTATTGTTCAAAAGAATATTATTTTTAGCAAAAAGGAAAAACTAGTGGTGGCTACATTATCTAAAACCTGAATAATTAGAACAAGAACGAAAACTAAACTGACATCTGGCTCTCCTCCTGCTAGGAAGATAGTTTAGGGAAGCAGCGTCCCTCCCTACGGATGGACTTACTGTCAGCAAAAAAAAAGAAAACATTACCGTGTATCTCAAGTATAATAAATATGTCTTTGTTACAGGTATTTACCACATATGTCCATTCTCAATAGTTATTTTAGAAATTTACATATTCTACTCAATCGGCATATACATATAGATATATAGATCTTAAAACAGCATTATGTAGGATTGTCTTCTAAAGCCAAGGTATAGGAATTAAAATGTTTAAGTCGTTGACTATTAAAATGAGAACATTCTATTAAAATGTGTTTTACGGTTAGTGGGCAAATGCAGTAATTGCAAATAGGATTATCTTGTCCGAGGAGGAGGTGTCTGTGGGTTATTCCCGTATGTCGAATACGGAGGCGTGTTATTATTACCTGCTGCCTTCTTAAAGGTAGCGATTTCCATTCACTTATATTTGGTTTGATGGCGTGAAGTTTGTTTTTCGTTTGTTCATTCCAAATGTCTAAAATGTTCTTGTAGGCGTCAACGTTCAATTTACCAGGAACAACATCCAACGGTCCCAGGCCACGAAATACACCCCCAAACTAGGGATGCGACATCGATGTCGATGTTTTCAAAACATCGCTGTTTTGTAAAAAAACATCGATGTATGTATTGGAGCCGATGTTTTTTTAACATCGATGTTTATACTTGTCGATGGGGTTTATTTTTAAATCAAAAAGAATCACTATAAAAATAAAAATAATAACCGAGTAGCATTATTTTCGTAATCAGTAAATTGAACATACGTTTAGACCAAAGTGACCAAGGGTGAAAGGTCTTAAAAGGACAAGGGATGCGACATAGATGTCAATGTTTTCAAAACAACGATAGGTAAAAACATCGATGTATTCACCATCAATTTATTCAAGCCGATGTTTGTTTAACATCGCTGTTTTTTTCCACTGTCGGTGTTTTTACGTTGTCGATGTTTTATTTTTGAATAAAAAAAGTACCATAGTAAAAATTAAAAAAAAAACCGTGCCACTGAGTATTTGTCAGTGATGGCGACATCCGTCTCATCAAAAAGAGTTTTTACCCTAACAGGTGGGATAGTTAATGAAAAAAGAAGTCGGCTTAAGGTGGAGAAAGGTAACAAACGTCTTTTTTTACAAATGGTAAATAACACAAATAATAAAGCATATATTAATTATAGGCCCCAATATATTTTTATTTACAGTAAATAAAAAATAAGTTTGTTATGTCCCCCCCCCAATAAGTTGATAAATGATTAATAATAACTAACAATAATTATTGTTATGTACCTACCTAATTATACTGATAGTTAGTAGTACCAATGTCAAATTACTGTAAAAATTACTTTTTTTTATATTATTCAATTTAAAAATAAAAGATATGGTTACTGTTCCTATCATATTTTTGACTTTGTTTAGACAGTTTAAAAAATCTTAGTTATAAATTAATGAACACGGCAAATAACAAATTAAATCTACTCCCCCTCCCGGGCGAACATTAATGTTTGAGGTTACCAAAGCAGTTGTTTTGTGGTCAATGTCACTTTCCTACTATAAATATGACAGTTTTAACAAAAAGTAACGAAACTTTTCCAAAATTCCGAAATTTGTAAGACTAACTTTTAATCGTATCCAATTTATTTATTAATCAATTTAAAAAATAATGGTTCCATAAGAAAGAGTACATTCTAAGGATTCTTGTGATGCTTTCAAATTTAAAATATAATAATAATAATGAGCTATAAATATGACGGTTTTAACATTGAAAAACCGAAAATTTCCCGTTTTTGCCCGAATTTCAAAAAAATATTACCAGGAACCAAATAGAAATTTCTAAAAAAACTTTAGGAGGTGCACAAATTTACGTTTAGAGGTACTCTACAAAAAAAAACATGGCTTAAGACAGAAAAATCTGTACGTGTTTTGCTCACTCGCCTTAGGAATTTCGCTTTTTTCGGCTTTGAGACTTAATAAACCCTATACTAATGGCCACATCGGAAAAAAAATTTCTCCATCTTGTTCCCTGTACAATTTTGAACTATACCATGTTAATTACGTAATTTTCTGATCCTTACTTTCGCGGGAAACTGTCTAAGAATCCAACGATAAAGCAAGTTTTCAATCCTGTGACAGCGATTGTAATTTTTTTAATATAGAGAGATTATGCAATGTAAAAAATATATATACTGTTTTATTTCACGACTATGTTCCTCAAAAATCTTGCAAAATTGTAAGTGTTCCGTGATGTCGTAGGTAATGTTTTTAAGACAAGTGATTCTACGTGTAAAAGACAGTGTGTAGATATGATAGTACGGATTTTTCTTCTTCGCAAAAGTAATAAGAGACATTTAATAGGACCAACCATTTGAAGAAGCACCATCGGAACAGATTCCTATACATTAGTCCCATGTATTGCCGAACAAAGGCCCATGCGACATCGGGCGCCAAGATAGGAAGCGCCGCCCAGTGCCGTATCTAGGGCTTGGCCATAATGAAGTGTCACCAGTTTGCGCAGTCAAATCATCCACACTGGCGGCAAAATTTCTGATTTTTTTTTTCTCTTCCAACGAAGATATAATAATGAGAATGACAAAAGATTTAAATACTCTAGTCGGAGGAGGGGGAGGGGGTGAAATTTGGGGCTTAAGTATTCGAATGATTTTAATGTTGAAGACTTAGTTAATGAAATTAATGTTTCACAACTTAAGTTGGGGAACTCATTGAGGATATAGAGTCAACTACTCAACTTAAACTTTTTGAAGTGTTCCTGCAAATATCCTCCTAAAGATCCATATCCGACTATAGAAACTGCCCTGATTGATTTTTTTATTTTTACCTTACCGGTAATAGCGGCCTGCGAGCGCAGTTTTAGTAAGTTGAAGAAATTTAAACTCCATTCGGTCTAGAATGGTGCATGAACGTTTGACAAACCTTGATAATTCATCCATTTTACTAAATTTAGCAGAAAATATGGACTTCTACGACATAATCACAGTGTTTGCCTCGCAGAAAGCAAAAAAATTTTAGATTTTACAATTTTCCATGTAGTTTATTTTATGAAATCTTTTTATTATAAATGAAGTAGTATATCCAGTTGCGCTTTTTATTTTTAGTCCTAGTTCTGCCTGTATACATTTTGACATGGAGCCGCCAAGTGCTACCAAGGCACCATAACCCTATATGGAACTGACCGCCAGCAGGGCTTGAGCCCAAAGTACACAAAAAAAATTTATTAACTTTAGGGATTAACCACCGATATCGATATATATGAATGGTTAGATATTAACCATTCATATATATATGGATATCAATTTTTCGTGATTTTAAGATCCCCCATAATATATCAAATGATATCAAAGCCATAAACCCTCCCAGCCTCTAACTTGATATCGATATCATTCCCCAACGAAATTTCAATTTTATCAATCTACGAATAGCGCCATTCCATGTGGAGATGACCCCTGAAATTGAAACTAACTTTAGCATTGAATATCTCGGGATGTATAGTTAGTAAAGTCATGAAATTTCTTATTTAGACTAATTTAACGATGTAGATGTGAAGACATCCCTTTATGCAATTGTTTTGGATTTGAATTTGAAGAGGACGTTTCTTCCTTGAATGATACCGTTTGAATTTGTGCTCTAGTATGAAATGTGCTCGAAATAAGGGAGGTGGATCGCATTTTTTCCCGTGACCGTACAGATGTTATAATGGAAGTAAAATGTTCAATTTACTGTATTGAAATGTTTCGAAATGAAGAAGTACCATTGGCTTTTTTTGTAAACCAATCTCCATGTAAACTATTTTTTAAGTACAATGGATGTGTTTAATATCACAAAATCCATTAGCTTGTGAAGGTCTAGCAGAAAAAAAACCTCGTCAGTATAAAGTCCACATTTTTGCAATGAAATAAATTAATGTAACAGTAGGCTGTTCTAAGCGGGAGGGGGACACTACGGCAAATATTTGAAACGGAGGGAGGGGGGGGGCAAATCATCATCTCACATCAGCAATAAATTTCTCTCGGACCGGCCCTGGTCCCATGTTATGTTAAATTTATATAAATACGACAAAATGGAAACAAAAATATCTTGTCCATCTGTGCTCCCCCATTGGGGCTGATGGCCATTAAATAATGGTTTTATGGAATGCAATTTATTGTTGATTTGCAGGTCTCAAGACTCTTGTCACAATGTTAAAAAGATTTTTGTGGACTTCCTAATGTCAGTTAAAGCAACGGTCGGTCGCCAACATGTGGTTCGCAGAAATATCTGGACACTTATTTGCATTTTTTAAGTTTTATTAATAAAAATACAAATTTAATATTCTCAGATATTCTTATATTGTGAAAGACACTAAAAGCTAAAATCCAGTCATCCTTATCAATACCTTATTTTTGATCTACAATAAAAAGTAAATACCCATTGCTGAGCGAAAAATCAATGAAAAGTTTGATTCAATTTTCAACAACATATTTGTGCCAAAAGACATTTTCATCTGTCACATCAAAATTCGGAACCGGTCTCGGCTTGAAACAAATACGGCTCTCCGTCTTGCAATAAAGTCATTGAAGCCGAAAATCTATAATTTTTTTAAACAAGCAGGAGCAAATATCTCACTAAAAATGTGTAATACTTAAATAAGCTTCAATTATTTTACAATAAACTTCAACAATTTTGGTACAATTTTTTGATTAAATAAGCATTTTGTTCTATTAAACAAGATGGCTCCGCACCTGCTCGCGTACGCTCGCAAAACAACAATCCTTTCGCAAGCGTCTTTCCGTGCTTAGTCATAGCGTGTTTCACAAGGCCAGCTAGAACGATATAACGTTTCATCTTTGTGATGAAACATTTGTATACCATCGCGAAATTATACTTTTTAACTCATCGAATTTATTTATGAAGCAATTTTAAAAACAACTGTACCATAAGAAAGAGTGCATTCTAAGCTTTCACGTGGTAAATTCAAATTTTTTAAACTAATAGTTTTAAGCTATAGATATGACAGTTTTAGTTTTGTATCGGAAATTACGATCTTAATGTTTCGAAACATATATGGCCAACTTTTAATCGCTTCAAATTTATTTATTAACCGATTTCAAAAAGAATTGTATCATAAGAAACAGTACATTCTAATGTTTCCTGTAATACCCTCAAATTTAAAAACTAATAGTAATAAGCTATAGATGTAACAGTTTTAAACTAAAAAATAACGAAATTTCCCAATTTTTGCCGAATTAAAAAAATATTACCAGGAACCAAATTAAAATTTCTAAAGAAACTCGGCAACATTATCTTACAAAAGTGTTAATCTTTATTTAAAAAATCATATTAGTGGTCTTCGAGATTTAAAATTATGAATTTCGTGCTTCGTGATGTTCTAAACGTTAGCGACCGCTGAAATTGAACGAACGGCCTGCTGCAATGAAACAGAGCTTTACGTAGCCACTGTCAGCAAGCTATTCTTCTCGAGGAAGAGTTATATTAACTCCTAAAGCAGTTAAAAAGAACTGAACGCCATTCGATGTACTTGGCGAGACTCAGGGAGGGTTTGCAAAATATTCTAAAACAGAGACATCTTTTGAAAGATGATTCTGTGTTTAGAAAATTTTTCCGTTTGAATATTGTCTAGTTTAATTACGTTTTGTCAACTATTAAAAGTGAACTTAGTAAAATATTTTAGAACTTCACTTCCACTGGGTCATTCCACGTCAAATGAGCAAAAATAAGGAAAAACCTGTGGACGTATGGTAATGGATTTTCATGAAATTTGGAACAGGGGTATAGTTTATGCATAAATAACGATATCCAAAAAAAAAATGGTTCAAAATGAAATAATTTCGAAGTTAGAGGCATTTTAAGGATTTATAACTTTGAAAAGCAATTGTGAGTCAGTTTCTCGAAAAGTACTTAATAAAATTACTTAGACAAACATGTTTTATATTTTTATAATCTGTATAAAATTTTCTTAGTTTTACTTTGGCAACAACAATTTTAAACATAATATTCAATCAAAAATTTAGTTGCAAAAAATGTAAAATTGTCATTTTTGACAGAAATAGAACATTTCTTTGGGCTAAAAAAATTTTTACGACATACTTTAAATTCATGCCAGTTACGGTGCTAGGTATGATGATATTACTGATAGAGTTTGAAAGTCGCATTTTAATTGTTTCATCTTCAAAATAGCTTACAAAAATAATAAAATGACAATTTTCTACTTTAAATAGGCATTAGAAATCAAATAAAGGACAGCTCTGATATAACCGACATTTCACAGGAATACAGTTTAATATGTTTATCGCTTGAAAAAAAAATTCGGGATTGTTATCTGAGTTCTAAAGCAAAAATAATGGTATCAAAATCACAACATTTGCTTCCCAGTCTATGCATATTACGAGAACTTCAATATGGATAACAGTGAAATAAAATACAGATAATGAAACCCTAAATCAAAAAAGAAATATCAAATCATTTTTAACTTAAAAAGTGAATTATAAAAGCAGAAAAAATCAGTGTCAAAACAAGCTTAAAAATGTCAACTTAGTATCATAGATATGAGTTTTAACTAATTACTTTTTCAAATTCACTGCGATAAAACTCCCATGTTAAATTTTGCATCTTTTATAATTGAAACGTGGTTTTTCTGGGGCTTCCGAATTTTTTTACAACTTTTTTCTTCTTTTGGTGGTGATTGTGATAAATCTGGAACACGAATTTGTGACGTAGAATTGCGAATATGAATGTAGCAATGATAGTTACGCGTTCCCGTAATGGCTGCAGTCACTTCGTTAAACCTTTCACTGACGGAACACTTCTGGATTAGGAATGCGACTTCGATGTCGATGTTTTACGTATTAAACATCGATGTATTGGAGCCGATGTTTTTGTAACATCGATGTTTGCAATTGTCAAAGGTTTTTACGATGTTGAAGTTTTAATTTTAAGTGAAAAAAGTACCATTATAAAAATTTTAAAAATAACCAAGTAGCATAATTTTCATAATCAATAAATTAAACATACTTTTAGATCAAAGTGGACAAGGGTGTAGGGTCAGAAAAGTAGAGATGCGACATCGATGTCGATGTTTTCAAAACATCGATGTTTTGTAAAAACATTGTTGTATTTACAATCGATTTATTGGAGCCGATGTTTGTTTAACATCGATGTTTTATTTGTGAAGGAAAAAAGTACCCCATAGTAAAAATTAAGAAAAATAACCGTGCAACTAAGTATTTGTCAGTGATGACGTCATCTGTCCCATCAGAAAGAGTTTTTTCCCTAACTGGTGAAAAAAGAAATCGGCTTAAGGTGGAGAAAGTTAACAAACTTCTCGTTTTTACAAACTGTAAATAACAAATAGTGAAGCCTATAATAATTATAGGCCCCAATATTTTTTATTTACAGCTAATAAAAAATAAGTTGGTTGGGTTTTCCTCCAATAAGTTGATAAATAATTAATAATAAATAACAATAATTATTGTTAGGTACCTACCTAATTATACTTATAGTTAGTAGTACCTATGTCAAATTGTTGTAAATATTATTTTCTTTTATATTATTCAATTCGAAAATAAAAGATTTGGTAATTGTTTTTATTAATTTTTTTAAACTTTGTTTTGACAGTTAAAAAAAAGTCTTACTTATAAATTAATAAACACGGCAAATGACAAATTAAATTTCCCACCGAATATTAATGTTTGAGGTTCCAAGACCAGTTTTACGAAATGTGGAGAATTAAGAAACATCGATGGTTTTTGGACGATGTATTATCAACATCGATGTTTTAATTTTTAACATCGATGTTTTGCTGTCTATGTAGTATCCCTAATTCTGGATTGCCACTAGAACATTAGCGTGGGTCGAAAAACACTCTTTCGAAATCGCTATTCCAATAGTGCGGAAAGAGTTCTCGCTGGGTTCAATAAACACGGTGTAAAATATTTTTTTGATTTGATAATATCTTCTCTGCACCCGAAATTTGGGTAAAAATTTTTACTCTGCGTAGGATATAAAATAATTTTTTAATATTGATATTCTAATAGTGCGGAAGAGGTGTCTACTGGGTTAAATAAGAAATGTGTAAAATATTTTTTCGATCGAATAATATCTTGTTTCCGCATTGCAATTGAAATTTTGCTGTTTTTGTAGAGAAGTACTCTCTTTTTTGAGTTATAGAAATAAATCAAACATGAAAAATAGATGGGTACAAACACTTTTTCGCTGTGCTATTGCTGTATTGTATTATACATTTAATTATATTGCCTGAAAATTATTAAATAACAGCTGAGTCGCAATATATTAATATAATATTTGTTAAGAATATTGTAACCATAGAAATGTTATGACATGCTATGCTAATACCAAAAGTTTACTTACACATAATCAGCAGGAAGAGGCTTGAAATCAGCCATATGGTCGAATACCGGCATAATTGCAGGCAGCACGAAAATAGATGAAAAAGTGCTCTTTTCTTCAAAAATAGCAAAATTTCAATTGCGATGCGGAAACCAAAGATATTATTCCATCGAAAATTACACCTTTCTTATTGGACCCAGTGGGCACCTATTTCGCACTGTTAGAATAGCAATATTGAAAAATAATTATACTTCTACGCCGAGTAAAAATTGCCAATTTTTACCCAAATTTCCAAAATTTAAGTGGGATGCGGGGGCAGAAGATATTATCCAATCAAAAAATTATTTTACACCGTGTTTATTGAACCCAGGGAGAACCCTCTCCGCACTATTAGAATAGCGATTTCGAAAAAAAGTGTTTATCGGCCCACCCTACTAGAACATTCGCCGGTGTTCGAAAGCTTTCGGTTCAGCGAAAAATTGTCAGTTGAGCAAACCAAGCACATTTATAAACATAATTCATTTAATAGTGTTTATTTATTCAGTTATCTGTCCTTCAAAGGCGGAAATAGATGTCTATTGGCGAGTTCACGCCTTTTTTGATTCATCATGCGATAAAATAAAACGATAATTTCCATCTGGTTAAAAATGTTCCTGGGACGAAAATAAATAAATTACAATGATGAAAATTTCAGGACTGATAGTATACATTTTGACACATAGTACTGAAAATATGTGATGTTTTCGGAGTTGTCTTTCACATTAAAATTTGTAATTAAAAAAATAGAAAAATCGCCTGCTTTCAATTATTTTACTTTTTTATTATTTTTTTTGTAACTAAGGAATAGAAATACAATCACTAAATTATACTAAAAATTTTTGTTAGAAGTGTTTCGTTAAGAATAGTTTTTGATACTGTCTTTCTCATTTTTAGAGGTACTAGAGCAATTTGAAATTTGTATCAAATAGGCAAAATCTCTATTTTTTCTGATCCGCGAGAATGAGCAGTGACATATATAAAACTGTATTCTAATATTTCCTGAAAGACATTTTACAGAAGAATATACAATATAAAAATTTTTAATTTGTGTCAATAACTTATTGAAATATATGGTCTCAAACAGGCTAATTAGTGCTAAAAAATCTACATTTGTGTGACTTTGGACTTTAAAATTCAATCTTTAATATTATAAAAGGAAGTGTTTGTTTGTTTGTATCGCGGCCGCAAAATCCTGACGATCTATGGCACTTACAGCAATGACATTTGGCACACAGGTAGTCCGAATTTTTTGCAATTTTTGGGCAGCGGCGAATTTTAAAATTCAATCTAGAAGTTTTTTTGATGCATTTAATAGTTTTATTCTCTACCTGGTTCTTCAAACGCGTTTCTTCCGGAGAAAAGAAGAAACCCCTGAAAATGGACTTTTTCTACCCACGTGATATTTTCACAAGAAATTGTGACGCCATGTAAACTTTCTCTTTCTAAAAAAACAGAAAGCAGATTGCATCCTCTGCTCTTCGCGTTACAAAAAGGAAACATTAAATTTCCTGTTCCATTCCGTTTCCGCCAATGAGGGCACGAAATAAAAAACATATTGACTGGGATTGTTAAGTTTTTTTTTCGTAAAATCGGAATCGCTAAAAATAGATTGAAAATTTCAGCGTATTTGAAATTTGCGGAAATTTCATTTTAGATTGATACCTAAAAATATGATTTCCTTTAAATAAATAATTTTTAAATTGAATATATCTTAAACGGATTTGAAATCTGAGGAAAATTTTACACCAGATTAATACCTTACATCACGGGGACGGGCAACGCCGGGCTAGACACGAAGTGGCTAGAAGCTGATAAAATGTATCAAACCTTGGATAATGAAACAACTGTCCATGTCGGTATAAAGCAAGGGAAACTCTTGGTTTGAGCCAAACGGGCACGGGCAACGTCGGGCTAGCCACGCGGTGGCTAGTAAAAAATAAATATACAATTTGGACATCTAATATTTGGCAGTTCCTCTTTGCTATATGTGATCTATATAAAAACTAATTTTCATTAAAATCGGTGATGTATAAACCACAGCCGATTTGCTCATTTTGAGTGGAATGACCCCACTGCGTGGTCAGCATGGCGTTGCCGGTGACAGTTCTTTTCGTGGGGTCAAGTGTGACAACTCCTCGCTAACCACCGGTGATTGCTACGAATTCCCATTTGGTATGCTATTGGATAACAGGAACGCTGCCTATTGGATAACAGCCATCATGGTGTGTTGACACGCGGTGTTGGTTTGCTTCGCAAACCAAATGGAAATTCGTAGCCTATAGGAATGAATTCCCTGCGAATTCCAATTTGGTTCCAATTTGAGGATTCGCAAACCAAATTGTGAATATTATGAACTAAGATTTGCTTTTCAAACACCACGGACAACGACGTAATGGCCACGTCATTGTCAAATTCGGTCAAATTCGAATTGTGAAGGGTTACAATCAGCGTGACGTCACAATCTCTTGAGAAAATATGTATATTTCATTGAATAATTATTTATTAAAAGAAATTAATGCTACTATTTCACAAGTACTTTTGCTGTGGCAGTCCTGCGATTCGTTCTTTATACATGTTCAATATTATTCATTCTTATTTACATATTCAATATAGGGTAGGCCTACGGTGCTCCGCCATAGAAATTGACTCTCAAAATGGCTACAATAGTCAAATAGTTTTGGGACCTCTGGTTTAGACTATTAGTTTTGTGTATATAGGGTTTATGAGGATTTTTTTTTTTTGCTATTTCTAAGAATTATAATGCTACTTTTTCTCAAGTACTTTTGTTGTAGCAGTCCTGAGATTTGTCCTTATTCGTCCTTATTTACATGTTCAATATAGGATAGGCCTACGGGGCTCCGCTATACAAATTGATTCTCAAAAGGCCTACAATAGTCAAATAGTATGGGGACCTCTGGTTTAGACTATTCGTTTTGTGTAAATAGGGTTTATGAGGATACATTTTTGCTATTTCTAAGAATTAATCCTACTATTTCACAAGTACTTTTGCTGTGGCATTCCTGAGATTTGTTCTTTATACATGTTCAATATTATTTATTCTTATTTACATATGCAATATTCATTCTTATTTACATGTTCAATATAGGATAGGCTTACGGGGCTCCGCTATGGAAATTGATTCTCAAAAGGGCTACAATAGTCAAATAGTTTGTGAACCTCTGGTTTAGACTATTCGTTTTGTGTATATAGGGTTTATGAGGATACTTTTTTTTTTGCTATTTCTAAGAACCACCTGGAGAATAAAACTATTAAATTCATTTAAAAATCTTGCAGATAAAATTTTAAAATTTCGCCGCGACCCTATAATGTCAAAACATTTGGACTACTTGTGTGCCAAATCTCATTGCTTAAGTGCCATAGATCATCAGGATTTTGTAGCCGTGAAACAGACAAACAAACACTTCCTTTTATAATAGTAGAGATGCATGTGTAGTTAAGGTGTATGATGTAAAAGTACAACTGATAAGAATATGAACCCTAGAAACAGTAATATAAACACAGAAATTCACAAATTAAAAGCAGGAAAGAGCAATATTAAACACCATTGATTTACGACTCATTAATATAAACACTTGAGGGAAATATTTAACAAGAATTCTCCATTTCAAGAGGAAAAAGGCAAACAACTATCAAAACACTTCCAATCGCGTTGGCTGTAACGTCTCACATGCTCGACAAAGCAGTCGAGTCTTACGTTTCGAGCATTCTCACTGGTGTCGCTACTGTCTCAGGGCCACTGACGTGTCGTTGGAAAGGGGTTCCACTTAAAGTTGCCAGAACATCTCTTTTAAAGAGAACATGGCCCCTTCTTTCGCTCTCTATTCTTTTTTCCCTCTCTTTTTTTTACGTCAGATCTCTTTTTTCTGTTGGTCACTTATTGTTTTCTTTGTTCATAATTTCTGATCTGCGTTAAAAAATATATTTCACATTTTAAACTACTCGCGCTAATATGTTCAGTTCACATTGCCTACTATGTATATCGGTAAAAAAATGTATATCGGTATGTAAATCACAGCTATTCAAATACGTACTAGATCTAGTACATTGTACGAAAATTACGCATCAACGTACAATAAGAAGTTCAACTTGTAGTGTAAATTGAGCTCCATGTTAAAACGTCTCATTATGAGATCAAATCTAACCAATCCGAATTTAGATTCGTGTTACAATAGTAAGAATAAGAAATATATTGTTCTTATTATAGCAGAATGAATAGCAAGACGGGGCGATACGCAGCCTTTTTTAGTTAGGAAAGAAATCGCTTTGCTAACCTAGCCTCCTTTTTAGTTAATATTAAATCGAAGTCGATAACTTAACTGTCACTGCTGCGCAAAATTCGGTGATTTACACTCATGTTCATAAATTAACGATATTGCCAGCTACGGCAAATAAAGGTTCAGAAACAAAACAAACGTGACTTATTCATAAAGCCCATACAAAAGTTAAGGAACAAACAAGATGGTGTATGTATGATACCATTCATAAAAACTGCGATTTTTGCTCACTGGAGCAATTACAAAAAATATCGACCTTAAATAAACTTAACATGACATGGTTGATATGATGGTTGATACATTGTATGTCTCCCAGAAGATGAAATACAGTCCGTACAACGCCTAAGCAAGCTGAGGATCAAATTATTGAGTTGATTTTGGGGAAGATCATATGTAGGATATACAGTACACAACTCTTCGGCCAATCATGTCATACACATCATGCTCTATCGAATTCGTCATGTGACAATGCTGGCCATTCCATACGGGTGATATCCTCAGATTCAAGGGTTTCGTTTACAGTGTTTGCACGGCGAGGACGGGCGTTGTCATCCATAAACACAAATTATGCGCCCATGGCAACCCTAAACAAACGTACATGCTGTTCCAGAATGATGTCCCGAGAAATTTGGCCTTTCATGGTTCCGATTTGAACATGTAGATCTGTTCTGGAGTCCAGTATAATTCCGCCCCAAACGAGCACTCCTGCACCACCAAAACGGTGCCGTTCAATGATGTTGTCTTGGTGGTAGCGGGTACCTGGCGTTCTCAATATGATCATAACTGCGTGAATCAGACTACAAGCTAAATATGGACTCATCGGAAAACATCACACAAGCCCACTGTGACGATGTCCACATTGCATGTTCTCTACTCCAGGTTAAACGCTGGCGAGAGTGAGTTGCCGTGAACGGAACACATCTGAGAGGCCTGCGAGCATATCGACCAACATGTCCCAAACGTCTGTAAACGTTTTGCCTTGAAACTGTCGTACCCGTGGCTGAAGACAGCTGACGAAAAAGGTCGGATGCTGTGCTCCGTCTGCTTCTTTTTGCAGTTACTGCCAAATACCGGTCGTCATTCGGCGTTGTAACTCGGGGCGACCTGTACTGTAACGTCTACTGACAATTCCATCATTTTGGAATCGTTGCCAAATCCTAGAGATGACACTTTGGCGATTCCAAGTACCACTGAAACTTCCGTCTGAGTACACCCACATTCCAAGCGGCCGATAATTCTACAGCGTAAAATATCGTAGACATGCGTCCTCTGTGCCATAACTATTCGGTTGTGGCACTGAGCGGCTTACAGAACGCTTGTGAACAATTTTACTCCTTTGCTACCATTCCTTATATACACCTCTTTTACACTCTCGTCATTGTGACGTACTATCGTCGTCGTC
This sequence comes from Metellina segmentata, assembly GCA_947359465.1. NCBI lineage: Eukaryota > Metazoa > Arthropoda > Arachnida > Araneae > Tetragnathidae > Metellina > Metellina segmentata. Next base: position 58,321,838 of record OX375877.1, read on the forward strand.
TGATGGCTTCCTGTTATTTGGATACTATTTTTGAAGATGTGTGCGATAATTCTACAAGTGAAAATTTTTACTTTAGAGTTCTATTTCCGTGTGATTCTGAATTATCCTTTATTTATTGGCATGAGTGTAGTTTATTAGAAAATATTGATAACTATTATGATTACGAAATTGGTATTGAAAAGTAGTTTGTGAGCATTATATAAGAAATTTGGTTTTCAAACAAAAGTATGTCAATTTTTTTATGCACAATATAAAATAAGAACTATTATTCGTAGATATAAAGAAAGCACATTTGAATTGAAGTTGTTTTCTTTTTGGTTTTTACCTTATTGGTTATTAAAATTTTGGATAGGTTACCGAAATATATCGGAATTTGAGAAAGTGCAACTCATATTTTGGTTGTTTACTAACAAGTTGTTTATCAATTATGGCTTTTCTTTCTAGTGGGAGAAGAAAAGACCTTTTGGAACTCACAGCAGAACTTGGTGCACAATTATCAGATATTGTAAGTTACAGATAAAGAAAATAATCTTAGCCAGTGAACAACTCTGATATCAGGAAGTTAAAAGTTCTTTTAACTCGTATTATGGAAGATAGGTTGAAAAAGAGAGAAAGATAAGGAAGAATTTACCAAACAGAAAAAGGGATAAGAACTTATTAGAATGGAAGAAAGACTCCCGATTGGAAGAAATTATTTTAGAGATGAAAAAGCTAGAAATACAAGCTGCAAGTGAGCGATAACTGTCTAGTAGAGAAAGGTTGCCAAATCATAAAATTGAGCAAATCAAATTTACTCCGAAATTTGAGGAAAAGATAAAATGGGTCTCTATTTAACAAACTTTGAAAGAAGAGCTGAGATTACTAGAGTGCCTAGAGAAGATTGGGTGCCTTATTTACTAATCGTGTTTCCCTCGGAAATTTCGAACATGATGGCTAGAGAATCGTTATACGATACAAAGTGTTACGATAATGTAGAAGATGTTATTCTTAAGACGTACAAAATGAGCTATGAGAAAACTGAAGCAGATGTTTTACCGTCATCAAAATGTCCTGGATAAAGGTGGAGGAGTTATGCTCATGAACTTTACGAGCTATTATGATGAATGGTTTTCGAGTTTGGAAATCAAAACCTTTGAAGAAGTCTTGGATATCACTGATCAGATGAATAGACGAGTGCCGTCTGAAGTAAAAGTACATTTTCTGGTGGAATGGATAAACTTGAATTCTCCATCGTGGAATTAACAGAATAAGTAGATCAATTTGAAAGATATAAGGGAGAGTATTACACCCAAAATTTCAAACTAATACCTTTGATACGCGTTTCAAGAAGAAAACAAACTCTCTGGGAAAACAGAAGTAAACATGAGGTGATTACAAAGAGAAACGTTGAACAAAGAAAACCACTTCAATATTATGAATGCATTTCCTATGATAGCTGAAGAGAAAGATCGGATGCTGTGCTATGTCTGCTTCTTTTTGCAGTTACTGCCAAATACCGGTCGTCATTCGGCGTTGTTACTCGGGGCGACCTGTACTGTAACGTCTACTGACATTTCCATCAGTTTGGAATCGTTGCCAAAGCCTAGAGATGACACTTTGGAGGATTCCAAGTTCCTCTGAAATTTCCGTCTTACTACGCCCACATTCCAGGAGGTCGATAATTCTACCACGTAAAATATCATCGACATGCGTCATCTGTGCCATAACTATTCGATTGTGGCACTGAGCGGCTTACAGAACGCTTGTGAACAATTTTACTTCTTTGCTACCATTCCTTATATACACCTCTCTTACACTCTCGTCATTGTGATGTACTATCGGCGTCATATAATGGCTTCATGTAATTTGGATATTATTCTTGAAGATGTGCGCGATAATTCTACAGGTGAAATTTTTACTTTAGAGTTCGATTTCCTTGTGATTCTGAATTATCCTTAATTTGTGTATATGAGTGTATAATCAAGTGTTAGTGTATTATTTACTTGCGTTAATTGTCAGCATTTGTATTAGTTCTGCCCATTGTTAAATTACCATTTTTAGCGTTGAAGATAAAAGTTAAAAGAATATATAATGGTTGCAGTTCATTAAAAATAGAAATTCTAAATAGGCGGTACATTTGGATAGAGAATTGTATAGGAGGTATAGTCTCCTTTATGTATTTTGAGACGTTTGTCATCTAACAGATTTTCTTTTAGTTAGTGGTTAATATGATATTCAAGATTCGTCAAAGATGATTCTTTTTATTTAACACCTAATATTTATACATTGTAAATTCGGGTTTTCGTGTCCTCTTTTTCAATAAATAATTTAACCAAATGTTCTCTTATCTGGTATTCATCTTCTGGCAACCCTAGTTCCATTAATTTACCTCAACGCAATTCCTTTCATGCAGCGTTTTACGTCGCGTGGAAATAGTTGTTTCAGTCGTCACTTTGGAGTCGCATACTAAGAACCATCTTATCCCTTTTCACACATCATGACCTTTCCGCCCCTCAGAAATCTTTTCACTCGATTGCGACATACAGAATTGAACACTGTCGCCAGACACATACACCCTTACCCCCGGAATACAGTGATTAGTCAAAAGAACGAATCTCAGGACTGCCACAGCAAAAGTACTCGAGAAAAAGTAGCATTAATTCTCAGAAATAGCAAAAAAAGTATCCTCAAAACTCTATTCACACAAAACAAATAGTCTAAAGCAGAGGTCCCCAAACTATTTGACACTTGAAGCCCTTTTGAGAATCAATTTATACTGCGGAACCCCGTATGCCTACCCAAAATTGAATATGTAACCAAGAACGAATAGTATTGAACATGTATAAAGAACGAATCTCAGGACTGCCACAGCAATAGTACTTGAGGAAAAGTAGCATTAATTCTTAGAAATAGTAAAAAAAGTATCCTCATAAACCCTATTTACACAAAACGAATAGTCTAAACCAGAGGTCCACAAACAATTTCACTATTATAGCCCTTTTAAGAATCAATTTCTATGGCGGAGCCACGTAGGCCTATCCTATATTGAATATGTAAATAAGAATAAATAATATTGAATATTTAAATAACAATGAATAATATTAAACATGTATAAAGAAAAAATCTCAGGACGACCACAGGAAAAGTACTCGTGAAATAGTAGCATTAATTCTTAGAAATAGCAAAAAAAGTATCCTCATAAACCCTAGAAACAAAACGAATAGTCTAAACCAGAGGTCTCCAAACTATGTGACTATTGTAGGCCTTTTGAGAATCACTTTCTACGGCGGAGTCCCGTAGGTGTACCCTATATTGAATATGCAAATAAGGACGAATAATATTGAACATGTATAAAGGACAAATCTCAGGACTGCCACACCAAAAGTACTTGAGAAAAAGTAGCATTAATTCTTAGAAATAGTAAAAAAAGTATCCTCATAAACCCTATTTACACAAAAAGAATAGTCTAAACCAGAGGTCCTCAAACTATTTGACTATTGTAGCCCTTTTGAGAATCAATTTATATGGCGGAGCACCGTAAGCCTATCCTATATTGAATCTGTAAATAAGAATGAATAATATTGTATTCTTCAGACACGATTTTACGCGTTCCAAACTGGAAAAGAAATTCCATCTCTTCTGTTTTTGAAGTAAGCAAACTGTTAAGAACTTAATAGTTCTAATTATCTCCTCAACAGTTTTTTCCTTATTATTACCACTTTCGTTTACCTGAATATTCGGATTCGCATTTAAATTATAATTTTGACTTTCTATCCTAAGCTTTTCGAATTCAAATTTTTCTTTTCTATTTCTCATTTAAACTTATATTCCCGTTCCTACGATTCTCTTTCCTCACTTTCCATACTACTAGACACTATTAAACCGAGTAAATCCTTTATTATTTCCTCATCATAGTCATTAATTCCCAAAATCATCTTTCTCAAATCCAATATTTTTAATTCTGGAGAGACTGCCAATCCCAACTCTCCTGCAATACTTATCAAATCTGCCTTGTGGGATTTAGTTAGATAAGACATTTTTAACAAAGAATTTAGAATTTACCCTGAACAAATATACTAGATAATTAGATATATCTTTTTGGCAATACTTTTCTGTCACCTTTAATTTGTGTAACAATCAGGCATACCATACAATTTTTTTATCTTTACGAAATGTCTATTTTTTCAAAAACCAAAACGTTTCAACCAAAGACAAGAAACGATAATATTTCATATGCTTAAAGTAGAACCCAGATACAATTAAAAATGTGTACATAATAATACCATTTTTCTCTTAAACATTCTCGAAATAAAAAAAATACTATAATACAACACTATACATGGAATGTTTTTCTTTCCTTTTATCAAATGCATAAAAAAACTATTCATACGCTTTTATTTCGAAAATAAAAATCATAGAGATCATACATAAAATATATCTCAAATCGAAAATAAACAAGAAAAACTTATTTCCTGTCTACTAAACGAAAGAAATTATGCTTTCAAGGTCAGACTCATTTCCTGTCCGATAAGAACGAATACTTCAAATCGAAATCAGAATATCTTATTACAATACAAAATGTCATAGCTTAATAAATTTACGTATAACTAAAATCGTATACGATATATATATATATATATATATATATATATATATATATATATATATATATATATATGAATGTAAGGTTAAGCCCCACGGCTATCCTAAGATAAGCACTACAACTTTTACCTGAAAAGAAGTACAACTTTCACTTAAAGAAGCGCGATCGTTTTTTGATTGCGCGCGCATCGGATCACGGTAGACGAGACGATTGATGTTATGTTGATGGGCGTGATCTGGATGCGCAATTTTTAAACTCTCTTAATTCACCAATTTACAACAGCAAAAATATATTTTTTAAGCCGAAAAAAATTATATCCGAGAGTTTTTAGTATTTTGTATTTCGATTCTAAATAATTTAATGCTTGACTTCACAATCAAAAATTTAATCATGAACACTTTTGAATCCCTGGTTTAGCATAAAAAGAAACAAGCACAACTTGCCCCTTTTTGACGACGACGAATCCAAAACTGAACTCTTCATGAGTTCCCATCAGTGTTGTACGTCAACGCACCCTTTCTTTTGTCCGTTGTCCAGTTCACTTTCTTTGGAACATGAAGTTCTCACGAACGACGAGTACCAGTCCCATTTCGCTGTGTGATGTCCGTTATCTCCAGTTTACTTTCGTTTTGTGTCTCGTGAAGCTTTTACAGAATCGGTCCTTCGGAATCGTATCCCATCTCGCTGTGATGTCTGTTGTCCTTCCTTTAGAAATTCACCTGGGATCCAATTTCTTCTCCCGGAACTTAGACTTCGCCAGTCTGAACTCGAAATTTTCATTCTTACTGTTGACTTGATCCCACCGCTGCCACCAATTGTAGATGGGTTCTTCCTGTTGCTTCCAAATTCAGAAAAAAGTCAAGCCAGCAGTCTTTAGTCCCAATATAATTTATTACATTAAAAGGGACACTATACATGACACGAAAAAAAAACATAACCAGAAAACATTGTCCGCTATGTAAAGACGGTAGCGCAGATTAATTTGATTCGGAAGAAAAACCAATCGGTATATTCCCCCTCGTCTTTCTCAAAACTCTCCCCGATCTTGGCAACCCTTCAATGGGTTGTCACTCGTCAACCGCTCCAGTTGGCAACAGCTTTCTGACACCACTCTCCAAGTTTTCAAACCAACCCAACGTGTGGACTTTCGGTGACGACAGATTTAATGTGCACCAGCCGCCTCTACACCATGCGCTTACAAACATCCATACACTGACCTATAATCTTAAGATCTAGAGGCTAAGACCTTAGCCACCAGATTAGATGCTTAAACAATTGCGCAGTGGCAATGCAATTAAATTATATTTTTGAAACTTTGAAATTCGCCATATCGCAATTTATTCTCAACCACCATTAACACACATGGTATTGTCAACACTCGGCCATACATAAAAGTACATCCAAAGTTCGATATAACAAACCATTTGCGTTGCAACAGATTTCATATCATTGGTGAGAGCAACAATAAGGTACATACAAAAAACCCGTTCCTCCATCCAATTAAAATCGGATTCTTTAATAACTTGTTATTCGAAATGTTAGTTTTTTATTATGGAAGACAACTCCTGTTTAATATTACTAAAGTGCTCTAAAGTGTAACAGTGGAACCTAAATTAAGACAACATAAAGTAACGTTAACGAGCCATCTGTGGTTGCATTGTTTTGCTAAGCTTTCTCATTTTAGGTATAATTGATGATAATTGCAGGCAAATGTCTGGTTCTGTATTTAAGCGGCTTCTGTATTTTGTAGTTTTCTTATTTTAATACTACTTTTTGTTTCTTATTCTTTATTTAATTACATTTTTATTCATTTTGTTTTTCTCGAACGTTCGCGGAGCTATTTCTAATTAAATCCATTTCTTTCGGGTCCGTAGCCGATTTCAAATGCTAAGAAATATCTATCTTCAAGTCACGTTTAACATGGAGTGTATATATATATATATATATATATATATATATATATATATATATATATATATGTGTGTGTGGGAAAATAGTCCCGTCGGTTCCCATTCTACGCGTATGTATACATTAGCGGTGACGCGCCGCATCACATAGTACCTAAGCAGACGCTGAATGTAAGCCGTTGAAGCAAGAGCTTCGCGCTTTAAGTTATTGAGCTATGACGAGCTCTATTGAATGTTATGTGACGATGTTGATTGCCGATGTTTCTTCCTCATTGTTTTAACTGTTAACTGTTTTGTCCCATGTCCCTTTTACATAATAAAGTGTCCGTCTTAACTAGCAGTTATCTATTTGATCCCATAATTGGGGGCTCTGGCCTTTCTTCCTGGTCACCCTAATTACCCCTAGCAACAAAAACCAATCTCCTAAAGTGTGAATGTGAATATTTTTTTTCAAGAATTGTGCTTTTGGATTACTTTGAATTTCCAGTTGTCCATGGTAAGTTCGCAATTATGACTTCCTTAATTTTGGATAACATACCTTTTCTTTCAAACTTCTTAAAAAATGGATCTATTCGGAACATTAAATTATTATTTTCCATAGTTTACCCTAACGAAATTTACGACCGCACTAGTCGAAGAAAACTTCGTGTTTTCGCAGGTTTTGCTTCTGATTTCAATTTGCAAAACGCTAAGGAATCCTTGCTGAAAGAGTTATCTTTAACTAACTTTATCTGTATATGGGATATTTTAAATTTAGATGTAGAGGGCTCCGCTGAAGAATTGTGTGAACGAATTTTACTTTCGCTTTCTGATTTAAAATCATTGCATGAAATGTTAGACTCAAATTCTGATGATGAAACAGAACAGGAAGTAGTCTGTAGTAGTAGTAAGCGCGAAAAAGAAGGAACGGAAATTTCCCCTAAACCGTTATCGCAGGTGGCTTCCCCCACTAGTCTAAACACATCCCATCCGACGCCAGAAGAACAAAATATCCAAACAAATCCATTCAGTGTTAAAACATTCTCGTTTTCTGATGATTCGTCTAAATCGAATGCAGCTGTTGTTGACCGTTTTTCTTGGTTATTTCTGAAAGATGTGTTAATCGAAGAACGTTCGTTCTCAGGTCTAAATTCTTATTCTGTTTATTCATTTATTAAGCATGTCGAAAATTTCTTTTCATTGTATGAAGTAACTCTTGAGTTGCAAAAACTTCTAATATGTAAAAAATTGTTGATAGGCGCAGCAAAAACTTTCATTCAGAGTCAGAACGCCTTAACAACCTTTTCTTCCTTGAAAACCGCGTTGATAAATGAATTTGGTCAAAGATTTAACTCCCGCGAAATACATGTCGAATTAAGTAGGCGCAAATTAGATGAAAAAGAATCCCTTGCCGAATATTTAATAGCACTCCGCGAGATAGCAGCTAGATCTGATGCACAAATTGATGAAAGTTCAATTATAGATTACTGCATACGAGGAATAAATGATTCTAACGCTAATAAAATGATATTATACGGTAGCAAATCGATGACAGAATTCAAAGAAAAGCTTAATATTTACGAAAAGATTTTTCAGAGTAAAAATCGTTTTTCTAATAATCATTCTCGTACCCATAATGAAACAAATACTAGTCGCACTTTTGATTCTAAACTTCATCATTATCCTCAAAATTCTAAATCACAAAACCAAACTTCGATTTCTTCCAAACATTTAACTTGTTATAACTGCAATGGTACAAACCATATTTCGCGAAACTGCCCAGATAAAAATCGTGGAAAACGCTGTTTAATTTGTAAAAATTTTGGTCATATTTCATCACAATGCCTAAAAACCGCGTCTCAGAAATCACCCGATGTTGTTAGTTCAATTAAAGAAATTACTCCGCACACATGTAAAGTAATTACACTTTTAAATACCAAATACTCTGCGTTAATTGATACTGGAAGTCCCTTAACTTTAATGCAGCATGGTATATGGAAATTCATTGGTTCTCCTGAATTGACGCACAATACTTCCCTCCTTACTGGATTTGGTTCAGCAAAGACCCCAGTGATAGGTACATTTACTTCTTCCATCCAAATTGATGGAATTAACTTTGATACAACTTTTCGTGTTGTACCCGACTCCTCCATGACGTACCCCATCCTAATTGGCTGTGATGTTATTCATCAAGCAACCATGACTGTTGCCCCGGATGGAATAAAATTTACAAAAACTGACCCCACTTCGACGTCTTTGTCCGAAAATTTCATCCTGCACATCGAGGACGATACCCCAGAGTTTGATGTGGACCACAGCATTCCCAGAAAAATCCGTGATGACGTTCAACAATTACTCCAATCCTACTTGCCGAAAAAGACTAAATCAACTGATGTCGAACTGAGTGTTACTTTGGTCGACGAAAAGCCAATCTATCATTCACCTCGCCGTTTGCCTTTTGTGGAACGTGACATAGTTGAAAAACAAGTCGACGAATGGCTTGCCAATGATGTCATTGAGCCCTGCTCATCGCCGTACTCAAGTCAAACACTTGTTGTGCGTAAAAAGAATGGTGATCCCCGTGTCGTTATTGACTATCGCCAAATTAACAAAGTGATTGCAAAAGATCGATATCTCCTACCACTCATTGAGGATATTCTTGATCAGTTGCAAGATGCTAAAGTGTTCAGTACTTTGGACATGAAAAATGCTTTCCATCAAGTTTCAGTTGCAGAACAAAGTCGTCCATACACTTCTTTTGTCACATATCGTGGACAGTACCATTTCAAACGTATGCCTTTTGGTATGGTGAATTGCCCCGCTGTGTTTCAACGTTTCATCAATACTGTGTTTCGTGACCTGATAGTCGAGGGAATTGTTCTACCTTATATGGATGATTTGGTTATCCCTGCCAAAGATGATGTTGAAGCTCTGTCCCGACTTCGTTTAGTTCTTGATGTCGCCAAGGACTTTGGACTTGAGATTAACTTCAAGAAATGCCAATTTTTTCACCGCCGTATTGAATTTTTAGGACACATCGTTGAGTCTGGAAAACTTTTTCCTTCGCCTTCTAAAACTGATGCTGTCACCCGTTATCCAGAACCCAAATGCACGAAAGATGTTCAGAAATTCCTCGGACTGACCGGTTATTTTCGTAAATTTATACCGTCCTACTCACTCATCGCTAAACCTCTTAGTGACCTGCTTCGTAAAGACTGTAAATTCCATTTTGACGCAAATGAACGATCCTCATTTCTTCACCTCAAACGACTTTTATGTGAAAATCCCGTTTTGGCCATTTACCGCCAAAATGCTGAAACTGAAGTGCACTGTGATGCTTCAATAGATGGTTTCGGTTGTATCCTACTTCAGAAGGACACTGACAATAAATTCCATCCCGTGTATTACCACAGTCGCAAAACAAACGACAGTCAACGCAAATACTCCAGTTACGAACTCGAAGTCCTTGCAATTGTCGAGGCCTTACGTAAATTCCGTGTGTACATTCTAGGTCAACACTTCACAATAGTGACCGACTGTGATGCCTTCACTAAGACAATGACAAAAAAAGATGTCTGTACGCGCATTGCTCGATGGATTTTACTTCTTCAAGACTTTGATTATTCAATCGTTCATCGCTCAGGAACAAAAATGGCTCATGTTGATGCTTTGAGTCGTGTGCAAGTTGTTTCCGTATCTCCTGATCCACTTACTATTCGTATACATCGTGCTCAACAACAAGATGCTTCTCTTCGCGCCATCTGTGAACTCGCATCAAAATCGAATTATAATGACTTTACTACAAAGAATGGTGTTCTTTACAAATTCGTCAATGGCAATGACATTCTTGTTGTACCAGAATCGATGCACCTTGATATAATTCGTAGTGCCCATGAACGAGGTCACTTTGCCGTTAAAAGAACAGAGGAACTCATTAAGCAGCAGTACTATATTCCTCAATTACACCAAAAGATCGAACAGTATATATCAACTTGTATACCTTGCCTTCTCTCAAACAAAAAAGCCGGCAAACAAGAGGGTCTGTTAAATCCTCTTCCCAAAGACGATACTCCTCTACATACATACCATCTCGATCATCTCGGACCGTTAGCAACTTCAAACAAAAATTATCGTCATATTTTAGCTGTGATTGACTAATTCACCAAGTTCTGTTGGCTCTATCCGTGTAAATCAACCACATCCAAAGAAGTTATTGCTAAGCTTGAAGTGCAAAAAACTACTTTTGTTAATCCCTCCCGAATTCTCACTGATCGTGGTTCCGCTTTCACATCTGATGAATTCACGCAATATTGTGCCAATGAAAACATTCAACTGCACCACGTAACTACTGGTTTGCCCCGTGCAAATGGACAGGTCGAAAGACTCAACCGCAGTATCATCGCTGTGATTTCAAAGTTGTCCCAACCTGATCCCACGACGTGGTACAAGCATGTCGCTGCAGTGCAACAGACTATCAATTCCACTTATCATCGAAGCATTGACACAACTCCGTTCGAACTGCTCATAGGTGCAAAAATGAAAACTAAAAGTGATCATAAACTTCTCCAATTGTTATCTGATGAAATGCGTCGTGCCTTCGAAACAAATCGTGACAAACTGCGAAAGTGTGCTAAAGACCAAATTTTGAAAATCCAACATGAAAACAAACATTCCTATAACTTACGTCGCAAACATCCTCAACAGTACGCCGTCAATGATCTTGTGCTTATTAAACGTACTCAAACTGCACCAGGACAAAAGTTCCTACCAAACTATCTCGGACCATACAAGATCACAAAAGTAAAACCTAATCATACATATGATGTTACACGAATTAGTGGAAACGATGGACCCAAAACTACCTCCACCATTGCTGAATATATTAAGCCATTCACTTAATATTTTTGCATCTTACATTTTACTATATTTCCATTATGTCTATTATAGATTTTATATATATATGTTTTCTTAATTTTTTTACAAAATGTGAATGTATGAAGATGAAAAATATTATTTTCCATTTGTGTTTAAAATATATTCTTTTGATTGAAATATCTATTTGTTTTTCTTAACTCATTAATTTTTCTTCTCAGATTTGATTCTCTATTTCTGTGTGCAATTAATTACCTTTTGCATTGTAAAAACCTTGAAATTTATAACTGTACTTTCCCTGTTACTTTGCATACCAGGTTACGTATAGAAATTTTTTTGATGATGTTTTGTTTTAAATTTTCATGTTCTATATGCTTCATTTAGAATGTTTGATTACTACTTTTCATTTACATTACTGTTTTGTGCATTATAATTTGACCTTCAAATCTATTATGTTCTGTTTTGAATTTATTTGTAATTATTCAAATATGTTAGTGAGTCAAATGTGTCAAATATGTTTAATAGTGCCATATTCTATTTTTGTTTAATTTTTCTATTTGATGTTATATTTTCCCAATGAAGTGCTTTATTTCCCTGTGTTATATTGCTTTCATGCGAGGTCGCATGCGTTGTCGGATGGCCGATTGTGGGAAAATAGTCCCGTCGGTTCCCATTCTACGCGTATGTATACATTAGCGGTGACGCGCCGCATCACATAGTACCTAGGGATGTTACTAACAGTGATTTGACAGTAACAGTTCTAACTGTGACTGCTACTGACGAATATCTGTGATTAAAAACTGTGATTGTGATTCAAACTGTGAATGAATCTGATTGGTTGACTGTAAAGTATCTCTAGTCACTCGTAGCAACGGAATGCTTTTATTTATGTGTTGAATATTTTCAATAATACGATTTCGCCGAAGGAATACATAGCTAAGTCGGTAACGTCGTGGCCTTACAGTGCTCTAGTTTACAGTTCGAACCCCAGTATTTTTTTCATCCAGATCAACTGGAATATATTTAATAAAACGCACAACTGCCACTCAATAAACCTTCAATTATAAAATGAATTTTTCATTTTTATTCTGCCACTATGAGCCGTTTTTTATTTTTAGCCCGTAATTCATTTTTTAAATGTACTTTTTCTCCTCAATAAATTAATATTGGTGACTAAGATAGTTTCAACTATATCAAAATAATTTTCATATAAATTAAACTTTATAATTAATTAAACATTAAAATCAAGAGATATACATTAGAATGCGTGATCATTTTACTTCTAATTGAATTCAAATTATGGATTTTTAATCTTTAAATAAATGTATATAATTGACAAACCTATTTTTTATCTTTAAATCCGTTTCACTAAATAACCTTTATCCAAAATATTTGTTTGTTGAAGAAAAATGTTTTCATCGTAGTATGTGTAGCAAGACAATTTCCTTACATTTGATAATCTGACAATTTCAAAACATTAAGTAATTTTTCTAAATCTCTAGTAACATTCGAATTAATTTGTATTGTTGTATTCGTGGTGGTGCAAAGACACAACAATTTTATTTGAGATGAAGAAAACACAAAACGAACAACAGCAGAAAAGTCAAACCTTACTGTGAAAAATCTGTAGCTTTTGACTTGATTCAACAATTTCTGTCCAATACTTTAGTTTATAAATCATACAATTTTTACAAAATATTAACTAAAATGTGGAGTAGTTCAGTTTCCGCACAACACTGGAGTAACCACGTATTATTGTCAACGGTCCGGGATCCACCCCGAAGACGAAAGATGAAGATATTCTCTTTAGTAGCACTTTAAAATTGATAAGCTGAGTGAAAGTATATAATTTATCTCTAAGGCAAACAGGGAGTATTCTAACGAGTAACATTCTTATTTGTTTTGAAAACAGTCTGACAAGGAATTCCAGAGAATCAGTGTTTACAAGCAACAAATTATACGCTTTAAAAATTAAACATTCAGTCATCAAAATCTTTTGTACTTGCATTACGATATTTCAGAATGCATTCTTTACGGCTGTAAACATTGTTGTGTTGATCCTCCTTCTGAAACGGTTTCATCTTAAGAGACAAGCTTTAAAGAAGGCAGAAACTCGTAAAACGTATTCTAATCACTAACGAAATGAAATAAATCTCTCCCTTCCCCCCCCCCCCTCTCCCTCCTGTGATTTTGACTCATTCAAGTGTTATACTTTAAGAAGCACATAATTCATTTTTTAGAATTAAAAACAATTTACAAGAGGTTAAACAGAACAATTTTAATTATAAACAAACCAAAAAAAAATAAAAACAAGTTCTAGTCATGTTATTCTATATAAAAAAACAACAAAATAAATAATCAGTGATTGTTTAAGAATGAACAAAAAATTATTTAAAACAGAGAATTTAAAATGTTTTATATGAACTCTCCTCAAAACTGTCGAGATTCTTTTTTTCTTTAGAAAAAGGCGCGGGAATCTGGTGAGTCATAAAGCAACGTATTACCTTAAACATCCGGTTAAAAATCCTCCAGAGAAATGCCAATCCGTCACAGACCAACTGGCACCGCTACCAAATAACCAAAACTCAGTCACAGCTTTCACTGCTACCGATTCCGGTCGCAATCACCGATCGCAGTAACAGTATCAATATCAGCCAAGGTATCAGCTTAGCGATATCAGTTTAGTAACTGTTACCGAATCACTGATACCAAATCACTGATACTGAATCACTGATACCGAATCACTGTTACCCAATCACTGATATTTGAGTAACAGGTATGAACTGTTTTTTTATTTACTTTGCTTTGACTGTTAAAAAAATATTAGTTATAAATTTATAAACACGGCCACTGACCACTGACAAATTCAATCGTCAATCTTACTCATATATATGTGATGTCAACACTGGAATGGCACTGTAGCTATTACTTGATATGGTATTTTGGAATGAGTCCACGTGTTGTAAAACATAACATTTATTACATTAATTGAAGATGGTACACATATGAGCCACAGAGGTCTCAATAGATTCGCATAAAAAAAGCACGGAAGAGCGGCCACACAGGTCTCGACTCTCTCCGATCACACAAAAAACTGAAGACCCTCCGCCGCGTGCAAGGGATCAAGCCTTTTCCCCTTAGCGTTCGTGGTGTTCCGTTTCCTGGATGAAATAGTCCCTTTCTCCTTTCGGTAGTAGGTGGGGAGGCGAAAGAATTCCGTTCCTACACTGGGGCATCCTGACGGTGTTCGCCCCGAACATCACTGCACTCATTTAGGCACGTACAATGGGACCTGAAAAAATAAAAAAAAACAAAAAAAAAGTATCTATTTCACTTTTGAGAGAATTGCTGAAAATAAACATAATTTTTCTCTCCACATTAGTTTCTCTTTCCCAGAGTTCTTTAAAGTTAATTAGTCCATGGTTTCATGTGTTCGGCAGCAGTGGACGTGTTGATAGGTCCTTCGTGACTGCCCACTTTCCTCACCTCGTAACGGTCGTGTGGTTTCCTGTTGATAATTTCGTATGGGCCCATATATTTTGGTCGTAATTTGAGTCCTGCTCCAAATTGGGTCCTCTGTATCGCTACCAGGTCTCCTTCTGCATACTTTCTTGCAGGTTTCCGCTTCCGATTATACTGTTTTCGGTTTTCTTCTTGCATCCTTAGGATTTGTTCCTTAGCTTCTTCCCTAAGTCCTTCTCGGTTTCTTATGAACCATTCTTCATATTCTTGTTCCAACATTTCTCTGACCTTCAGATCTTCTTTGTTCTTCATTGATACTCCTGTTAGCAATTCAAATGGTGTGATTTTTGTACTTTTACTAGAGGTGCTGTTCAAAATTCTTTGAATTGAGTTGACATATTTAAACCACTTTTCTGGTTCGTTGATCGCTAATTTCGTCAGTACCGGTATCACAGTTTCAAATATTCGTTCGATTTGACCATTTCCTCGAGGTACTCCTGTGGTGATTTTGAAGTGTTCAATGCTTCTTTCGTCGCAGTAACCTTCGAATTCTTTGGATGTGAATGCGGTGCCTCGATCTGAAATTATTCTTGACGGATTTCCGAAAATATGTGACTGCGATTCTAGCTTCTCCAACGCATCACGTGTAGAAGTTGATTTTACTGGATATAGCCAAGTAAATTTAGTGAAGGCATCTATCACAGCGAAGATGTGTTGATAGTGTTTATTTGTTGTCGCCAGAGGTCCCAGAAAATCAATATGGTATGTACTAAGCGGTACACTCCCTTTGGGTATTGGATTTAATTGACCCTCTTGCTTGCCCCTTTTCTTATTCGTCAAGATGCACTTAACGCAGTTCATTATGACGTTCTCCACTTTTTTCCTGAGTCCTGGAATGGAAAAATCTCTTTTCACTAACTCCTCGGTCTTCGCCACGGCAAAATGTCCTTTTTGATGGAATTCCTTTATAATATCTGATTGCATCCTCTCGGGGACGACAGGCAGTTCACTTCCATTTTCATATCGATATAATACATCGTTTTTGATCAAGTAGTCGTTCTTCTCCCCTCTCATCAATAATTCTTTAATAACTTGAATATACTCATCTTGTCGTTGGGCTGCTGCTAACTTGCACGTTATTTCTTCACCCGTTGGTTGCGGTACTATCACAGCGACATTTCGGCTCAAAGCATCTGCATGTCTCATTTGAGCACTTGGTCGATGAATTATTTCGTATTCGAATTCCTCCATGATTAACGCCCATCTCGCTATCTTAGGGGTTAAGTCCTTCTTGCTCATGGTTTGCTGGAAGGCTGAGCAATCCGTCATTATTTTAAATTTGGTTCCGAGTAGATAATTCCGGAATTTTTTCAAAGCTTCGATCACTGCTAGAATTTCTAATTCATAGCTGCCGTATTTTTCTTGTTGTGCTGTTGTCTTCTTACTCATGTATTGAATTGGATACATCTTTCCGTCATCTGCCTGTTGCAATAGTACTGCTCCGAATCCGTGTGAGCTTGCATCACAATGAAGTTCCAGTGGCGGTCCTTGTCTGAAAATTTGTAGCACCGGCTCGCCAGTCAAGGCCTGCTTTAATTCGTGAAATGCAGTTTTCTCCTTCGACCCAAAATGGAATTCCCTATTATCACGAAGTAAATCACTGAGGGGCTTCGCTATCTTGGCATAATCTCGAACAAACTTTCGAAAATAACCGGTCAACCCCAGAAAACTCTGTATTTGTTTGGCATTTTTGGGCTGTGGGAAGTTCCGTACGGCTGCAGTTTTTAAAGGTGAAGGCTTTATAGTTCCTTTTTCTACTACGTAACCCAAGAATTCTATCTTTCGTTTTAGAAACTGACACTTTTTTAAGTTTAGTTCTAATCCGTACATTGACGCCGTATTTAAAACACGTTCTAATTTTTCTAAACCCTCTACCTCATTCATGGCTGGTATGATAATATCATCTACATAAATAATAACAGTTTTATCTTTTAACAAATCCTTAAAAACGTGAAAAATATATCTTTCAAATACACTTGGACTGGTTGACAATCCAAAAGGTGTCTTTAAAAACTCATACTGTCCCTCGTGGGTAACAAAAGAGGTGTACTTTGTACTCTCCTTTTCTATGTCGACGTGAAAAAAGCCGTTTTTCAAATCTAACGTTGTGAAGACTTGCGAGTCCTCCAATTTGTCCAACACGTCTTCGATTAGAGGTAACGGGAAACGGTCCTTAATTATTTTTTCGTTGAGCTTTCGGAAATCGACACAAAGTCTGTGATTCCCATCTTTTTTCTTACAAAGCACTATAGGGGCAGAATATTCCGAACAGCTGTTTTTAATTATCCCTTTTTCTAACCACTCTTGGATTTGTTTTTCAACTATAAGTTGTTCAGTAATCGGCAACCGCCGAGCACGCTGACTAACTGGAACTTCGTCCGTCAGAAGAATTCTCATCTTAACATCCGTGTTTGTTACTTGCTGAGGCACATAATTTCCTACAATTTGACAGATTCTTTCTCGTAAACAGGGATTCATTATATGGGAGAGATCTGTCTCTTCGCTAGACATATCCAACGCTACGGCGCCTAAAGTGTAAACAAAAGCACCTGCTGATGAGTCATTTTCATGCGCCTTCGATACTTGAAAGTCTACGAGGGGATGTTGAGGGAAACTCACGCGCTCTTCTTCCCCGTGATTTATGACAACGCCTGAAGTTGTTGTTGCTTTGTTTTTTATTTCGCTTCCGTTTTCGCCCCTTACTTCTGACTTCCTTATTTCATTTATGTCTCTATCGGTAACGTTTAATGTTCCCCCAGAAAATGCAAACTTTACCCTTGATAATACGTTCATACCAATTATTGCTTCAAATTGTAAATTCTTAACGACATGCACATCAGAACACAAAGAAATATTATCAATAACAATTTCTGATCGGAAAAACCCTTCGGTACTTATTTTGTGTTGACTTATTCCATTTAAATATATCTTACTACCATTCAATATAGGAGATCCTATTTTATGATAACATTCCTCATTAATTAGAGTTATTTCAGATCCAGTGTCTATTACTGCATTAATATAACACTTTTCAATATAAACACTCTTTTCAATTTTCTTAGGAGTTGCTACATATATTTGATTTACAGTTTTATTCACATTTGCATTTTCACCTTTAAAATTATATGTACAAGTATTACTCTTATGCCCATAATTTCCACATGCATAACACTTAATTCTATTACTTTTATATGGATCTCTATTTGGTACATCATAATCAACCTTATTAACATACTTATTGACATTTGTACTATAACCAACAGTTTTATAACAATTATCAACATTTCTACTATTCTGGTTAGCACGAAAGTTCGACGATTCACCTTTATATCGAGTTTCATCTTGCGAAACATTTTTTCTGTATTTATTTACATTCCGTATCTCCATTTTTCCTAATTGCAACCTCGCACTCTCATATTCCTCTAACTTTTTCACTATAACTTCTGCGCATTTTAATTGATGCCAGTCATCTATGAAGTGTGTTTTGATTTCAAACGGCGCTCTACGTTTTATCTGCTCGGATACCATTAGTTCCCTGAGCTCGTCAAAATTTGTTATTTTGAGTCCTCTTAACCATTCGTCAAAATAATGACTTATTTCAAACGCAAAATCTCGCCAAGTGGCTGTACTTTCCTTTTTATGATTCAGGAATTTTTGTTTGAATTGTTCAGACGTAAGTTTAAATCTTTTGAGTAAGATTTCTTTTATGTGTTCATAGTCATTAGATCTTTCCTCCGGTTCGCGAGTTATAATCTGTGCTATCTCTAAGGGTAATAAACCTAGTAAATGCGTTACAAAATCTTCACTTTCGATTTTGATTTTCGTCGCTTGTCTCTCGAACAGCGCTAAATACGTACTTATATCATTGGATTCATTCGAATCAAAACATTTAATTATCTTTGATAATTCCTTTCCTCTATCCCATGCAGTGTTCGATTCTGTCATGTGATTTTCCCTAACTGTTTGTGTCGCATTTTGCAGTTTCAGTTTTTCCAATTCAAATTGGCGTAATTCTTTTTCTTTTTCTTTTTCCCTCTCTAACTGCTGTTTGTCTTTCTCCAGCTGCTCTTTTTCGATTCTTTCAACTATTATTGTATCCAGAAGTGTTTTTGTATACTCCTCATCGTAATCGAGTTGGTTCGTCACTAACTTTTTTAATTTCGAAATTGTCGCATTTGAGGGTATTTCTATATCTAATTCCGTTGCAAGACGGTAAATATCGTCCTTTCTTGCTTTACCAAAATATGACATCTTTATCTTAAAAATGAGCAAAATGTACTCACAGTTTGCGATGATGATGGCTCTCTAGGGTTCTAGTCCACGTTCAATTTGCATGGGGCAATCCCGGCACCAGCTCCCATTTTGTGATGTCAACACTGGAATGGCACTGTAGCTATTACTTGATATGGTATTTTGGAATGAGTCCACGTGTTGTAAAACATAACATTTATTACATTAATTGAAGATGGTACACATATGAGCCACAGAGGTCTCAATAGATTCGCATAAAAAAAGCACGGAAGAGCGGCCACACAGGTCTCGACTCTCTCCGATCACACAAAAAACTGAAGACCCTCCGCCGCGTGCAAGGGATCAAGCCTTTTCCCCTTAGCGTTCGTGGTGTTCCGTTTCCTGGATGAAATAGTCCCTTTCTCCTTTCGGTAGTAGGTGGGGAGGCGAAAGAATTCCGTTCCTACATATATATATATATATATATATATATATATATATATATATATATATATATATATAACTAGGGGGTTCCACCCCCTAATCGCCTACGCGTTCCAATCCCCGGGGATTGCTTCGCATACCAACATTCCTTTCGCAGAGTCAATCTCCAACGACAGCGAAACTATCTTAATAGTTCGTATAATCCTGATTTGACTTGGCGTGATGTGTGTAAATCCTCGTTTCAAATCTATACCGTTTGACCTACTCACACCAAATTTTGTACACTTATACTTTAGAAAACTGCGGAAAACATAAAACATAGGCCATTGCTTTCCTGTCTTCAAACCAATCTGTAGCCATGTAAACTGACATACAGGTAGTTCTAAAAATACCCCATCGAAGCCCCAATTTTAAAATCTGAAGTTTGTTTTCCTGCAATGAATGGGCATGGACAAAGAAACACGATCTACAAGGTTTGTGTATTTGAGTTTACACAGGTGTAGCAATGATGTATGCTGACACGGCTAGCTAACACTTAAATTGAATTTATTTACACACACATACACTACAGAAATTACAAGACTTTCACGCACATAAAATATTCGGGACAGGGACATTTTTACTATCACATACTACAGCTTAGCTGCTGCTTGCTCCAGGGTCGGAGTTACACTGTGTAAGTTTTTGTTAGTCCGCTATAGGGCGTTGTAGGTTCCGTTACAGACTCCCCCTCTGGCTCTGATGACGTCCCGACGATGAGCCAGGATTATTTTTTCTAGGGCGACCCCTTCTTCTTATGGGAGCTACATGCCCAGAGTCTCTCTTTACTTGGGGTTCATAGTAAGTTTTTAATGCTGACACATGATAAGTACCAAGAGTTTGGTCTGGACTGGCCGGGTCGGCAATATCATATGTTGTCAGCGATCGATTTGTGAGAACTACATATGGTCCTTCTCTTTTGGGCATTAATTTTCGACTTCTTTTATTTTTGCTGATGGGATGAATAGTAACCCAAACTTGATCACCAGGTTTGAAGTATATCGGTCGTCTACGAGGATCAAAATTTTCCTTTCGTTTGTCTTGTTTATATTCAACTCTATCTTTTATCTGGGTGGTTAGACGAGCAAATCTTTTGAGATACGGTGTTATCTCGGGTATGAAGTTGTCGTTATGACTAACTCCTCTTATGGTCATGAAGCACATCGTCCGTTGTTCTCAGCTCTCTGCCAAACTGTAGGTATGCAGCAGTGTGACCGGTGGTGTCACAAGTAGAAGTATTCATCGCAAATCGGATCAAAGGAAGCTTGTCTTCCCAGGCAGTATGTTCTTCTCCAACTAAAATTGCAAGGCGGGGCTTCAAGTCCCGGTTTTTGCGTTCTGATGGATTGGCTTGTGGATGATAGACTGGTATGAGATCTTGTGTGATACCTAACAGGTGACACGTCTGTTGCATGACAGCGCTCACAAATTGCGGTCCGTTATCGCTAATTAACCTTCGAGGTAGACCATAGCGTAAATAAACTTCTTCGAGAAGTGTTTTAGCACAGTTATCTGATGTGGTTTCATTAAGGGCAAACAATTCAACCCACTTAGTATTTGTGTCTTCCACGATGAAAATCCATCTTTTTCCAGATGATGTCTCTGGTAGGGGACCAAAGAGATCGATTGCAAGAACTTCAAATCTCTGTGCATAAACTGGGGTTCTAAGCAGTCCAACAGGTTTCTGGTTCGTTGGCTTATATCGATTGCATTCTGCACAGGTTTTGATATAATCAGAAATGTACTTCCTCATGCCTGTGAAAAAGTATCTGGAAGCAATCTTGTTGTAGGTGCCCTCCACACCATAATGACCGGCTGTAGGAGCGTCATGGTGCTCCTGCAGAACTCTCTGGCGTTCTTGAATGGGGACTACGAGTTGAGCATCGTCTGACTCAGTTTCAGGTGAGTAGCGATACAAGACACCCTCATTCATAATGTATCCTCGGCTGATGTAGTTGGCAAAATTTTCGTCTTTATCATTACTCTCAAGGGAGTTAATAATTTTCTTTAGATCTGTATCTGCCAGCTGTTCTTTTCGAATATCACTAGACTTTCTTGTGGGTATATTGATAGATACGGCTTGCATCTCACAGTTTGTATCTTCATGTGAATATGTCGGTCTCGACAGCATATCAGCGACCACATTAGCTCTTCCTGGCGTATATTCGATTTTCAGATTAAACGATTGGATCTTCAGAGCCCATCTTGCTAAACGTCCTGAGGGTGACTTAATGCTCAGAAGCCATTTAAGAGGTTGATGGTCTGAAGCAATGATAATTTCTTGATTCTCGATGTAACCTCGGAACTTTTCTAAGGCCCAAACTACTGCCAAAGCTTCCCGCTCAGTAGTCGAATAATTGCGTTCTGCTGGGATCAACAGACGACTAGCGTATTCAATCACATGTTCTTCTGGACCATTTCCTTGGAGAAGGACTGCGCCAAGGGCGTAGTTACTCGCATCTGTGCGAATTATGAAAGGCTTACATCCATCAGGTTGCTTTAACACAGGGGCTGTTGTCAAGCGTTCTTTTAGGGTTTCGAAAGCTTCTTGCTGTTCAAGACCCCACGACCAATCGACTCTTTTCTTAGTTAAATTGCTAAGAGGTCGTGCTATGTCTGCAAAGTTCGGAACATATCTTCTGAACCATGAGCAGGTCTGTAAGAAAGACAGAAGTTCTTTCACATTAGTTGGAACTGGAATTCTTTGGATAGAAGCGATTTTCTCTTGATCGGCTTCAATTCCATCTCTTGTTATCCAGAAACCCAAGTACTTAACACGATCACAGGAAAAATGGCATTTCTCTCTATTTGTGTGTGTGCGCGCGCGCATGAAGTTTAAAAAGAGAAAGTCTCTCAAAAACAGTCTTTAGATCTTTTAAATGTTTGTCAAAAGTCCCTGATAAGATGACTATGTCATCCAAATATGAGAGTGCAAAAACATCTTTCAGGCCACTTCGGAATTTATCTATCAGGCGTTGAAAAGTGGCAGGTGCGTTACGCAGACCAAAAGGCATGCGTAGATAACGGTAAGTTCCGAAAGGACAAATAAAGGCAGTTTTGTCCAAATCGTTTTCATCCACTTGCACCTGATGATATCCTGATTGTAGATCTAAAGTTGACATGTATGATGTCGGTGTAGCTTCGTTTAAAAGATCGTCCATCCTAGGTAATGGATAAGTGTCCGGTTTCGTAACGGCGTTGAGGCCTCTGTAGTCAACACATAATCTTACTTTCCCGTTTGGTTTAGCGACGAGCTCTACCGGAGCAGCATATGGGGATTCACATTCTTCTATTATGTTCTTTGCCAAAAGTTCATCAATTTGTTCTTTCAGTATTTCTTTCTTGGCCGGTGACATACGATACGGTGGAACAGATATAGGATGATGATTCATAGTAACTATTCTGTGCTTCATGAAAGGAGTAGGTTCTCCCCCTGGTTCAAAGCAGCGTTTGTACTCTTGAAGTAAGCAGTTTAATTCTACACTTTGCATCTGGGTCAGATGTCTTCCTTCATCACTTCTCAAGTGGACAATAGTAGTAGGCTCAGGCACAATCGTTGATTTAAAAGTTTTCGGCGCATCCTTTAATTCAGTAGGCTTTACATAGAAGAAATATTGTCTATGGGGATCTTCACTAAAATGCCAGGTTCCATTTTGAACGTTGAGAACAAAACCGGCTGCATGGAGAAAGTCTTTCCCTAACAGCGTGCTATTCCCTTTTGCTTCAGGGAGAACAAAAAGTTCTGTTGACACAATTTTACCTTCTATACACAAGTTGATAACCGTTTTAAGAGCAACCATGGATTGGAGTTTTCCATCAGCAAGTCAGTGAAATCTTTTTGTCCTCGAAAGCAATTCCATTCTTTCGTAGAAAGTTATACAGCTTTTCTCCTGCAATAGAGTGTGAGGCACCAGTATCGGCACACACAGCAATTCTCTCACCAAAAAGTTCAAAGATAATCAAGCTTGAAAGATCTTTAGTTGTATTACTTGTGAACAAGTTCATACAGTTGACAGTAGTTTCTTCAACTTTAAATTTTGTACAAGTAGGACATTTAGATATTACAACTCCTGGTGTTCCGCATCCAAAACATCGAATTGGGGGTCTTCCTTCTGATCTAGGAGTAGAATTTCGAGGTATCGAAACTCTTGAAAATTGACTTTGCGTATGTTCGTGTCTATTAACCACAGGACAGAATCTTCTATCTGTAGAGGCTGTTTTATTTTCGTCTCTACAATATGTTTTCTTTAGATTCTGCACCACATGTTTCTTCACTCCTTGACGGATATTCTCATAAGTATCCAGTTTTTCAGCTAACTCTAGAGGGTTGGCCCAATCTGTCCACAAATCAATGAAGTGATCTTTGATGTATGGTGGAGTCCTTTTCTTAATTTGATCAGTAATTAATAAACTTTTGAGTTGATCAAAGGTGGTGACATTCATTTCCTTTGTCCAACCTTCAAAATAAGAAGCCAGTTCGAAAAAGTAGTCCCTCCATGTCGTATCAGGATTCTTCCTATGTTGGGAAAATAACTGTCGAAACTTATCAGCAGTGACCCTAAATCTCTTGAGAAGCATTTCTTTCACCTTTTGGTAATTTTGAGCCTCCTGTTCATCTTCTCTAGCAAGTAACTGCGCTATTTCAGCTGGTAAGGAACCAATGCGATATGGTATCCATGATGACTCTGGAAGATTCATAAACTTCAATTGACGTTCAAAAATAATTAAAAACAGTCCTATTTCATCTTCTTTTGGATTAAACTTAGGGATAATCCGACTGAGTTCATATTTCGGGTACTCTGAGCCATGAGTAGAAACAACTGAATTGGAAACCTTTTGAGCTTCAAGCTGGAGTTTTAGCTTTTCGAGTTCATACTTGCGCTCGTTCTCAATTCGGACCTGTTCTTCTGCTTGTGCTTTAAGTAATTTTTCCTCTACAATTTCTTTTTCTCGTGCCAACCTATCCTCCTCATCCTTCTTTTCAGCCTTCAACTTGTCTTCCTCGGCCGCATTCTCCGCTTTTAGGCGATCTTCAATTATAACGGCGAGCATATTCTTTACGAGCTCTTCTTCGTAATTTTCACTTTTAATTATAAGTTCTCGAAGTTGGATAACTTTTAAGCTGTCCGACACAGCCAGACCAAGCTCCGATGCAAGAGTTCGGAGGTCTTCTTTCCTTCCTTTCCCTAGGAACGCCATATTGTCCAAAACCCCTAACTATTGTTTAGGTTGGAATTTTTTTTTCTTTAAGAAGAGAGTCCTAAATCTAGAGTCCTAAGTTTAAAGTTCAATAGTCCTAAACTTAATACCTTTAAATGCAAAACGTTTAGAATATATTAATGTTCATTCCGTTTTGAAAATTTTCTAAAGTTATATGCAAATATTCTTGAATTCTCAGAACCATTATCAAAATACAAATAAAACATTTCCCAAACACTTTAAAAAATTCACTTAGCTAAAGTATGAAAAATAGAAAAAGTATGAAATATATTCAGAAACACTTGTATACAGATACTTGCATTAACACTAATTATAAATCATGAATTTCTCAACATTTTAATAACTTGATCTAAACTATCATTTATTACAAAAATAATAATTCAATAAAGGCAATACTTTAAATATCAACTTCTTTTGAAATAAAATAGCTCCCTAAATTCAGAAAGTGATATTTCTTTTGTGTGTTATCTTTATTGAAACACACTAAATTTTTTTTCTTTTCACTCGTTGAAGAATGACAATGCAGTAAATATAAAATACAGATCATGAAAAAAAAAAAAAAAACATACATACAAAATCTTTTTTTTTTTTTTCAATGCAACGCGCCTATAAAGAAAAGTAAAAACAACTGGCGCCGTGTTAGACGTCGACTAAGATTTTCTTTAGGCGGGAAATTTTAGAGTTCAAGGTCGTTCAACTACTAGTTATCGATACATTATTTCTGCACATTACACACATTCTACAGCATTAATATTCATAATTAATCATTAATTATCCAACTATTTAAATACAGACATACAGTTAAATAGTTTCAAGCTTTCTGAAACACTTAAATCAGGATTGATTTGCAAGTTTAAGTAGTCAGACGAACAACTTAGCATTAAAACGAAATCAATTTTTCTCATTACACAATACATACAAAATAAAGGAATTTCTTCTGAGTTAAAAATTACTATTTCTACAGTACAACTTTGAAAAACCTTCTTTATAAATGACTTTTTGCCTAGGTTTAGACGACATAAAGTATAAAAATACTTATCTATCCGATGGATATCGGGATCGGGTCCACAGTTGGGTAGCCATTTCTCTGTAGCAATGATGTATGCTGACACGGCTAGCTAACACTTAAATTGAATTTATTTACACACACATACACTACAGGAATTACAAGACTTTCACGCACATAAAATATTCGGGACAGGGAGATTTTTACTATCACATACTACAGCTTAGCTGCTGCTTGCTCCAGGGTTGGAGTTACACTGTGTAAGTTTTTGTTAGTCCGCTAGGGGGCGTTGTAGGTTCCGTTACACAGGGAATTATTATATTTTAGCTGGATATATATTTAGTAACGTTGGGTTATTCAGCTAGTTAAGTATGAAACAGACATTGAAGATCTAATAAATTTAATTATCAAGTCAAAAACCAAATGTTCTCTTTATAAGGTTTTCAGAACAATCTATGTAGCAATCTTATTCCGATGTTTTTCTTTCATGGTTGCATGGTTCTAAATTACGTGGTGTTGTCCTAAAATCTTACCCTTCGGGGTTGATCTCGGATCGTCACCAATATCCCGTTATGTTGTTCTAGTGTGTCGTTAATTAAAAAAATCTTTCATGGTTGCTTCGACTTGGTGCCACAACTTCGAATTGAAACATTTTCTCTCCGAAGAAAAATCCGTAAAAATATTTTTTTCTGACAGCTAATTAAAAAAGGGGACCAAATTTTCATTGACCATCATGAACTTTAAAAAAAGTCGCCAAAGTCTTAAAATTAGTGACTTTTCATACGGTTTTGCTAAAAGACACCCCAAATCACCAAGGTTGAAAAATAACAAAATGTCGCCTGAGACAGCCCTGCAATCACACATTTAAACCTTGCATCACATATTCAAAACATTAAAGTAAGAATATGCCTTATAATATCAAGAAACACGGTTAGTAATTACGTACTGAATTACAATGCACTCGCCATTACAGACTGTGACATCGTAATAAAAGAAATAACCCTTTTTAAAAAAATAAAAAAAAAATTACAAATTGGTAGCGATATCACAGTCACAACTACATCTCATCATACGTAGAAAACATAACGGCTGAAACATGCCACACTGACACAGCACCGTGTCCACACTTCAAAGAAACATCCAATCGACTAAAAAGTAGGGATATTAAGCAAATCACAGAACTGCTACTCAATCACAGATACTTGTGAATCACAGTTCATACCTGTTACTCAAATATCAAAATATCAGTGATTGGGTAACAGTGATTGGGTAACAGTGATTGGGTAACAGTGATTCGGTATCAGTGATTTGGTATCAGTGATTCGGTAACAGTTACTAAACTGATATCGCTAAGCTGATATCTTGGCTGATATTGATACTGTTACTGCGATCGGTGATTGCGACCGGGATAGGTGATTCGGTAGCAGTGAAAGCTGTGACTGAGTTTTGGTAGCGGTGCCAGTTGGTCTGTGACGGATTGGGATTTCTCTGGAGGATTTTTAACCGGATGTTCAAGAAGGTAATAAGTTGCTTTATGACTCACCAGATTCCCGCGCCTTTTTCTAAAGAAAAAAAGAATCTCTCGACAGTTTTAAGGAGAGTTCATATAAAAACATTTTAAATTCTCTGTTTTAAATAATTTTTTGTTCGTTCTTAAACTATCACTGATTATTATTATTTTTTTTAGAGTAACATGACTAGAACTTATTATTATTTTTTTTTGGTTTGTTTATAATTAAAATTGTTCTGTTTAACCTCTTGTAAATTGTTTTTAATTCTAAAAAATGAATTATGTGCTTCTGAAAGTATAACTTGAATGAGTCAAAATCACAGGAGGGGGAGAGGGGGGGGGGAGATATTTATTTAATTTCGCTAGTGATTAGAATACGTTTTGAGAGTTTCTGCCTTCTTTAAAGTTTGTCACTTAAGATGAAACCGTTTCAGAGGGAGGATCAACACAACAATGTTTACAGCGGTAAAGAATGCATTCTTAAATATCGTAACGCAAGTACTTTCGAAAATAACCGGTCAATCCCAGAAAACTCTGTATTTGTTTGGCATTTTTGGGTTGTGGGAAGTTCCGTACGGCTGCAGTTTTTAAAGGTGAAGGCTTTATAGTTCCTTTTTCTACTACGTAACCCAAGAATTCTATCTTTCGTTTTAGAAACTGACACTTTTTGAAGTTTAGTTCTAATCCGTACATTGACGCCGTATTTAAAACACGTTCTAATTTTTCTAAACCCTCTACCTCATTCATGGCTGGTATGATAATATCATCTACATAAATAATAACAGTTTTATCTTTTAACAAATCCTTAAAAACATGAAAAATATATCTTTCAAATACACTTGGACTGGTTGACAATCCAAAAGGTGTCTTTAAAAACTCATACTGTCCCTCGTGGGTAACAAAAGAGGTGTACTTTGTACTCTCCTTTTCTATGTCGACGTGAAAAAAGCCGTTTTCAAATCTAACGTTGTGAAGACTTGCGAGTCCTCCAATTAGTCCAACACGTCTTCGATTAGAGGTAACGGGAAACGGTCCTTAATTATTTTTTTGTTGAGCTTTCGGAAATCGACACAAAGTCTGTGATTCCCATCTTTTTTCTTACAAAGCACTATAGGGGCAGAATATTCCGAACAGCTGTTTTTAATTATCCCTTTTTCTAACCACTCTTGGATTTGTTTTTCAACTATAAGTTGTTCAGTAATCGGCAACCGCCGAGCACGCTGACTAACTGGAACTTCGTCCGTCAGAAGAATTCTCATCTTAACATCCGTGTTTGTTACTTGCTGAGGCACATAATTTCCTACAATTTGACAGATTCTTTCTCGTAAACAGGGATTCATTATATGGGAGAGATCTGTCTCTTCGCTAGACATATCCAACGCTACGGCGCCTAAAGTGTAAACAAAAGCACCTGCTGATGAGTCATTTTCATGCGCCTTCGATACTTGAAAGTCTACGAGGGGATGTTGAGGGAAACTCACGCGCTCTTCTTCCCCGTGATTTATGACAACGCCTGAAGTTGTTGTTGCTTTGTTTTTTATTTCGCTTCCGTTTTCGCCCCTTACTTCTGACCTTATTTCATTTATGTCTCTATCGGTAACGTTTAATGTTCCCCCAGAAAATGCAAACTTTACCCTTGATAATACGTTCATACCAATTATTGCTTCAAATTGTAAATTCTTAACGACATGCACATCAGAACACAAAGAAATATTATCAATAACAATTTCTGATCGGAAAAACCCTTCGGTACTTATTTTGTGTTGACTTATTCCATTTAAATATATCTTACTACCATTCAATATAGGAGATCCTATTTTATGATAACATTCCTCATTAATTAGAGTTATTTCAGATCCAGTGTCTATTACTGCATTAATATAACACTTTTCAATATAAACACTCTTTTCAATTTTCTTAGGAGTTGCTACATATATTTGATTTACAGTTTTATTCACATTTGCATTTTTACCTTTAAAATTATATGTACAAGTATATTACTCTTATGCCCATAATTTCCACATGCATAACACTTAATTCTATTACTTTTATATGGATCTCTATTTGGTACATCATAATCAACCTTATTAACATACTTATTGACATTTTTACTATAACCAACAGTTTTATAACAATTATCAACATTTCTACTATTCTGGTTAGCACGAAAGTTCGACGATTCACCTTTATATCGAGTTTCATCTTGCGAAACATTTTTTCTGTATTTATTTACATTCCGTATCTCCATTTTTCCTAATTGCAACCTCGCACTCTCACACATATTCCTCTAACTTTTTCACTATAACTTCTGCGCATTTTAATTGATGCCAGTCATCTATGAAGTGTGTTTTGATTTCAAACGGCGCTCTACGTTTTATCTGCTCGGATACCATTAGTTCCCTGAACTCGTCTTGTTATTTTGAGTCCTCTTAACCATTCGTCAAAATAATGACTTATTTCAAACGCAAAATCTCGCCAAGTGGCTGTATTTTCCTTTTTATGATTCAGGAATTTTTGTTTGAATTGTTCAGACGTAAGTTTAAATCTTTTGAGTAAGATTTCTTTTATGTATTCATAGTCATTAGATCTTTCCTCCGGTTCGCGAGTTATAATCTGTGCTATCTCTAAGGGTAATAAACCTAGTAAATGCGTTACAAAATCTTCACTTTCGATTTTGATTTTCGTCGCTTGTCTCTCGAACAGCGCTAAATACGTACTTATATCATTGGATTCATTCGAATCAAAACTTTTAATTATCTTTGATAATTCCTTTCCTCTATCCCATGCAGTGTTCGATTCTGTCATGTGATTTTCCCTAACTGTTTGTGTCGCATTTTGCAGTTTCAGTTTTTCCAATTCAAATTCGCGTAATTCTTTTTCTTTTTCCCTCTCTAACTGCTGTTTGTCTTTCTCCAGCTGCTCTTTTTCGATTCTTTCAACTATTATTGTATCCAGAAGTGTTTTTGTATACTCCTCATCGTAATCGAGTTGTTTCGTCACTAACTTTTTTAATTTCGAAATTGTCGCATTTGAGGGTATTTCTATATCTAATTCCGTTGCAAGACGGTAAATATCGTCCTTTCTTGCTTTACCAAAATATGACATCTTTATATTAAAAATGAGCAAAATGTACTCACAGTTTGCGATGATGATGGCTCTCTAGGGTTCTAGTCCACGTTCAATTTGCATGGGGCAATCCCGGCCGAACCCCCATTTTGTGATGTCAACACTGGAATGGCACTGTAGCTATTACTTGATATGGTATTTTGGAATGAGTCCACGTGTTGTAAAACACAACGTTTATTAAATTAATTGAAGATGGTACACATATGAGCCACAGAGGTCTCAATAGATTCGCATAAAAAAAGTACGGAAGAGTGGCCACACAGGTCTCGACTCTCTCCGATCTCACAAAAAACTGAAGACCCTCCGCCGCGGGCAAGGGATCAAGCCTTTTCCCCTTAGCGTTCGTGGTGTTCCGTTTCCTGGATGAAATAGTCCCTTTCTCCTTTCGGTAGTAGGTGGGGAGGCGAAAGAATTCCGTTCCTACATATATATAAATACAGTTGAATTACTAACATTTCTTCAAAAATGTAATAAGCTGTTTGCATTCTCTTCAACATGTTTTAAATAAAATATTTCTTCATATAGGTATGTGAGCTACATTTCCCTAAGGAGTCAATTGAAAGATGCACTACAGCCTATGATCCTAAGACTGGAAGGCACATTTCTGTTTCTTTGAGGCGATCTAGGCTTAAAGTTGATGCTTTACCATCCATTCTGCCAAACTGTCCCATTTATCTCTCGTCTACTTCTACCAACACCAGAGAAAGTCCCGATGAAAGAAGACTTAGGGTGGAAAACGACAATTTACAGATTTTCATTGCTCAAAGCATATCATCCAAAGAACAGCATGACAAGAAATCAAAGTTTCATTCTTTAGAACAGTTAAATGGATGTTTAAACGTAGTAAATGTTCCTGCGAGTTGGAGCATTGTCTGTAGAACTGATAAAATACTGTTTCTTCTCATGGAGAGAGAGAGAGAAACAACAGAAATTATCAAATCTTCTGTCATCATAAATGAAAGTTTAAAAATTTCTGTTTTTTTGGGAGACATAGCATTAAATAATTTGGGTAAGTTCAATTTCCCTCAAACTGTAAATGATATAAATGTAATATTAGAAATTTTAAATATTTTATCTGATAAAGTTGATTTAAATGCAACAGAAATGTTACCATCAATTGTTACATCTATTGTGAAACTATTGAATACTTTAATGGTAAATGTAAATGATGATAAAAAAAATTTCTATCCAATTCCTAATTGAACAAATTAATTCCATTCTATGCAGTAAATTTTTATTAAGGTACTCTCCTGAAATGCTTATATTTTATTGTATTTTACATTCAATATCTCCTCATGCCTATAACTTTTTAAGAAATTCTGGTTATGTTATAATTCCACACCCAAGGACTTTGAAGAAGATTTGTGCATCACTGAATACTAACCCCCAACTAGAACAATCTGATGAGAATTTTTTGATGTTCATATCAAGACAAATTAACTCATTAGAGTCTTGTGACAAAATAGTTGTTTTGCTAAGTGACGAAATACACATTAAACCTTATCTTGACTACAAAGGTGGAAATATATTAGGAATGGCATTTAATTCTGAAAATGCTGCAACGTCTGCTCAGGTTTTTATGATACAGAGCCTTCTTTCTTCATTTAAATCTGTTGTACATATTGTACCTGTAAAAACCATAAATGCAAACATTTTAAATGGAATTATAAAAAAAAATTCTTGTTAAGCTCCATGATATAGGATTTAAAGTCATAGGTGTTGTATCTGACAACAATGCTCTCAATAGTAAATCTATGTCTTTATTCCACACTCCTCCAAAAGTAAGCATTGTGTATCCCCACCCTTCTGATGCTACTAGTCCTTTATTTTATATATTTGATTCTGTGCATATCCTAAAATGCATCCGCAACAATTGGATTAACCAAAAAAATATAAGTCAGTGTTTTTATTATGCAGATTTTAATGATTATGAAAAATTTCCGCTTCTTGAAGCTAACTTTGGTACACTAAAAGCTTTACACAATGTTGAAAACAATAGTTTAGTAAAATTTTCTTATGGGTTAACACTTAAATCATTGACTCCTAATAATCTAGAGAGGCAAAATGTGAAGCTAGTCCTTAAAATATTTAATGACTTTGTTGTTCAAGCTCTTTTGCAACTAGGACAGGAACATAACTTAATAAGTTACAAACCAACAGCCGATTTTATTACTTTGATTTGCAAATGGTGGAAAATTGTAAATGTTAAGACTCCACTCAAAGGACAGCGTTTACAGGATCCCTTTCAAGAACCAATAACTCTGTCGGCAAAGGATGTAAAAGTAGAATATCTGAATGATTTTCTTTCCTGGTTAGATGCATGGAAAGACAAAAAATGCTCCACAGGTAAACTAACAAAAGAAACACATTTAGCCATCTCACATACAACATATGCTCTTCTTGAGATGTCTAAGTATTGCATTAAGGAGTTGAATTTTACACATTTTTTACCTGGTAAAATTCAAACCGACTCCCTTGAAGATCGCTTTGGAAAATATAGAACACTTGCGGGTTCACAATATCTAATATCAGTTTCACAAATTTATGAATCTGAGGCCAAATTAAGGATGCAAAATTTTCTTCCACTTGTTTTAAATTCCAACATGTATGGTAAAGTAGAAATTAAAAACACTGACCCTGAAAACAACTGCTCAGAAATTAAAGGAAATGTTGGATATTCCCAATTTGTATTAGATATTTCTGAAACGGATTTTGATTTAAAACCTCTGCTGCCAGTTTTAACCTATTTATCAGGTTATTGTGCTCGTTCAGCAATTTCTAAACTCAACTGTGATGCTTGCTCAAAATCTTTATTTCTAGATAAAACTTTAAATTTAATTTCGGACTACATTCTTATTCGGAATTTAGACAGAGGTGGTTTGCTATGTCGATCTCCAGATGTTGTTACTGCTGTTACATATAATTACATAGTTGTACAAAAGCTAGTTAACCAAAAGAATGAACATTTGTTTTTGAGACAGAATAATCAAAGGGAACTTGCAATCACTATTAGTTTTGATTTGATTAATAAGCATGAATTTTTTCTTAACGATGAGAGTTGTTCTAATGGGTATTCAACAGACCATGTACTGAAACTAATTTTAAGACCTGCAACAAATGCTTTACTAAACAATTATTGCACTTTAAAAAATGATACACCAAAACCTGTTTCACTTGCTAAACAGCGTAAACTAGAAACAGTTAAAAACTCCCCAACAAATGCAACTCTGCAGCCTATGCCAGAAAAAAAATCTTTACCCCAAACACATAAAAACAAAAAAGCCAAAGAGTAAAATATCCCTTAAAAATCATATAAAGCACCAGAATATATACTAAAACTAAGTAATATTATTTTAAGGTTGATTTATATGAATTTGAATATAATCAGAATTTTATCTTGTTTACCTTTACATAACTAAGATAATATAAATGTTTGCTGATATTTGTATGTGTGCAAAAATAAAATTTGTTCTTACTTTTATTTGTATTCTATTGTGTTTAAGATTTGATTTCCTGGCATTCAATTTTAACAACAAATATTTATAAAATTCTATTGCATTTGTATTCTTCAAGGCAGCTGCTGAAAGTATTTCTTATTTAAAATTAACTTTCCTTTTCAAGCCTAAATTTCCTTAAAAAGAAAAAAAAAAAAAAAAAAAGATTAAAAGCACATTTAGGCATTTGTTTTCTCATATCAAACTGCGGTGGATAACCGAGTAAGCTTATTTTGGGTTGCACTTGTTAATGTTTTGCGGTGTCATTATAAGAATCCAGCTTCACCGTTTCCCTACTTGCTCTGACGTCACAAATGAGCGCCGCGGCCTTGTCCGTCTAGGTGGTGTTGGTTGGACCCCCTCTAGCGCGAATGCACGATGCGATACGAGCGGGCATTGAGGCATACAAGTTCCGTATGATGTCCTGAGACATCTCGTTCCACAGTTGCTGTAAACGCGCCTCTAGTTCGACCAAACTCGTAGGGTGTTCAACTTGCCGTCCCAAATGATCCCAGATTTGCTCGATTGTTGACAACTCTGGGGATCGAGCAGGCCAGGGAAGGGTGTTAATGTGGCGGAGGCAGTCTTGTGACATCCTTGCTGTGTGTGGCCGAGCATTGTATTGTTGAAAAATGGGTCCTGGGAGCCCTGCCATGAGTGGCATCACATGTGGCTGAAGGATGTCATGGACGTACCGCTGGACTGTCATTGTGCCATGGATCAATATTAGGGGTGACCGTGTATCGTAAGCAATGGCACCCCATACCATCACACCAACTGTGGGAGCGGTGTGTCTCTGTAAAGCGAAGGCAGGATTGAGGCTTTCACCACGGGGCCTCCACACACGAACACGATTCTCATCACTGCTCAAATTGAATCTAGATTTGTCGCTGAAGACGACCTGGTTCCATTCCGTTGCAGTCCAATCCCGTCGTGAGCGACACCACTCCAAACGGAGGCGTCGTTGGGTGGGTGTCATTGGCAGCACACGTAATGGGCGCCGCGATGCCAGATTTCCTTCAGCCAGGTGCCTTCCGATGGTTCGGGAAGACACAGGGGCCCGTAGTGATGGTGCTGCCTGTGTCTGGATTACGGCCAATGAGGCAGTTGGCTCTACGCGTGCGTTTCGTATGATGTGACGGTCTTCTCGACGACTGGTCTGTCGAGGGCGTCCTGAACCTAGTCGCAGTGTAAATGGCGTCTCTTCTGTCCACTGGTCCCACCTCCTCACAGTAAAATCAGAACGGCTCCTTGACGAGCTACTCGCCGAGCTGACCACCCAGCTTCCATCATCCCTATGATTCTTCCCCCTCTCGACCTCTGATCATATTGTCTTCGATGGCGGCGTAACGGCATGTCTACCTCAGCGTTTCCTTTGCAAAAGATTAAGTACACTCAAACAAGCTCTGCTTACCTGTTTTATACTCCAAGGAAAACGAAGTTCAACGACCTCTAGTGGCATTACGCAATCACGCTGCATTTCTAATCATTTGCATATCTGGCCGACATGTACCTTCATGCCAAGTTTCGTTACAATCCCACAATCATTTCATGGTGCGCAAATTCTTGTGTCAATGATGGCAATGAGTGTATTTATATATATATATACACTCATTGCCATAAAAATTTCGATAAATATAAATTCGAAGTATTAGTACTAAGCGTTAGTGAGATGACAGTGAATAGAAGCGGATCCTATTTTATAAATGACAAGTAGGCATCACACCTCTTCTCCCCTCTACTTTCGGCATTCACTTGGTCCGTGTGGACGGCCTGCCACAGAGAAGTAAAAGACAGAGGGTTCACTGCCATAGGAAGCAATGGACTTCTAAATAACATGGGAAATCGTATAGACGCGGGCGCCCTCGGTGGTTGCACCGGACACTATTATAGCGTTGGATCTAGGCCTCGTTTCGATAACAACCAAAATAGGTTTCCATGACAACCAAACCGGGTTGACACAACAACTATCTCTGGCTGTTTCATTCTACTCGAAACGCAATTTGAATTTCTGATCAAAAGCTAAATATTCATTTTGTATTGTTTAGCATAAATGCTTTAAAATAGCAATTTTTTAATGTCTTCTGAACTTAAAAAAGAATCTTCATTTATGAAATCTTACTAATGTATGAACTTGTTTCTTTAATTTTAGTTTATTCTTTTATGGAATGCTTCTTTTTAAAAATACGAAAATATTCCAAAACAAGCCCCATCTCGATTTTTTATGTGGAAAATTGTTAATATCTGTTGATATAGTCTGAAAAATTATTTGAACGAAAAAGTATATTACAAAATTTTTTATTCACATAATCAGTTATTTAGTCTGAGATCAGGTATATCATTCATTTTTGAACAAATTATACAATTTGAAAAAGGAACAGAAATGAAGTATTTATGTCTGAAACTTGGGAGGGGTAGTACGGAACAAAATCATTTTTTTCTATATTAAGTTCACGGTGAAAATGTTTTCTGCAGAATCACACAAAACCATTCCAATTTTGCACAAAAATCTTTATAAATGTTGACACAAAACCGGTTATAAATCAGAAAAAGATCAATTTTAATTACTCAAAAACAGAATGTAAATAATAAAATCAACAAATACACAAAATGCAATATAATAAATAGAGTTCAATTGTACAGAATTCTGAATAAAAGCCCTTGGAATCAAACTTTTAAAATTAATTTTCTTTTCTGTACTAAGTTCACAGTGAAAATGTTTTCTGCAGCATCACACAAAAGCATTCCAATTTTACACAAAAAAAATCTTCATAAATGTTGAAATAAAACCGGTTATAGTTCAGAAAAAGTTCAATTTTAATTACTCAAAAACAGAATGTCAATAATAAAATCAACAAATACACGAAATGCAATATAATAAATAGAGCAGAGTTGTTCAGAATTCTGAATACCATATTTTTCTTAACTTTAAAAACGATTGATTTTTATGAAATAAAAATGCATAAACTAACAATGAAATATTGTTAAAAATTAATCATCTTGGGTGAATAATCTTTATCTCTGTGAGACTTAACACTAAATAGAACGATTTCATTTTCTCTTCATTCAATTGCGATTTAAAATAAAAGTGTAATTAATTTAACCTGACTGTAAAACGATTTATAAAATGGCACACATAATTTACATTAGTGGTTAGAATGTATTACGTTATGAATATACTTTATGAAAAACAAAAGCAATTTACCTTTCAACAACGGCTTTTCTGTTGATGGATAGTGAAACGTCAGGGCATAAAATTAATCCTCGTTTCACTTTTCAGGTTCTTTCATAATATCTACCCGATATCAACCTTGTATGAGGAGACATCTACTTTCTATTCCCAGAAAAACCATTTCAGTTTTCTAGTAACTTTATTACATACTAGCCACTACGTGGCCAGCACGGCGTTGCCCGTGACAATTCCAAAAAGTTCGAAAACGTTTTTCAAGGGAGGAAAAAAAACCTAATAAATCTCTCTATATTAAAAACGAATTCCCGTTTGGTTTGCTATTGGATAACAGCCATAACGGAATTGTCCGTGGTGTTGGTTTGTTTTCCAAACCAAATGAGAATTCGTAGTCCATTGGATAACAGCCATCAGGGCGTTGCCCGTGTTGTTGATTTGCGATAGAAAAACCATTTCAGTTTTCTAGTAATTTTATGACATGCAGCAAATGCATATCTCAGCACACACATAAAGACAGCAACAGAAGACACATAACTACAGACAAGGAAGTCGGCGACGGTCGCACTTTCGAAAGTGCGAACTGAAACCAGCTGGGGGACGGAGCCTAGAAGTGAGAACAGAAACTAAGAAGATTGCCTCACCCCATCTGAAAGGCTTCTCAACAGATAGAACAGTTTTAAAATATTATTTAAGTGCTGCAAAGAATCTTCAGCTGGATGACTCTTCAAAAAGTCTGCCGATTAGAAAATGGCTACCGCTCTGAAAAAAACTTGTCCAACTCCGCTCACAATTTGGGACAATGACCCCCACTGGGACGCTATAAGTCATGCCTTCAGTGAACCATCTGTCCTTATATTACTCTGTGGGCCCAGAGACAAGTGGTCTTCTACTATCCTGTTTATCCTTTCGTACCTGGTTTCTTTTGTGTTAAAATGGCCGAAAAATGGACTTTATTCTACAGTTTAAATGTCACGAGTGTCTTTGGAATACAAAACGACAACGGACGTACAAACTCAAGCACATGCGAGAATCATCATGAAAAAAAGTTGTAGATGCAATGAATATAAAAGGTTTTGGTATACATGGCATACACATGTTTTCATGTGCCTAAGGCCAAAAAGAAAATGGTGTTGGATCCGATGATGTTCACGTTCCGCATGGTAATTGGTTCGGCGAGATGGATTCACTGTTGAAGATTGCGAATGAAAGAAAACAAACAATTGAAAAGCTGAGAAAAAGTTGTTGTTTATTTATTTCAAAATTTTCAAATGACAGCATTTAATTCGTTGCATAATTTAATGTACATTCTGTCTTACCAAGGGACCGCACATTCATTTGCGAAATACATAACTGATTTTTCAATTCTTGTGGGAGAGTCGTGATAAGTGGTTGCTGCCTATTCGGCCGATACTGGGCCCAATTCATCCAAGATTTCATTTCTTCATGATCCTGGAATCACTTTTCCGATATCTAAATCTTCAAAATCTACAGAATATGTAGCCAAGTACGTAGTTGATGACTTCCGTAACCAATAATGTAAAACACATGCTGTAAATAATTTTGTCAGTTAGAGATATCTGTTGCAATAGGCCGCTCAAATATTCTAACTAAGCTCACTAGAATCCCGAACACCTTTTCAACAACTCTACAAACTCTCGAAAGCCTGTAACTAAATTTTTTTTGTTCACGCGTTAGCGGTTTGTGTTTATAAGTTTCAGGAACTATTGTTTTAGTGTAAATGCGTCATCTCCAACAAAATTCTCACGATTTGGTAACATGTTACGTTCGAGTTCTAGACAAATATGCTTTGGAAAACACCGCCATCAAAGCACCTTCCGTTTGCTAGTAATTAAATGCTGTTTGTTCCTTTATAATTATAGAAATAACAGCCACAATCAGTTGGGGTTCGAATGAACCCATGCTTTCCATCCATAGCACTCTATGCGTCTGGAAAATTCCATCTTGAATTAAAACCTCTTTCGAAGTTTTCGCACTATTCATGGTTAGCAGGAACCTGAAACTAGTGTGAATTTCTACTTTGAAAATACTTTGTGCAACTGGGGGGTTAGTACCATTGATTAGCACTAAGCTCGTGTAAACAATGCTTACTGACAATTTTTCTTGAACTTAAGCAACTTTCTTGTTCCAAATTCAACATTATTGCCAAGATTAAGACTTTTGAACACTGCTTTCACTTGAGTAGCAAAACACACCCTTTACATCACCCCTTTTAATAAAACCAAATGTCCCATTAAATCTCACAGGCAAGGATTTTTCCAAACGAATTTTACAAGCTCTAAGGTTTCTTGTATTTTTGTCAGTAGCAATACGAAAAGTAACTTGATCAGAAGAATGAAGCTCTACTCTTCCATCAACATTTTCAGTAGAATAGGGCTCAAAAGAAAATTCGCCACGACTTTTATAGGTAAATCTACATTCAGTATTATCTTTCACATCAGTGTTTGCAAATCCAGAAACTCTTCACACATTGTTTTGCCAATTTCAGAAGTAATTTTGCAAACATAATTAGAATTTGATTTTCCAGTACGACGATCTATTTTAAGTCATTTCAAATTCAATTGCATTTTAACGTTTTAAATTATTAATATTTCCAGAAAATTAAGTGCAGTGTAAAAAAAGTCTTGACTGTCGTTTGCAACATTGTATGAAATCATATGAACGTAACAAATTTTCCACAATTCCAGTCTCCTTAGGAGTAACACCGCAAGTACTAAAACTGCTACTTTAGCGAGAGGTCATTCGATGTTTCATTTAAAGATGAAGAACGCTGGTACTTGGGTATTGCAGGGTCTCTTAATTCAGTATCAGAGTCTATCTTTTTTACCGTATAACCATTTTGTTTCTTTATAAGTCGTGTTCTTTATCCTAGAAGTTATCCTTGATGACTGTAACTTTGGTTTCTCATGATCCAACTCGCATTCCAAATCTATTTCCTTTTAAGGAGATGCTATCCATATATGTTCACCCGTGTATATGTATGAATTAACATCATGGTTCCCACACCTTTATCCAAAAAAAAATTCAAGGACTTTTAAGGACTTTTCAAAACCAAAAAAATATTTTTCAAGGACCTAAAATTTTTTATAACGACCTAAAACAAGGCATACACAAAAGTTGTCAGTTAAAAAGAAAAATATTAAAAAAAAAATAATAATAATTTTTTTATACAACTGTTAGTCAAAAAAGGGAAAGGTTATTGTCAATTTTGGGAACAATTTGAATTTTCTTTTCTCACAGAACCTGATTTTTTTTTTTTTGCAAAGTGGGCTTCTTGTTTCAATTCTAATTTTCAGGCTACTTGCACACATATCGATTTCTGTCGTGCGATAAAATATCGTACGATAAATTCTTTTGGTGGCACGAAGAAGAGTATGAGAAGCGGCCGTCTTAATGGAGACCAGAAGTGCCAACTTAGACGGATAGCCATACTGTGGAGATCTAGACCTAGTATTATAAGTATATCACATAGTGTCAAAGCGTGAAACACCGGTTTCATTCAGAATGAGGCTCAAATGGCACACATGCTGTGGAGGAAACTAGTCTGGACAATTTCCAATGCAAGACGAAATTACACAATTATGTACTTGTTAAAAAAAAATCAAGTACTTTCAAGGACTTTTCACCAAGTTCCGTAATTTTCAAGGACTTTCAAGGGCCCCTAGTTAGGAAAAAATAATTCAAGGACTTTTAAGGACTTTTCAAGGACCGTGGGAACCCTGAACATACTTTCTAAAAATTAAAATCTATGCCTGCTCCTGTGTCTCGTAAGATAGAAATCTGAGATCAATTTAGTCCCAACACTAATGTCCGGACTCCGCACTGCTAAAACATCAAATCCGTTAACCCTTTTCCTATAATTCCGTTACCAGTTATGATTTGAGTAGTCTTCAACTTAGGATATTAAGGTCTAAGATGATGATAGGACAGGCCTCGGAATAGATTTTTTAATACAGGTGCACATGGTGCAACTAAGTCTTTAAATTAGGTGACAGGTTATATTTCAAGTGCACATTAAAAAAAATTGAATATAAAAGCATTAATGTTATGTAAACTACTTTATTAGTTGGGTATGTTTATATAGGTTAGTAGTAGATAGTAAATAAAAGCATCTAAAAATCTAAATTCTCCCTCCTCTGGCGCACGGCTGGCGCTACAGTCGCTTCAACACAGCCATCTGGAAAAGGTTTCGATCATCGGAAAATTCTGGTGGCAGTGGAATAAGTAAACCTTCCTCCAGTATAAACCCGTTACGGCCCAGCGATTTTGTTTTCGCATAGTGTGTATTTAGGAAATTTAATTACGTTCCTTTAGAGCGAGAGAAGTCGATACTAATATTTTGTTCGAACATCGAACTAACATAAAACACATTCCCCCCCCCCCCATTTTTTTTAACTTTAGGTGCAAGCGGGAAAAAATTAGGGGCACAATTTTATTTTCATGTGCACAGTGCACCCGGGTATTTCGAGCCCTGTCATAGGAAATGCATTCATAATATTGAAGTGGTTTT
This sequence comes from Metellina segmentata, assembly GCA_947359465.1. Classification (NCBI taxonomy): domain Eukaryota; kingdom Metazoa; phylum Arthropoda; class Arachnida; order Araneae; family Tetragnathidae; genus Metellina; species Metellina segmentata. The sequence continues at coordinate 58,363,484 of OX375877.1, forward strand.
CTTTGTTCAACGTTTCTCTTTGTAATCACCTCATGTTTACTTCTGTTTTCCCAGAGAGTTTGTTTTCTTCTTGAAACGTATGAAAGGTATTAGTTTGAAATTTTGGGTGTAATACTCTCCCTTATATCTTTCAAATTGATCTACTTATTCTGTTAATTCCACGATGGAGAATTCAAGTTTATCCATTCCACCAGAAAATGTACTTTTACTTCAGACGGCACTCGTCTATTCATCTGATCAGTGATATCCAAGGCTTCTTCAAAGGTTTTGATTTCCAAACTCGAAAACCCTTCATCATAATAGCTCGTAAAGTTCATGAGCATAACTCCTCCACCTTTATCCAGGACATTTTGATGACGGTAAAACATCTGCTTCAGTTTTCTCAGAGCTCATTTTGTACGTCTTAAGAATAACATCTTTTACATTATCGTAACACTTTGTATCGTATAACGATTCTCTAGCCATCCATCATGTTCGAAATTTCCGAGGGAAACACGATTAGTAAATAAGGCACCCAATCTTCTCTAGGCACACTAGTAATCTCAGCTCTTCTTTCAAAGTTTGTTAAATAGAGACCCATTTTATCTTTTCCTCAAATTTCGGAGTAAATTTGATTAGCTCAATTTTATGATTTGGCAACCTTTCTCTACTAGACAGTTCTCGCTCACTTGCAGCTTGTATTTCTAGCTTTTTCATCTCTAAAATAATTTCTTCCAATCGGGAGTCTTTCTTCCATTCTAATAAGTTCTTATCCCTTTTTCTGTTTGGTAAATTCTTCCTTATCTTTCTCTCTTTTTCAACCTATCTTCCATAATACGAGTTAAAAGAACTTTTAACTTCCTGATATCAGAGTTGTTCACTGGCTAAGATTATTTTCTTTATCTGTAACTTACAATATCTGATAATTGTGCACCAAGTTCTGCTGTGAGTTCCAAAAGGTCTTTTCTTCTCCCACTAGAAAGAAAAGCCATAATTGATAAACAACATGTTAGTAAACAACCAAAATATGAGTTGCAATTTCTCAAATTCCGATATATTTCGGTAACCTATCCAAAATTTTAATAACCAATAAGGTAAAAACCAAAAAGAAAACAACTTCAATTCAAATGTGCTTTTTTTATATCTACGAATAATAGTTCTTATTTTATATTGTGCATAAAAAAATTGACATACTTTTGTTTGAAAACCAAATTTCTTATATAATGCTCACAAACTACTTTTCAATACCAATTTCGTAATCATAATAGTTATCAATATTTTCTAATAAACTACACTCATGCCAATAAATAAAGGATAATTCAGAATCACACGGAAATAGAACTCTAAAGTAAAAATTTTCACTTGTAGAATTATCGCACACATCTTCAAAAATAATATCCAAATAACAGGAAGCCATCAGACGACGACGATAGTACGTCACAATGACGAGAGTGTAAGAGAGGTGTATATAAGGAATGGTAGCAAAGGAGTAAAATTGTTCACAAGCGTTCTGTAAGCCGCTCAGTGCCACAACCGAATAGTTATGGCACAGAGGACGCATGTCTACGATATTTTACGCTGTAGAATTATCGGCCGCTTGGAATGTGGGTGTACTCAGACGGAAGTTTCAGTGGTACTTGGAATCGCCAAAGTGACATCTCTAGGATTTGGCAACGATTCCAAAATGATGGAATTGTCAGTAGACGTTACAGTACAGGTCGCCCCGAGTTACAACGCCGAATGACGACCGGTATTTGGCAGTAACTGCAAAAAGAAGCAGATATAGCACAGCATCCGATCTTTCTCTTCAGCTATCTTCAGCCACGGGTACGACAGTTTCTAGGCAAAACGTTTACAGACGTTTGGGACATATTGGTCTATATGCTCGCAGGCCTCTCAGATTTGTTCCGTTCACGGCAACTCACTCTCGCCAGCGTTTAACCTGGAGTAGAGAACATGCAATGTGGACATCGTCACAGTGGGCTTGTGTGATGTTTTCCGATGAGTCCATATTTAGCTTGTAGTCTGATTCACGCAGTTATGATCATATTGAGAACGCCAGGTACCCGCTACCACCAAGACAACATCATTGAACGGCACCGTTACGGTGGTGCAGGATTACTCGTTTGGGGCGGAATTATACTGGGGTCCTGAACAGATCTACATGTTCAAATCGGAACCATGAGAGGCCCAATTTATCGGGACATCATTCTGGAACAACATATGGTGCCATATGCGCAGAATTTGTGTTTATGGATGACAACGCCCGTCCTCACCGTGCAAACATTGCAAACGAATGCCTTGAAACTGAGTATATCACCCGTATGGAATGGCCAGCATTCTCGCCTGACTTGAATCCGATAGAGCATGTGTGGTACATACTTGGCCGACGAGTTGGAGCCCGTCAACTACTTCCTACATGTGTACCGTAACTTCGGAGAGCATTCTTTACTTAGTAAAGTGATCTTCCAGAAGATCAGCTCGATAATTTTAACCTCAACATGCCTAGGCGTTTTACGGACTGTATTTCATCGTCTGGGAGACATTCAATGTATTAACCATCATACCAACCATGTCATGTTAAGTTTTTGTGAGATCGATATTTTTTTTAATTGCTCCAGTGAGCAAAAATCGTAGTTTTTATTCTTTATCTTTTGTTTAATAAATGGGCTTTATGAATAAGTCACGTTTGTTTTGTTTCTGAACCTGTATTTGCCGGAGCTGGCATTATCCTTAATTTATGAACATGACTGTATATGATTACACAAAATATACCGAATACCCAAACTGCTTTGAATTCTAGAAAAGATTTAATACCAAACATACTTCTCAAATATAATAAAATAATTTTAAATTATATCGTAGCATACAATACACATCATGCAATATAAATAATTGCGGTTGAATATTAGTTTTCTAACTAATGCGTAACTACCATGTGTAGTTCAAATTTTCCTATAATATTGTTTTTCAAATAATTAAATACACAGAATCCGTTATAAAATTTTAGTGAAATAAAAAATATTAAATTTTCATTCATCTTCGATTAGGCTCTTAAGCTTATCAGAATGTGAAATCAACTTAATAGAACAAGAAAATGCAGTTTACCAAATTCTATGAACTTTCCTAAAAATAGAATTTTAAGGATCCACATAATAAAATTGTGTATTTGTGCAGTTAAATCTTAATTTAAACCAAGCCATTTTAGGCTCTTTGACTCACCTAATTCCGGAAAGCCAGAACCTTAATAAACTTAATTTAACAAAGGGTGGGTCTACCTTCATTTTCTGCAGACAAGGTATTTGTATGTCCCAATCTAAACGACTTATTTCTTATCACTTGATGTAACATCTGTTTAATTACTTCATTACAGGTATCACACTCCACAAGACCATTACTAGATGAAATAACCGGAAACTTGAAAATCGCGGTGACCCAATCTATTCATAAATTCTTGGGTTAATTTTGATATAAAATTAGCCCATTGACCACTCACTCCCTATGACGTCGGAAAACCTGTCCTCCCAAAATCTCTTTTTGAACATCACAGCTTGCTTTTGCTGTGATAGACCTCAAAGGGATTGCCTCGGCTTATCTCGTAAGTTGATCAACGCAGCGAGCTGAAGCTGGTTCTAGTGTACGTATGATACCAATGTTTAGAATTTCAAAGTGTAAACTAGACCGTGATACAGGAGTAATATATATCCTGTTACCTTTTCGGGACTTTTCAAAAATAGCTAATTACGAATTATTTTGTTCGCTCACTGTACAACAGATTTGTCATGATATCTTGTCCTTCAGAAATACTTGGCCATATATTATCCATGGAAGTAGGAAAGGTAATGGAAATGCCTTTACTTTATACTGCTGAAGCCAAACCCATAACCGCGCCGCCATCTTGGTGCTTTAAAAACATTGTGCTCGTGTATGTTAATCAACATGTTTATATCGTTTTTGAACTTCCATGGTTTTTTATTGACGATTTTAACCAAATAATTAGCACCATTTTCTTAGTTTTGATTTGAATATGATGTCTTGTGTCGCCTACGGGAGTACAAACTGAAATACAAAGAAGATCCCTGGAATATCGTTTCATAGGTAAGTTTAATTTGATGTATTTTTAGGCTAATAGCTTTTTGACCTGTACTTCTAAGTGTCCAAGCAGCATTATATTCAAAATTAGACGTATTTAATTTGAAGAATTATTTTGAAAAGTTGACTGATTTATCCAAAGAGATTATTAATTTTATTTATTAATTAACAGAATTGTACGATTTTGATTTTTTAAACTACCAGTTGTAATAAGAGTTAGAAACTACTTTTTAGGAAAGTTTAACTTTTATTTAATGAAAAAGTATCACAGTCAAATAAACAGTAGCGGTATTTTTAGTACATGGATGAAAATATTACCTCATGTTACATGATTTAGAATGAAACAGCTTTAGCTAACAGTTATAAAATTCGAATTATAAACATTGCTTTTATTTTTCTAAAACTCAATTTTTTTGTTAGTTAAGTTCTTTTGCGTTGAGCAACTAAGTAACTGCTTGAATGCTATTGAAACCTTGGACTGTGAGCAACTTGTTAATGAGTTTTTTAGAAGACAAGTAAATACTTAAAACATTGTAACTGTATGTAGTTTTTGAAAACACGCATATTTATTTTTATCAAATTAAGTAATTGTAAAGAAGTTTGATTTTGTGGTTAAAAAACCACAAAATCAAACTTCTTTACAATTACTTAATTTGATAAAAATAAATATGCGTGTTTTAATTATTTTAATTAAATAAAATTTTAATTAATTAATTTTAAATTAAAAATTAAAAATAATTTTAATTGAAATTTTTTTAATTATTTTAATTTAATAAAATTTTATTTTTAATTAAAAATTTATAAACATAAGCTAATTCAATCTAAAAAGATTGAATTAGCTTATGTTTATAAATTTTTGTTTTAATAGTCTAAGATAAACAGTAAAACCTGTAATACACAGTTGGGATTTGGGAAAACATATGGTTAGACAGGTTTATCATTAGACAGAATCAGTATACATAGGTTTCAATGCATCTATCAATTCATTGTATATAACTAAAATACTTTTCGTTTCAGGTTTCCCAAAGACCCAGAACGTAGAGATGCATGGATAAGCAGTGCATAATCATAAAGCGGTGCATAATAAGAAGTAAAATACCACACGAAAATAAATATTTAGAATGGATGATTGGGCCAAAAGTGTGTGTGGTTTAATGTATGCAGGAAATCAATAAAATGAATTTCAATGTTTAATTGTGGAAACCAATTTGGATACAATTTATAAAAACAAGAATGAAGGATACAGAGTTTTCTGTTTCTTTATTGTAATTATATTATAGCATATTCAATCAAAAAATTTAAAAGCAAACGGGAAAAAGGTAGTTAATTCTTTTTATATATCATACTTAAATTATCAATACTTAAATTATAAAAAACAAAATATTGCCAAAATTAGAAATTTTTTCATTTATTTAGCATTGCTTCGTTGCAAAATGAATGAACACACCTTAATACGAAAAAAAAATGCGCCTTATAAAAAGTTTTTAACTGCGCATGCGCGGCCGCCTTCTTGGTGCCTTAAAACCATGGAAATATCGGCTTCAGTTAAACCGGTAGCGAAACATTGTTGGGGCACTTTCTTATATTTCCTACTTCCATGATATTATCACGTAATTATCTTGGTCAATTCAAAGAACACTTTTCTACTCTACTATTGGTTTCCGAAGGGCAACGCTGTGATGGTTGTTATCCAATAGGCTATTAGCGAGCAGTGGTCACACCTGACCTCACGAAATGAACTGTCGCAGGCAATGCCTTGCTGGCCACGCAGTGGCTAGGGTTATATATTTTTTCTCTATTTTACTTTTGCCAATTTTACATTTCCTGAAAATGCACGAGCATACTTATGCAGAGTATCGTGTAAATGACTAAAATTTATTTACCAAATGAAATAAAGTCGAACAAATATCACCCCCCCCCGATTAAAAGATTGGATTTAAAATTTTCTGAAAGCAATTTCCCGAACACAGGCAAGCGTAATCATCAGTAAATTACACATACCATATGTCTTGTCTTTTATTTTCGTAAATCTATTCGGTAGATTTTATTTTTTCATTTTAAATAAAATAATGTTTTATCTTTATCATTAAAAATGAATTTTTCTTTGTTTATTCAAAAATATTTAATTTAATAGTTTTTATTTCTGACATTTAAAATATATCTGCAGATAAAATATTGGAATTCTTGAAATGCTTTTTTTTCTTCGAGTAAATTAACGTTATTTTATTCTTAAATAGCTGTTATTTTATTTTATGAAAAAAAAAATTATTTTTCAAAATATGTAACAATCTTTATTACGAGGAACAAGATTTGTTTATTTAATGTAATTTATTTTTGTAAATATTTGCGGAACAATTTTTGTAATCATTCTTATACTTAAATTGACAGAGATGTTGCACTTTTATTAGTTAATAGAAATTATTTTACGTTCAGATCCTAGTTATTATAAATAACAAACTACTTTTTGCATTCATTTAAACCTTTTAAAGTGATTTTAAAGCTTTTGTAAAAAAAACTTTCATTCTTATATTTGGGGTCCCACGAAAAAAAATTCTGACTACATTTTAAAAATCAGGGTTTGTAAAATCGTGAAAAAAACACTTGATACATATTGACATCAAAATGAAACACACAGTTTGGTGAACGAATTCTTTTTATTTTTACTAGATTTCAGATAATTAAGAGATTTTGAATATATATTTGAAAGTAGAATACAAAATATTTGTGCATACGATTAGCATAACATTCATTATTATAACATATCCATCCATTGCATGATATATTTATTATCTTGGTACAAAAATCCATTTTTAGACAAATATGAAAAACTAACTATCAATTAACCATCATACATCGTTAAAATACTTTATCTTGATACAAAAATTCCTTTTTTAGACAAACTTATGAAAATACAATTTTACAAACTAAACCATCATTTATGAAAGAAATTAAAGTTCTTAATTTTCAATAGTTTCTTCCTGACTGTTTTCACCATATCCTTTTTCTTCAATCTTTGTGTGTTTTTTGGTGTCTTATTCGTCAATAATGAGGTCAACCTTTGTTTGATGGACAGCTTGATTGTACAACTGGCGACTTCGATACCTCTAACGGCACCAACTACAGCACAAAATTCTTCGTCTTCCTTGCCTTCATCAATAGTTCTCAAATTCGACTTATACTTCATCTTGTTTTTCAAATATGCCCAATGGAAACGGTGCTCGAAATAAAAGAGTGAATTATTCATAAAATAAGCTGGACCAGGAATAGGATTATCTGTCTGGGAGGACCAAATTTGTTTAAACTTTATGAGTCCAGGCCTTTGCTCCTGAGCATATCTCATTGCAGGTGCAGAACGTCTTGGTTGCAACCTTTTTTCTTTAGTAAATAGGCGGTGCTTTGCCTTTGATACCTCTGACGGATATTTGTTCAAATAACTCGAGACAGGACTTATCTTTGAAGTCTTACTCTCGCATGGCAAATTATCGTCTTTGATCTTGTAACTCAAAGCTGGTTTCTTTACATCCTTCACTGAATCCTCAGTTGCACCTTCATCGGTTCCAAAAGTTGGAGGTTTTGCTCCAAAGGTTCCAGTCACAGTTTGAAATGATGTGGATGCATTAGTCTTACCTTCATCTGAATTTAATGATTCTGTAAAAGTATCTCCAAAAGCACATCCAATCGTTGTTTTTAATGGATTTGCTTCTACGTATACTTCTTTTGTCGCTGGGTGTTTTTCTTCGAAACATTTAGTCACATTTTTGTGTAATACTTTTGCAGTATGAATACCATCGCCAAATTTTGAACAATTTTTCAATTCATTCACAGTTATTACTTCCATTATTACGCTGATAGGATTGGCTCCAGGTGTTGAAAATAGGTTTTCAAAATTTCTTCCCTCGATTTGACACGATGGGCTTAAAATATCAGTACTATCATTCACTTTCGTTAATTCATGCACAAAATCTTCACTGCATTCATCCACTTTTACTTTTGACAAATTTCCTCTCTTAGTTTCAAACACAATCTCAATACAGTCACTTGTTTTCACCAAGTCTTTCGAATCCCCATAAGCGAATATATCAGTTTTTTCTTCCACCGTTGTATTGGCGTTATTCACTTTTATGTTTGCTGATTCTTTCTCTGGCTTGATTGAAGTCAGATCCTCTTTATCTCCTTTTTCAATTTCACTTTCTGAATTCAATATTTGGCATTTATTCTCTTTTCCATCGTTAGCCTTTGTATTTATTTGCTCTTTACGTTCATCTTTTTTATTTCTTTCCACTTTCTCGCTGTCTAAAGCCACAATCAATATAATATATATCATTATCCATACTATGTATATCCAATCGCCAATAATAATTAGTCCATAAAATCCCCAAAACCAAGGGAACAAAAGCATCATGGCTAAAACTGAAGGTTTGTCCATTTTGAAGAGTTTACGATTCATAATATGCGCATAAATCGGAAGTTTCTTAAAGTGTCAGAAATCTTTTCGAACAATCTATTGTTATCACTTCATATTGTTTCTTTATTTTACTAAAACACTATTCAAAAACTCAGTTGTAAATACATTGTTTAACGATTTTATGTAACAACAAAACTTGTAAATTTTCAACAGTTCAAAAAAGTTCGATAAGTGTTGAAATTAAAATTCTGCAACCTATTTTATCCTACTGAAAGCGTGACATTTTTAATTAATATACTTCTAACGAAAAAAAAAATTGAAAACATTAAACACGGAATATATTCAGAAAGATGAACCAAAAAATGTAAATTGTACCTTGCATCACAGAATATCGCTCTTATACATGACGTCGGTTTTTATTTATGAATGTGTTGAGCAAGCTTGATAATAACCACGTTGAAAAATATGAACAATTTATTTTAAAATAAGAATTTTTTTAATTTAAAGATAAATTAGATTTCCGTTTTCATGATCAACTTTTAATTTTCTATTCTATCTGAAACTTTTCATTACTTTCAAAATTCTTTCTAAATGAAACCAAACAGCAATACTCTCAGAAATGTCAACCCTCTTAGTTTTGAGAAGTGAAGTAGTATATTTACCCCATAACACAAAATGAATAAATAACCGCATCAATTGGTTGATTGTATCCTAAGAAATACATTCTATTAGTCACGATTATCAAAAACTAGTTTGAAATAATGCTGGGAAGATTTTTGAAGAAGCTTCTGAGGTGGGATTATGCGCAAAAACTCTTCAGTGGGTCAAACAAAACAATTTGAGAGTGAGATTTTCTTTAGAACTTCTATATTTTACGCCGCTTAGGGGTGTTTACTTTCTTGGAGTAAACAGACATCACAGGTCCGACTTATAGGGCGGTTCCCGTGAGACATAAGAGTTAGGCTGGTTGGGATTTTGTAGCGTAAGGCCACACTTGGCAATGCTACGTCAGACACGAAGTATACAATGTCAAGAAATAGACATACGTACATAATGAAAGCTATAGAGGCACAGAAGGGTGTAACGTAGTGGGCCGAGTGGCGTGCCTTTCTTCAAAATAAAACAGCTTAGTTTAAAAATAACTTCCATTTATTTTGCAAAGAATTATATGTACACTTTTGTACCCTAGAGATTTGCATCCTTATGACATGGATGGTGCGAAACAGGCAACAACTCAACAGCCGCGGCCTCTTCAACGAGCACCGCAAAACCAAAACCCCTGCTTTCCTCTAGTTCTGCAACCGATCTCCTGTGTCGGCAGACCCCTCATTCCGCCAGCCACAAATCACTGGCACCCCAAAAGAAACGGGACAGCTGTTGCGACATTAATCAGCAGGGCTCGGGCATTTGTTTCAGGAATTTGGAATCAAAGGTCAGTGGCGGTGTCTGCGACGTCACAGACTTCCTCCTCTCTCTGGGAGAAACTTTCAGTTTTCACAACACTGAAGCACGTTATTATAATGTCGTTTTCAAGGTTAGACATACCAATCCGATATCCCAGAGTTGTGACTTTTGACAAAAAGTTAAACCTTTCACACAAAATTCTACTAAAAGCATATAATTTAAATAAAAACTTTCAAGTCAGTAAGTTTCATATCAATCCAATTAAGTTATAATTCAGATTATAGAGCAGTTACTTGTAAGGGATATATTTACAAAAAATAAATTATTAAACCATTTGAAAAATATTTTAAAACCTAATTTTTATTTCAAACACAACAAAAAAAACGTATTTTACACATTAAATATTTTTTTTATGTAATCAGTATTCTATATTTATATAGTATGTAGATTTAATAATCAAAATAACATTTTTAATTACCATTAAACCAACACAATACAGATAAGTTATTTCTATAATTCAAAGTAATGACCATTATATCATAGCAAAATCATTTCATAAAGTACAATCAATTAGAAAATAGTCATAATTCATAATTAAAATATTTTCATATAACATAATCATAATTCGTAATTAAACTCATCTAATAACAATCATAATTCACGACTATTCCTACAGTATATTCGTAGTTAAAATAATGTTTTAACTGGTTAGTCCTCAATGTCAGACCAAATCAAATTATATTGGAAAGATAAAAAAAATAAAAATTCTGTGGGTGAAAATCCCAAACGACTAAATATTTTCGACAGGGTTTCTTCGTGAAACGAAGCCTTTATTTTTGTTCTATATTCCTCAGGCACAACTAACGTTTTCCTTTCATTCCCCAAGTGGTCTTTCGGATATCGAAATAGCAACTCGTTATCGAGGCTATATTTATCTTTAGGGGTCGAACCTTCCCCTGACTTATTCAATGCAAAATCACAAATTTCTCTCAAAGTCATACAACATTTCTGAGCTCTTGTAAGGACTACTCGTTTTACCCATAACTCTAATTCTCCGTTATCAGTTCTCTCTCTGGCAACTCAATATTTTCTATTTCATTATAGGGTGGTAACTCTAAACTGTCCCCATTTTTTGTTAACAGGACACCGTCTGTTCCTTCATTCGACCCCCCGTTTAATTCAGCAATCACATTTTTATCTTTACACTCTTCGTTTTCCCGTATGGGCGGTTCTGTTCTACTGCTTTTCTTAGGGAACGCGTCTGGACAGCGTTAATGAAGTGAGGTAACGGGAATTCTCCAATCGTTTCAGCCGTTTGGTTTCAAAGAATATAGATTCCTCGGTCTAGTTGTTCAGGTATGACAGCAGCCTTTGTGTTGAAAGTACCGAACTCTTTCGTTTGGATTTTAACCTGCGCCAAAGGCAAACAAGTGGGAGTTTTGTCAAGGGGCGTTCTCACACAAACATCACCCGTCAACCACGAAGAGCGTATGTAATTATTGCTGATAATGTCTATTGATGCCCCAGTATCTCTTAGTAATTTCATGTGGTGATTGTTAATTACCGCATCGAATATGAAAGTGGCCAAAATTCCTTCGGAAATTTCCTCGGTACATTGTTTACCGATGCTGGGAATTTATCTTTTAGTTTTTGGCATTGGGGTCTAAAATTATTAGCTGACCCACATTCATAACATCGGGGACCTTTCCGTTCTTCATATCGTTCAGATTTGTTTTTCGGAAACTTCGGATTTCCTAGATATGTATCTTTATTACATTCATCATTCCTCAGTTTGTTCCGATACCCCATATCCTGATCAAACTTTCTCTGAATTTGAGGGGCAGGAAAAATGTTCTTTTTGGTTTCCCCTCTCACATTTTAATAATCGTCTAACATCTCAGCTAGTTTAGAAGCCGAAGTAATTTTGCCCCAATCGTCTAAGAAATGATTATTTGCATCGCAGCTAGCTCTCTTTTTCAATTGATCCGTGACCATAAGATCCTTCAGTTGTTCAAAACCCTTTACGTCCAACCCCGATACCCATTCCTAAAAATAATTTCGTAACTCGAAGTGGAAATCCTTCCAAGTTGAATCCGGTCGTCTCAAATTTTCAAAAAACTTTGAACGGAATTTCTCTGGGCTCAACTTAAATCGCTTATGCAGTAATGTTTTAATGTAATCGTAATCATCTGACACATCATCGGGTTCTCGAGCTACAATGTCTAGAGGCAAAAGAACCAATAAATGAGACACCCAATTGGATTTTTCAATAGCCAGTCTCTAAGCTTATCGTTCAAACATCACTAATTATAAACTTATATCTCCGATATTTGGATCAAAATTTTGCATCAATTTTTGAATCTTAAAATCAAAACGTTTGGTTTCATTTTGAGAGCCTGACATCTCTCCATTATTACTTCTACCACTGGCCTCAATCCTTAATTTTTCCAAATTATATTCCTTTTCTTCACCTTATATTCCCTTTCTTTTTCTTTATCTTCCCTTATCCTTTCTTTTTCCTCCTTTTCTTCCCTTTCTCTCTCAACCCTCCACAAAGTAATACTTTCAAGCAAACTCCTCACTAATTTTTCGTCATATTCGGGGCTTTTCAAAATGATAGCTCTTAGTGTCATCATCGTCATGTCCCCCGTAACTTGCTCTCCCAATTCAGAAGCAAGGGTATATATATGAACTTTTTTACCTTTAATAAAAATGCCATTTTTTTACAGAATAGTCCTTATTCTATATTTTACTTAATCACTAATGCAATAAATATATGTAATACAATAAGTATATAAGTACACAATAACCAGTATATTCAAGGTCTTCTAAAACTTAAAATACAATCCAAATAATCTCTAAATAATTAAAAACAATTATTCGAAACAGCAAAATCGACAAATTAATAAAACGAAAATATCATACGAGCCAACTTTGAAAAAAGTGCCATAAACCATAACTTAAATACATGAATTAATCTGTGTTAGAAATATCCGTATATCGCAATAATTAGTATTATTTGTATTTAAAAACGCATTAGTAAAAATTCACATTTTTATAAATTGCAGAAACTTTGTAAAACAGTAGTGTTTTAATACCAAACTGAACACATCCACTGTAAAAAAAAATATTCACTTTATAAGTACCTACACATTGCATCCACAACTGTATAAAACATACAGTTTAAAGTTGTTACTGATCATTGGTGTTTATAAATCTTATTTACAAGTAGATGATAGAAAAAGAAACCGATGTTCTATTTACCAAGTTGTTTAATTTAGTGTTATATCCAAAAGAGGGGGTCGCAGAAAAATTCAATGAAGCTGTACTGGCGTTTTTAGTCTTCTTTAATGATTCTGCATTGGATTTCTGCTCAAAACAAGGTTTGGGGTATTGTGTTTTAAACACCAAAAAACTGTCAAACGTTTTGTTACAGATGAGAGAACAGCATTCAGTTCGGTTATTTCTGACGAGGCTAAAGATTCTCTCGCATTCTGCATTCGAATGGGGGATGAGCAGAGTACAAAGCCTAATTTTGGCCAATCTAGCTAATTTTGGCCAATCTAGCTAATTTTGGAAGTCCATCAGCCCCTCTTATTTAACCAACTTCAACCCACTGCATGTCAATACGGTCATGTCCTTCTATTATCATAGATAAATCTTCCAGCTGAAGACAACAAAACTCCTTTTCCAACTCATCCATTGCTTCATCTTTAAACTCATCAAGTCCGTTAAAAAAATTTAGTGGTTGGTTGCAGAGAATGGGTAATCAGTAAAATTAAGTGGAAATCCGTAAAATTTGGCAAACATGAACTATGATTCTGGCGCTCATAGTGCCAGTGCAAGTACAAGCAATGTATCAATAATGATACTCACAAAGGGAGAACCAAATAAAAAACGTCAATAGACAATTCCAAGATTGTTAAATTGTCATATTAATCAAGGAACAAAATTTTTTTTAATAGCAACAATCTCTACTATTATAAAGTAAAGTTTGTGTGTGTGTGTATGTTCGTGAAATGGTTCCCCTGACGAATTTATGGCATTCACACTAATGAAATTTGGCACACATGTAGTACGAATTTTTTAGCAATTTTATAGACAGCCCGATTCTTAAAATTTGATCTAGAAAATTTTAAAATTAATTTAATGCGATGTTTAATTATTATTCCCTTTTCTCCGAATGGCAACAGTCATGATCGGTATTGAATGAATCCGTGTTTTCTTCGCGTGTGTAGCCGCCCTATTACTGGATATCCTTTTTGAAATTTTTTGCAAGCATATTAACTTTTAGTTAGTGTCAACTTTTATTTTTAAATTTTTTTACTGTGCTTACTTCATTTTTGATACTGGATAACGGTTGTGTAATACGTTTGTTATTGTTTCTTTTGTAGACTATCGTAGTTTGGAATTTGATTTTTGAAGTATATTCACTTTTAGTATTACTGAATATACGCGTTATGAAATGTATTGCATTTTTAAAAGTATATTAACTTTTAGTTAGAGTTAAGTTTTAATCTTTTATATTTGTATATTTTTATTGTGCTCACTTATATAATTTTTCGAACTGGATAACGGTTGTGCAATACGTTTGTTATTGTTTGTTTTTTAGTATACGATAGTTTGGATTTTGATTTTTTAAGCATATTCACTTTTAGTTTGGATTATTTGGATATTTTTTTTCAAAGTCTAGCGATATTTTTTTTTAAATCTTTTGTGCAATTTATGGTTTGTTTCATTTATGCAATCTTTTGTTTGTTTCTGTATAGTACTTCGGTTTTTATACAGTAAATTTTTATCATTTTTGTTTTGATGTCTTATTTAAAGAAAAGCGATATTTAATGTACAACTTTAAAAAATTAATTTATTATTATATTTTTGTTTTATTTGGTTTCCTAAAAATGTCCACAGTATTGAAAAGGGCTTTAACTGCACTCACGCCAATCTTGGATTTCTATCATTTATGCAAACTAAGAACATTTCTTCTATGTAGCTCTATGCTCACAGGATCATGATATACTTTTCGAATTTCAACATTTTACTGAGAAGCAAACACATGTTCCATCAATTTATTGTCGCCATGTAATCTGAGATTCAATCGGAGAAGGTGTTGTAGATATGACTGAATCAGATCACTCAGAATGGAACAGTATGCACATTTGAGAGATGCGTTGATGAAGGATGGAAATGTTGCAAAACAAAAACACACAGAAATTGCTAAACTTCCAAAAAGATATCAAAACCAAAAGTTCAAGGTGATACTTTTTTACATTTTTATGTTGCATAAATTATCAAATTTAAGTATTGCTATTCTTAATTATTCGTATTCTTTCCTAAACACACTCAAACACAGACACAAACAAAAAATTGCATAAAATAATAACTAAATTATGGCATTTCGCTAAAACGGCCTCTTTTAATTTACGCCCCTTCCTTCCTTCGAATGGAAGCAGACCCCTCCGTACCGAGTTACTGAAAACCCACAGCGGATTAGCCGAAGCTAGGGAAAGCCTCTAATGAGATAATGGAGAAGTGGGCCTGGTCACACGCCGTCCGAAAAACCCTTATCTGCCCAGGATGAACACGATAGGGCGTGGACGTGGTCGACCCCGGAATGTGTGCGCTGAAGATATGTGGTCCGGCTCAAAGATATCAGTCAACCATAGGTCCGTTTCGAGCCGGAAAAGTTTTCTTCATAGATTCGTGCCGAGGGGCGTCAGAGGCGCACACCCAGGCATCTCCTAGGAACCTATCGGCATTCCTGAGTAGCCCAACGGAACAGCAGGCTGTCCCAACATCCTGTTTATCCGGTACCGTGGGCAACCGATACCATCATCTATGGAGTCTTGCAGACCCTTGCCGTTCGCCAGATAGCCTTCTTTCGTTAGCGTACAGGTATTGGCCTAGGGCAGCCGGTGAGTGGTCCCGACACCGCTAGTTTCCGTGTGGCACCTAAGGAGGTTCCTGTCGCTACTTGATCGCAGGAACAGCGGCATCGCCCTGTGCCAGTTCCTACGACCCAAACCGATAGCCTGCTGGCTAGAGCGGCTTAGCCACTTAGAGACTGACATATTCCTCCAACACGGATAGGCCCATGATCTGCGGAGTTATGGAGTCCCCTTGCAACTCCAGAGAGAGCCGCGGTCCGAGTGGTGGGGGCCATCACTCTTCATTCCTTGGAACCAACACGCGTCCACTTAGGGACTCCAAGCATTGTCTACGTAAACTGATAACAAGTTACTAACTGTTTATCAATTACTTGGTTCAGGATGCACACCGCCCCAAGTGCGCAGAGCACTCCCCCGATCCTTTTGCCCGGATCTCGGGTCCTCGGCCCCTTCATCTTGCTATCATCCCTACGGACAGTCTTCCCGGACATTAAAAGCCACCACCAGCTTTCCGTCTGGGTTGACCCACGACTACTTCCCCAACGGACAGTAGCGTGTACACCTCGGATGGGTGTATCATGCCTAAGCGGCATTGAATAGAACCACCGGGCATCTACTAGGAGAGTGCCCCCTCCTCAGTAGCCCAGCAGGACAGCAGACTGTTCTCTCACCCTAATGTCCGGCCCGGGGCGGTAGTACCGGAACCATCATCCACGGTGATATGAAGTCTTCTGCCGCCTGCCAGATAGCCTAAATTCGTAAGCGTGCAGGTATTTGACTAAGGTAGGTCCGGAGAGCAGTCAAAACCTAGTAGGACAGTCTCCAGCCATCCTAGTAACCGAGTGGCACCTCTAGGAGGTTCCTGCCGCTACTTGACCGGAAGGATTGCGACCTGCCCCTACCCGCCGGGTCACTACTCCCGACGAGCCTACAGCCTTACCCTAGCCGGCCCGAACCGATAACCAGCCGTCGGAAAGTAATCCGAAATCGCCAGCCGCCTACCGGAAGCCCGCCAGCCCCGGCCAGGTACCTCCGAATAAAATCAATCAGCTCTCGGCCCCACGACGAGAGAAGCACCCACCGCCCACCATCGGCTATTCCGGTTACACGGAACCCGAGAGTACCGGTGAAAGCAGCCCCGGCACCAACCGGCATTCCGCTTGATCAAGTGACCTCACGGTCCGAGCGGCGGGTGTCTGCCGATATCAATTCCGGACCACGTTTGCTAGACACAGAAGCCTGAGCACCTGGCCGACTTTCGACGTCCCCAGCCACAAGACGCCTTAGCGATCCCTGTTTAGAGCGGTTCAGCCTAAAACATCCGCACCAAGGGGTGAGCCTCGAGCCCACGGCTCTACCCCGCGCCTCTTATAAGGGGCTACTCTTCCAACAACACCAAAAAACGACAGCCTTCTGCCCTGGTTACCAACCAGTGTCCTTACGGACAACTCCGGCAACCCTGGTGGGTTTAACCGGGTCTCCCTTCTCACTCCATCGAAGCGGAAGGGGCGTACCAAGGTACAAGGTTTAGGCATTCTTCCCTTCTTCGAACAAGGTTCTCAGTTGTGAAGCCTCGGTTCGTCTGTGAGTTTTAATTTACGCCCCACAATGTTTTGTTAAATGACCAAAACAAATGCTGTTTTTATGCTTTTGTTTAGTATCAGCTTTTCCCTTTAGGCGACACTGCTACATTTTGCCTCACGAAAAATATCAGTAATGTTTGCATAACATTGACATAATCTTACTGCGTTGTCGCTATAGTGTACTTGGACCAACATCGACTTTATACAAAGCCCGCGTCACAACTCAAAATCCTATCGCGAGGCTACTTTTACACGCTACGATACAAACTGAAGTCGGTTCAGACTAATAGGTGTAGTTAAACATAAGTAACTTTTTCATATTCGTCTTACAATACACTCTACAGAAATAAGTTCAATACCAATCACGGTTTTGTTTTTAGAAATATGCTAAAAATGCAGTCTTGGATTTAAACATTATTTTATTAATGACACCAATGCTCTGACCCTTCACAATGCTGGCTTCTTATATCACTGCCTTTTTTGCATATTGGGGGCTGTAAATTAAAAAAATACTGTTATTACGAAATGATGTTATTTTGTTCATCTTTTATGCTATTTTTGTTTGTTTCTGTGTTTGGGTGTCTTTTGGAAAGCATAGCAATATTTAATTATGTTCATTTATGTAACGTATAAATTTACAAAAGCATATACTTTAACTTTTGGTTTTTATATCTTTTTGGAAGTTAAGCAATTTTTGTGGAGTTTACGTATAGCAACGTTTCCACCTTTCATCAAAGCATCTCTCAAATGTGCATAATGTCCACTCTCCGAGTCCCTCTGATTCAACGATATTCAAAACAAAAGTTTATACTTTCGTAAATTTATGTTGCCTAACTTATCATAATTAAATATTGCTATGTTTTCCAAAAGTCCCCCAAACACAGAAACAAACAAAAAATTGCCTAACAGAGCAACAAAACTATGGCATTTCGTTATAACTGCCTTTTTTTTTATTCATGGTCCACAATATTTCGTTATATGGCCAAAAAAAACCCGCTGTTTTTATGTTTCGGTTTAATTTCCAGAAGCCAATCTTAATTTCAGAGGCTGCAATTTGCTGCACAGTAAGATGGAAGTATTCAAATGTGTTAGGTAACAGCCAATCACGGTTTCGTTTTTAGAAATATGCAAAAAAATTTAGTCTTCGATTTAAACATCATTTTGCCAATGCTGGCTTCTTAAATGACTACCTTTTTTGCATATTGGGGGCTGTAAATTAAAAAAAAAAATGTTATTGCGAAATGCTGTTATTTTGTTGATCTTTAATGCTATTTTTATTTTGTTTCTGTGTTTGGGTGTCTTTTGGAAAGCATAGCAATACTTAATTTTAATAATTTATGCAACACATAAATTTACAAAAGCATAAAGTTTTACTTTTGGTTTTTATATCTTTTTGGAAGTTTAGTGATTTCTGTGTACTTTAGTTTTTTTATCGCAGCATTTCCACCGTTCATCAACGCATCTCTCGAATGTGCATACTGTTCCACTCTGAGTGATCTCATTCAGTCGTATGTACAACACCTTCTCCGATTCAATGTCGGAATACATAGCGACAATAAATTGATGAAACAGGTCTCTGCTTTTGAAAAAGATATCCAAATAATCCAAACAAAAAGTTTATATGCTTTAAAAATGATAATCCAAACTATCGTACTCTAAAACAGAAGCAATAACAAATAACATATTGCACAACTGTCATCCAGTTCCAAAAATGGAGGAAACACAAAAAAATATATACTTATATTATACATTATGATAATCCAAACTAAAAGTTTACGCTAACTAAAAGTTAATATGCTTTTAAAAAAGCAATACATTTTTATAAAGTATATCCATTAATGGGGCAGCTACATACGCACTGTAAATACGTATTTAGTCAATACCAATTGAACATTTGCTATTCGGAGGAACACAATATTAATTAAATATCTCATTACATTACTTTTAAAATGTTCTGGATTAAATTTTAAAATTTGTGGTGGACTATAAAATTGTAAAATATTCACACTACCTATGTGCCAAATTTCATTATTGGAAGTAATATAGATTCGTCAGGACACGCCGAACAGACAACACACGTAGTACTTCATTTTATAATTGTCTACAGTTGGCAAAAGTTAAGCATATCGTGGAAAATGTTAATTTCTGGAAGCTAATCTAAATTTGATAGGCTGCAATTTGCTGCAGAGTTAGATAGAACTATGCAAATGTGTTATGTAACAGCCAATCACAGTTTCGTGTCGACAAATATAAAAAAGGCAGTCCTATAAGAAGCCAGCATTGTGAAGGGTTAGAGGAGTTGTATGTAAGTGCTGTAAAAAGTGTTTGCAACTTTTGTAGGATTAGTTTTCAAGACGGGCGTGTTTCTGTCACTTCCACAACACATATAGCAAGCGCTGCCGTTTTGTGGGATGCCTTAAAGTTTGGCAATCAATCACTCATGTTGCTCTTTTCTTTGCCGTTCATTCCGTCATTTCATCATTATGCTAACAGAAACTGCTGTCAATACACCTGTGGCCCACACCCAAAAGGTTACAACCCCTGCGGTTCATCTATATATTGCTGTTGTAGCAAAGCACTCATCATGCATGGCTCTGCCAAAGGGCAGATCTTTCACAAATAAATAAATATGTCAATGTCATCATAAAGCAAGTCTTGCGAGAATTACCCCATAGTTTTTAAATTTACAAATCTATAGACATTACGCATAACAGAAATGAGTCCTTAAAACACACAACACAGTTTTTTTACACATTGGAACCATCTGGAGTACTCTCGCACATATTGGAGCACTGATTATACTTCTCACGAATCTGAATCCACCTTCACTATGCAATGGCACAACACTCTGTCAAGAAACTCATGCCAAATATTATTCAAGCCACCATCGTCACTACACATGCTGCAAGTTTAAACTTATTCATTCCTAGAATACCAATCATCACTTCTGATATCCCCCCCCATTCCAATTTTAAAAAACTTCAATTCCCAGTTCATTTAACTTTCACTGTCAGCATCAACAAGGCACAATCACTTAAAGTCATACGACTCGGTCTCATTAAACCGTGTTTCTCCCACGGTCAAGTGTTCAATAGAATTTAATACCTTTTTACTTTTTATAAATAGATATCACTTCAATTTCTTGCCACATATGGTTATTTTAATAAGTGTACATGTATACTATCTCGGGGAAAAATAATCAAGTATAAAATGCTAATTTTTATAATTTGTTTTCCTTTCCCACATGGCACAGACTTATTTCATTTCATTTAATTGTTTCTAAAATTGCATTTCACATCTAAAGCTAATTTTAAAAATTCAGATAAGGAATAAAATAATTCACTTTGTACTCAAAATAAAAAAAAATTACCTTTTATTTTGGTCTATTAATCTATTTTATTCAAAATTACCTCAACTTACAAAAATATTTCTAATTTTTCTGTCTCCCTATTATTTAAGTAATTTGGGGTTAAAATATACTGTATTGCCCGAATCAACAGATTTCATTGTTGTGTTAAAAATAAGATACACCACACATTCAAGTTGTAAAATTTAAAAAAGAAGAGACTCATTTTTTTCGGTTTTCAGTACAAAAGCGTGTTTTCTCTCTCCCTTCAATTTTCTCAACTGCCTTTTCCAAAAACTTAAATCTCTTAATTCTTAGAAAATACAATTTTTGGCATTGCAGTAAAATGTGTAAAATATGCATGTGTATAAGACGGATTTTAAAATAATACAACAATCAATAGAAATTCTACATGTTTTTATTAAAAATTTCAGCGAATTTGAAATCTGAGGAAATTTTTAATTAACATCACACAAAATCAACACAATTGGCTATTAACGAGGGTATGGAATTAATTCCCCAATTGAGAGATCCGAGGTAATTTTTAATTAACGTCGTACTATAGCAACTCAACGGGCTCTTAACTGCGGTCCGAGATCAATCGCCTAAGGAAAGTATCCTAGAAAATTGGGTAATTTTTAATTAACGTTCTCAAGCACTACAACTACCTATTAACTAGGGTCGAAGTTTTATCCAATAAGGCAAATATACGTGTACAACCACGGTCAAATTATAACATTACACCTCAGCTGGCACCCCACCCTCCAAGAAATTGTCATGTCACACCAATTGGATCTCTTCGCAATTCCAATTTCACAATAACGAGGCCATCACGGCGTTATCCGTGGTGTTGGTTTGCGAAGCAAACCAAATGGGAATGCGTAGCAAACACCGGTGGTTTACAAACGTTTCCAATGGACACACCTAACCCCACAAAGTACAGCACGGGCAACGCCGTGCTAGCCACGCAGTGGCTAGTATCTAATAAAGCACAAATTGCATTGCATAAAGTTGCCGAAACAATTTGTAAAATTGTAAAATCGCACGCTATAGCAGAGCGTCTGATTTTACCAGCATATTCTGAAATACTGAAATACATGTTCAAATTGCGTTTGGCGATGATGTAAAAAAAGAAATTATGAAAATTCCTTATTCGGACGACACAATAAAAAAAACAGAATTATACATTTTGCAGATGATATTGAGAAAACAGTTACTAATAAGCTTTCATAATAATACTTTGCTTCACAAATTTACGAGTACACTGATATGATATAGCTCACATACTAGAATTTGTTCGTTCTATTGATAAAAACAAAAAGTTAATCAATTTTTATGTTGCAGACAACTTACAGAACACACAACAGGATCTATTGATAAAAACAAAAAGTTAATCAATTTTTATGTTGCAGACAACTTACAGAACACACAACAGGTCAGGTTATTTTTGCCTCCATTTCGTCATATTTAGATAATTTTAACATAACATGGAACCAACAATGTGTAAGAATCTATACCGATGGTGTTCCTTTAATGGTTGGTTGTATTAAAGGCAGGTGCGGTCTTAGCGAGCGTCAAGTGTGTCACATGATTCCGAGACTCTAAAGCTTCGGTTTCCTAAGAAAGCGTAGCCGTGATCTAGCGGCCGTGATGTAGCGGTGAGTGGCGTCATTAAAACGTTATTTATACTAACACATGGTGTTGGTTTGCTAGAGAGCGTTGTTTGTGAACGTAACGAAAATTATCGGAGCCGCCATTTCCATGACTGTCGTCATAGTCTCAAGCAGTTGGGGAACGTTTTTTCTCTTGTAGCGGCAAGATTTCATTTGCTGCGCCAAACGATTCGAGCGATGAGGAGCAAAATAAATAAACATTTTTGACTGTCATTGATTAATTCGTTTTTGTAAAATCGGGATCGTTAAACACAGAATGAAAATATCAACGGATTTGAAACATGCGGAAAATTTGACAACAGATCGATACCTGAAATGTGATTTTCTTTTAATAAATAATTAATCATTTAATAAATAATTAAATAATCAAATGGTAAATGATTGAATAATAAAGCTGTTTTTGATATCGATCTGGCGTAGAAATTTACGCTGATTTGAAATCTGTTGAAATTTTCACTCTATCTTCATCGATCCCGAAGTTTGAAACTTTGAACTAGAGAATAAAAAACCACTTTGTTTTGTTTCTCGAATAGAATAAACCACGACAGCCGTCTGTGTTGCCCATTCTCCAACGTATTCTGTCCGCCTAAGTTGACACGTCTGGACTCTTATTTAGACGGTCGTCTAGTTATGCCTGCGGCATCATGACGTATCACGGCTGTAAGATAACGGTTCCACTTTCTTAGGAAACCGAAGCTTAAGACCAGGGATAATGTAAGAAATTATAACGTGTTGGCGAAGAATCTTTGTCACATGGGAACGTGAAAATCACAGAGGACAAGAAAGCTAATTAAAAAACAGAATTGGAAATGATGTTATCCGTAATAGGCTAGCATTCTCATTTCGGAAACATTTTGCATACTGTCATGCATGTTGGTTGTTTGGTGGTGCAGAATCAAAACGTTCAAAATGGTCATCATCATTCGCAGATTTTGGTCATTTACAGGACAGTATTTCCAAAACATTATAACGGTAAAAACCATAAACTTGCTTTGGTCGCATGGTATACTTTTCGAAAAGAAAAATCGATAGACAACTATTTACTAAAGCAATTGCGAAAACAGGCAAATCGCTGGAAGGAGGTGCTAATTGTTCAATTTGGTTTAATTAAGGTTCTCTGGGTTTACCATTTCGAGAACACGGAAGTAAAATTGAAGTTTCAAATTGTGGCTTTTACCTAAGGCTGTGTAAGTTTATTTCAACACGAGATCCCATACAAACGCGAGCCTTTATGTAGTGAGAGCAGAATAAAATACTTTAGTAACAGAACCAGGGAATAATAAATAATGTCTCTTTCTACCGCAGTGAAAATAATAATCTCTACTATTATAAAATGAAGTGTTTGTTTGTCTGTTTGTTTGTTGAGCGGCCACAAAATCCTGACGATCTATGGCACTTACAGCAATGACATTTGGCACACAGATAATCCGAATTTTTTGCAATTTTTGGGTCGGTCGCGGCGAAATTTTAAAATTCAATCTAGAAGATTTTTAAATGACATTAATAGTTTTATTGTCTACTTGGTTCTTCAAACGCGTTTCGTTCGGACAAAAGAAGAAACCCCCTAAAATCAACTTTTTCTACCCACGCCCTTCGCGTTAAAAAAAAAAAGAAACAGATTACATTTCCTGTCCCCTTTGCGGCGAATGAGAGCAAGAAATAAAAAAGATATTGATTGGGATTGTTAAGTTTTTTTTTCTCGTAAAATCGTAATCGCTAAAGATAGATTGAAAATTTCAACGGATTTGAAATCTGCGGAAAATTTCACTTTAAAATGATACCTAATAATATTATTTTCTTCAAATAAATAATTTTTAAATTGAATATTTCTTCAACGGATTTTGAAATCTGCGGAAAATTTTACACCAGATCAATATCTTACACCAGGGATTCCCAACCGATGGTACGCGGCAACGTTTCAGGAGGTAGGCAAAGATGATACGAGCGACCCAAATATTCTACGAAGTTTGTTCGATTTTTTAGTATGTACAACCACGTTATGCTATTTCTTATGCCATTTGCTACAAGTTACTTGTGTGAGAGTGGTTTTTCTGAACTTTTGTATATAAAAAATAAATATAGAAACAGAGTAAGTGTTGTAGAGGACTTAAGGGTGAAGTTAAGCTCCATTGCTCCTGATATTGATATTTTAATAAAAGACAAACAAGTTTCGCACTAAAAATTGATTTTTGATTATGTTAATCTTTGCACCAATTATTTAAAATTGGTTGTTTTTAGACCTGTGAGTAAAAAAAAAACTGCAATTTTCAATAATCGTTAGATTTTTTTTCCTTTATTGAAATTAATACGAAATACAAGTGCATTAAACATAAAATATGAAGCTTTCTTAGTATTTTAATTAAAATAAAACAAGCCATTGAGCACTTTTCTGACATTAGATAAATGTTTCTAAAAAAATATAGGACTGGTGGTACGCCAAAAATTTCAAGTGGTACGCAGTTACTAAAAGGTTGGGAACCCCTGCCTTACACCACGGGCACGGGTAACGCCGGGCTAGCCACGCAGTAGCTAGTACGTTTATGTAAAGAATCATTTTTTTACAGTGATTGCTGATACTTCCACTGTTATAAGTCACAGATCAAAAGTCCGTCTTAATCCGCTTTGTTGTAAATCAAGAGTTCAAAAGTGTTGACATTAGAGAATGTTTTCAGGGATTTTACCATGTGTATGACTCCAGTGCTGACGTTATAGCTTCTATGTTATGAAAATACTTTATGAAGAGTGTCAATTTAATAAAAGATGTTAACGTGGACAAGCATACGACGGTGCCAATGTAATGAGTGGATCATCAGGTGACGTGCAGGTCATATTACGGACCTTACATGGCACTAATTGCTACCTTCTTTATGTTCATTGCCCACATCATTAATTAAATCTAGTGTTAGTACATGCCACTGATAACCGTAAAGTAACATCAGAACGTAGAGAACTGTATACAGTTGAAATTGTGAATTTTGATGATCATGTTCAGGCAGTGTACACAATTTTCAGTGCATCAAATTGCCCTTGGGATTTATTGCACTCGATGGCTGAATAATCCAGTCCTATTAACGCATGTGCTTTTGGCATTTTTCAGATAGATGTGAAATCAGAGGTGGAGACTAAATCCTACGAGTTTGTGCTCGACTGCGAGTCAGATGATGATTATGAACCTGTGAATATTGATGCTACAAACGGTCGCAGAAGAACTAAGAAAATACGTCCAACTTTAAAGTCCATCAAAAACAAGATGGGCGGCTCGTTTGTTAGCCGTCGATGCTGTTCTAAGGAATTTTGGTATTATTGATTGTTTAGCTGAGTTAATTGACCGGAAGCATTCTAGAGCTGAATTTAGTGGTGCAGTCAGTCTGCAGCAAAAACTGGATTGGACATTTCTTACAGCTCTCACTTGATGGCATAAAATGTTATCCTCCAAACTTCCTCACCATGCCAAAGTGAGGACATTTGAGGCCGCGATAGATTTAACATGCACCAGCTTCCTTTGTTCCCGACGGTCGTTGGTTGGATTCGAACTCGCAGCCCTCCGGTTGCAGTCCTTTTTCCAAACGGACTACAGCAGTTCTTATAATTCACGGGAGAGGTCATATAATTCTTGAGTTCTCTCTTGCTTTAGCTATTAAAAAAATTGACTAAGCGAGTTTTTTGTAAATACCGAAAAACGGCACCCATTCTGTTTATTAAGAAAAACGAGGATTTTGATTAATTTATAAATATATAATATACACATGTAAAGAGATTATTGACGAGGCTTCAAGATTCTTAAGTTTTCAAAGGCACTACATTCAACTCCAAATTTCTGTGATCCAAAAAATGTACGAAACAAAAAAATATGTTTCTTGATAGATATTCCACTTGTGACGACTGCACAAATTTTTAAAATTTATTTGAAAACTTTTTTCGATAAAAAATTAAACCAAAATGAATTACGGAACAAATTTTTCCATCTTCAAAAACTCTACTTTTAGTTTTATACTCTTATTCAGATTGTGCCTTAATGATTACTCTTGATCACAAAATACATTTTTAATAGAATTAGCTAAAAATCTAGTGACATATTGTAATTTTAAATGTTTTGTAATGGTTCTCATGTTTGGTACGAGTAATATTTAGCTATACTAGGTCTTTCAATCAGATATCACGATTCAATATGGTTTTGGAAAAATATATACTGAGAGAGACAGATTTTATTTATTATTAGAAGACATGCGGGTATCCTCTGTGGTACTTTTTCTTAACTGTACATATATCTCTCGCGATGGCACTCACACTTCGTTCCTTTTGTAACGTCCCGTCTTCCTGAACAGTCGAGAGCTCTCAACAGGGGGCACTCTTTTCCGTTCTAACCATGACCTTCGGTCTGACTGTGCACATGACGTCAAAGATGACGTCAACAGGAGGCTGGCTAATCAGCGAGCTTTCTAAGATGACATGGTAGTGGATTGTAATCGTAGACGGTTGCGTTTAGATTCTGTATTGTATGGGTGATGGATCTCGTCTATCCATTTTTATTTCCAACTAGCAAAATACCCGAACCTACTCGGTTTGAATTGGTCAACTCAATATTGAAGAGATATAATCAAAATATATAATCACTTGTGTCGAAAACGAACTAGTAATTCCAGTACTAGTCTGACTGAACTACTACGCAACTGTGAATGGCAACGCTGTTGCGATGTTTGGAGGCAGATTCTAAATATAAAACATTGATGCGAGCAGTTGGATTCCCTTCTTTTTTTTTCTGTCTTTCTGTGTTTCTAAATTTTGTATATATATATATATATATATATATATTAATACTTTCAACTATATTCCGATTTAACTTTTAATCGCTGCTCCTGTCTTTGCGTTGGTCTAATTTCACGAACTGGAGTGTCTTCATAGTGTAGTGGACAAAGACCGGACCAATTCATCACTCAACCGGGAGGTAAAGCTACACTCTACGTTTATGACTGATGGCAACGGCTTGGCGATTTTTTTTGGCGCACTTCTAGTAGCAAGTTACGATAAATTAAGTTAGCCCATCTTTCGTTTTTGCTGATGTGGTTTTCATGATAACCTCGGCAAACGGAAACTTTCAATTTTCATGTTGAATATTCTAGAAAGTTCTTCCAAAATCCGTTAAAGTCGTTTGATTTCATTGATTCGTTTGAAATTTTTTCTTTCCTCCCATTGGTTATTTTGTTTTTAAAATATCCTTTGATTGCATTGGTCCTTTTAAATCTTTTTCTGTGATACCATTGGTCTATTTATTTGTATTTTGATAGTTGTGGAATTTTTATTTTATTCTTATAGTTTTTTTTCACGATAGGATTAAGAGTTTTGTTTCTTTGACCATTTTTGTTTTCATTATTTTTTTACGAAAGAATTCTGACGTTATCAGGTTGTATTATTTCTTGCTTTTTTTTCTTTTGTAAATCTTTTTCTTTTTCAACATACCCACTGTATTTAGTGTAATTGATAAGTTTCAGGGTATTCTCACCCAACATTCGTAGCTTAGTTTCTCTGCTGGTTCACAAATGTGTTTTGATATGTGCTTAAGCTTACTACTTTTTGTGAAATTTTTTAAAAATATACTTTTTATAACGTTCTGAAATGTGCTCAAAAAGTATATTGTAAAAAGAAAAAAATTTGTGATCGAAAAAGAGTTAGGAAATATTCTTTCCTTGGCGACTTTAGAAGTTAGCCAAAAAAATCGCCTTGGCCGTTGCCATTGCTCATAAACGTAGAGTGTAGCTGTTCCAACCGGGATTTCGAATGAGGTAGGACATTTAGATTAATTTTCCTACCAAACACTTATCGTTGTAAGTGACAACGGTACAGCTACACTCTACGTTTATGAGTGATGGCAACGGCTTGGCGATTTTTTTTGGCGCACTTCTAAAGTCGCCAAGGAAAGAATTATTTCTTAACTCTTTTTCCGTCACAAATTTTTTTTCTTTTTGCAACACACTTTTTAAACACATTTCAGAACGTTTTGAAAAGTATATTTTTTAAAAACTTTCACAAAAAGTAGTAAGCTTAAGCACATATCAATACACATTTGTGAACCAGCAGAGAAACTAAGCTACGAATGTTGGGTAAGAACACCCTGAAACTTATCAATTAATTACACTAAATACAGTGGGCATGTTGGAAAAAAAAAAGATTTACAAAAGAAAAAGAACAAGAACTAATACAACCTGATAGCGTCAGAATTCTTTCGTAAAAAAATAATGAAAACGAAAATGGTCAAAGTTATAATACTCTGAAAACTATTTTAGTAAAATAAAAATTCCACAACTGTCAAAATACAAATAAATGGACCAATGGTATCACAGAAAACGATTTAAAAGGACCAATGCAATCAAAGGATATTTTAAAAACAAAATAACCAATGGGAGAAAAGAAAAAATTTCAAACGAATCAATGAAATCAAACGATTTTAACGGATTTTGGAAGAACTTTCTAGAATATTTAAAATGAAAATTGAAAGTTTCCGTTTGCCGAGGTTGCCATGAAAACCACAACAGCCGTAACAAAAGATGTGCTGCCTTAATTTATCGTAACTCGCTACCAGAAGTTCGCAAAAAAAAAATCGCCAAGCCGTTGCCATCACTCATAAACGTAGAGTGTAGCTGTACCGTGACAACTTATACCTTTCAAGCAATAAAATAATATTTTAACACCTTTCGCCATCTTTATAATTTCTACAACCTACTATGGACACAAATCCTACACATGCATGTCCATTCATGTTATACATTTCACACACATCGCACCCTTGCTACAAAGTGACGAAAGGTGACACTAAGGTTATTACTACAAAAGACGATTTTGAGGAAGATTTGAAATTCCCTTACATAAGTTATTATCATGTTCAACTCAATTGATAAAAATAACGATTTACGGCGAGTGCTCTCGCACTCATAGTCAACAAAACAATTTTTTTTACTTGTAGCCCTCTTGCAATAGGTATGCTACATTGTCGAATTTCGCCATCTTCTCCTGTCATTAGGAAAAATAATTTTTTTAATGTTAGAAAAGTTCTAGTTCAGATTTTCTTCAACATTATTATTATTTCAATAACGGCATGATTACACGTAAAATTTGCTTTATTTTGACTTACTTGCCACTTTAAGTCGAATACTTTGTTGTGGGGTTGCGTGTGATGAAAAGGAAATACAATTTATTAAAATAATAAATATTTAAAACTGAAAACAAAAGAAAACAGCGAAATAAAACAAAATAAAAATTGTCGGAAAAAAAGTTTCTTTAGTGATATTAATTCGTGATTATTATTTTATCCCTTGATCTTGCACAATTGCCACTTACAACTAAAAAGTGCAAAAAATTTAGAAATGCGAAATTTATTCAAAGCGAAAGAAACAGAAAATATCACTGCACGCGATATCAACCAACAGGAGCTTTCGTTTCATTCCCGTTCATTGAAAAATATCGTCTGTTTCAAATATTCAGAAATCGTTTACATTGCGGAAAGAACAAAAATAAGACTCGAAATAAATGAAATATCAGAGCTGAAATTTCATTTAAAAAATCATTTTTGGAAAAACGATTGCTTTTTCAGCAGTACCGGTAAAGCTATCCAAATATTCGTAATACTGAATATATTCCAGTTTTTCCAAAACTAACAAATTATGGTTAATTTAAGGATACTTACTTACGTGTTTTAGCATGAAACCTTTCTAAATATGAAAATAAAAAAAAAGTTTGTTATTGCATTCAACTAAACTAATATACGAAGTATAAAATAAAGCACATTCGAATAAAATATCTTGAATAAAATTCATGTGGTGCCTGTACAAACACAAAATCGAATATAGAACAGAAAGACTGACAGACAGACTTACGCAACCAAGTTCAATCACTCAACAAATATAACTACTCACAGTATGCACAGTTTCATGAAAATATATTAAACGTGTACACGGCACACACATACAGACTGACGGACAGACACCAAACGCGCTAGAGGCGGATTTGATATCAGAAGGGTTCCAAAACGGATAGAAAACTTGAAATGGGCTGAAAATATTCAATGCACAAACAAACACTCCATTCTTCTCTAATATTATAAAAAAATGTTTATGTGCACGCAGTGTCCGGTCGAATCTATAGCACTTACAATAATGGGATTTGGCATACAGGTAGTCCGAATTTTTTGCAATTTTTTTGTGAAGCATTTATTTTAAATTTTAATCTAGAACATTTAAAAATGATTTTAATGAAATTCAACTATTATTGTTTCCTTTGAATGGCAACACGATAAATATATGATGGGTATCTAAATTTATTTTTTCCGTGTTTTCGTTTGATTTTCCGAGCAGCGCTTTCAAACGAAGAAAAAATCAAATAAAAATTTTTAACTGGAGTTATGTGTCGTTTTTTTTTCCTATCTACTAGATCGTTAAAGATAAAGTACAAATTTCAGAGGATTTGAAATCTGTGGAAAATTTCACTTACGATCGATAGCTGAAAGTATGATTTTCTATAAATAATAGGGAGCTCCTCCCCCTGCTCGCTTACGCTCGCCAACTCGGAAGAAATTTCGCTTCTTCAATTTTGACACTTAATAAACCCTAACCTAATAGCCGCATCGGTAAAAAATCTTAATAATTGTCCAGGGAATACTATGAAGAACAAACCATGTTAATTTCGTTTTTTTCTGATCAGTACTTTCTCGGGACACCGTCTAAGAATCGAGCTAAACAATACAGTTTTCAATCCTGCTGCTGCGGCGGCAACTTTTTTTTAACCCATTAACGCCCAGCGTCCTCATTTGAGGACAGTGGATAAAAGAGTGTGTAGAATCTTTATATTTTCCAGAAACAATTGTTTGTTTTGCACGACGGTAGATGGTATTACCAGAAAGAATCCCACAAATTACCAAGTATATGTGGTTGTTTAGAACTCCGTGATATGAATCGCCATTTCATGTTTTTTCATGTCTCACACTTGCATTTGCTTTTGGTCTAGCTACATCTAAATTATAGGTAAAACATTTTATTTTTACTAGTATTTCAAATTAGAGTACTGTATAAATTTATAATAGAAAAATAATTTCTTTTGAAAAAAATTTTGTTTTAAAAACTGACATCCAATTTTGCTGTCCTCAATTGAGGATGCTGGGCGTTACAGCCAACTTTTATACAAATTTCAAGAGTCATTACAATTTTTGTATTTTTTCGTGTAATAATTGAGTTAAAAATTTTTTCGAGTTTTATCTCTATATTAAAAAAATGTAACCGCCGCAGGATTGAAAACTGTGTTGTTTTGCTCGATTCTTAGACGGTTTCCCGAGAAAGTACTGATCGGAAAAAAACAAAATTAACAAGGCTTGTTCTTCATCGTATTCCCTAGACAATTATAAGATTTTTATCCGATGCGGCTATTAGTTTAGGGTTTATTAAGAAAAAAGGGTTTATTAGGGTCAAAATTGAAGAAGCGAAATTTCTTACGCGAGTGAGCAAAACATATTCAAATTTTCAGTCTTCAGCCGTGAGGTTTTTTTTAAGAGTACCTCTCAACGTTTTGCAGCTCGTCGAGTTTTTTTTTTTTTTTTGAAATTTCAATTACGTTCTTGATAATATTTTTTTGAAATTCAGGAAAAATCAGGACATTTTTGTTATTTTTTTTTAAACTGCCGTATCTATATTTTATTACTATTAGTTTTTAATTTTTAAAATATCGCAGTATACCTCAGAATGTACTCTTTCTTACGGTACTATTATTTTTGAAATCGGTTAATAATTAAGTTGGATGCGATCAAAAGTTGGTCATACAAAATTCGGAATCTTTGGATATTTTAGCTACTTTTTGTTACAACCGTTAACTAAAACTGCATATCTATATCGTATTACTAGTAGTTTTTTATTTTGAAAATAGCGCAGTATACCTCAGACTATACTCTTTCTTACGGTACCATTATTTTTAAAATTGGTTCATAAATAAATTCGATGCAATCAAAAGTTGGTAACACAAATTTCGTATTTTTTATTTCGCGGAGCATTGTATTCGAAGAGGGTTGTATTTTTGACTATCGGGTTTGCCAGATATCAAATGTATCGTAGCAACAATTGCCATAAAAACGATTTCTTTTTATTTAGCGAGGAAAAAGGCTCGCTTTTTTTCCCCTCTGTTCTAAGACGGTTTCCCGAGAAAGTACAAAGTACACATCGAAAAGTTTGGAGATTAACAGGGTTTACTTAAAATTGTACAAGGAACAAGATGCAGAAGATTTTTTACTCAAGCGGCTATTAGTTTAGGGTGCATTAAGTGTTAAAGTAAAAAAGAGTGAAATCACTTGCGTAAGAGGTATTGGTTTGCGAAGCAATCCCCGGGGGTCGGCGAGCGTTAGCGAGCAGGGGGCGAAGCCCTCGCTGTGACGTTATGGACCGTAAAGTGAAATCAGGATAATACAAATTATTCAGATAGTTTCACTCTGCGAAAGGAATGTTGGTTTGCGAAGCAAACCAAATGGGATTGCGTAGCAATCCCCGGGGGTTGGCGAGCGAAAGCAAGCATTGGGCGGAGCCCCCTAGTATGGTAAATAGTCATTACTTTCCTAAAGCAAAACAAAGTATAAGTAATTATAATGGCTCGTAGGTTCTTAATTGCAGAAGATCATGAATATTTATCTTCCGAAATAAATTGAAATTTACATCATCGGAATTCCACCTAACATAGATGAGCTTACTGATGAAGAGGATCTTGACGATGAAAGTACAGCTTTAGTTAAAGTACGTGATACTGCAGGAACATTTGATATCAAAATTTCCGAGTACCCAAATTCCTCTGAAACTAAAATCTGAGACTAGAATTGTGTTCAAAAACTAAAATTGTGGCACTATATGAGACAACAGAATGGCAGGATGTTCTTTGAAATCTCGGATTGAAATAGAAAAAGAAACAAGAGGGTTTTATGAGCATAAATTCGATAAGGAAAATTTAATTTTAATAGTCAGATGGAACGACAATAAGTCTGTTACTTGGGTAACAAATTCTGAAAATATTAATTCTGCATTCCTTGTTTCCTCATATATCATACCAAACCAAAGAATTGATACAGCCAAAGCAAAGAATTGATATTTTATGCAAATTTATATGTATTTTGTTTATGTATAATATATGTGCATCTCTCTTGTTCTCCGGCATTCTGCATAAAAAACTGTCCTTTTTATCAACTGTCATAATTCGCACAAAACTGAAATTGTAGCGTTGACCATTACTGCGTTTGAGATAAATTGTCATTAAATGTTAAGTATATAACAGTTTAAAATTAATTAGTCCGTTTTTACATCTATTACTACATGTTATTTTCAAATATTCTGACTTCACTGAATTTCTTGATTTTTTTTTCACCGGAACGCCCAGCGTATGAGGACATACAAATGAGGATGGGCTGTAATTTTAAAACTAAATCACAAATTGATTGAATTGTAGTTTTTTTTACATTCAGAGGTTCATAATTATATAGATTTGAGATAATCATGAAAATATTTTGAGCAGAAATAATTCGGGCGTTAATGGGTTAATAGAGAGAAATAATTTTTAAATTGTAACTTTTATATTTTTTCATACGAATTTGACCTTGATCGTGTTCGAGAAATCATAGATTCCACTTCCTGCGCTCAAACAATTCCAGCCAAGGAAAGCAAAACAAATAAAAAAATTTACTGGCATTGTTTAGTTCTTTTTTTTTTTTAATCATGATCGTTAAAGATAGATTAAAAATTTTAACGGTTTTGAAATGTTTACACCAGATAGATACCTAATACGTTTGATTTTCTTTTAATAAGTAAGTTTTCAATTAAATATTTATATTTCGCAAGAGATTGTGACGCCACGCCGATTGGATCTCTTCGCAATTCGAATTTGGCCGCATTTGACAATGACGTCACTACTTTTTCGTCCTTTGGAATACTCGAAATGTCTTCTTCGCAATCATTAAAGATGGAGTGGAAAGTTCAACTTGAAGTTTTTTACCACATTAACACCAGATTGATACATCAGGTAGTCCGAATTTCGTGAGAACGAATTTTAAAATTTAATGTAGAATATGTTTTAATTAACTTATTGCCATATTTTTGTATAATTTGGTTTCCTAAGAATGGCAACAGTCTTCAATCGGTCAATTTGTTTCAAAATTGGTCCAGTGAAGACGGAGTACAACTGTGCTCCCGCCAATCTTTAAATTACTGCATCAAGGTTGTATTGTTTAAGGCATTTTTAAAAGCATTAACTTTTTAACTTTCGGTATGGATATCTTTTTTAAAATTTTAATTTTAATCATTTGTGCAATTTTTTGTTTGTTGCTGTGTATTTTTTTTTTGTCTAGTTAATTTTTATCATTTTGGTTTGGATTTATTTTTGAAAGTATATCGATATTTAATTTTAATCATTTTTGCATTTTTAAAATCATAAACTAAAACTTTGAGTCTAGCTCGTCATTGGTTTTTCCTGCCATACCGCACAATGATGAGCTACACTCGTCATGCGACTATAGTTACTGTAATGACGAGTACTGCCAGTTGTATCTTGAAAGTTATAAGAATCGCGCCAAGAAAGAATTTAGACAACTGCCAGTACATCAGTTTTACCTTAAAAGGTATAAGAACCGCGCCAAGAGCGAATCATATCAGTTATATTTTTAGCCGTAGTCTAAAGGTTAATTCAATCGTACCAGAAGGTGTTAAGTTTGAAAGATTCCATTTAGAGGATCTATATATATATATATACCACATTAAGTTTAAAAGAAACTTAAAGTTTTAAAGAATCTACTTCAGTATCTAACCACTTTAATAAGCTAAAAGGAAACAATACCTTTGGATCTTACCACTTAAAGTTTGAAGGAATGGACTTAAAAATCTAGTCACTTAAAAGTTTGAAAGAATATATATCCATTTAAGAATCAAACAACTTAAAGTTAGAAAGAAACTTTAAGTTAAAAAGAAATTGTAAAAGTTAAAAAGAAATTGTAAGAGTTAAAAAGAAATTGTAAGAGTCAAAAAGAAACTTTAAGTTAAACCGAAAATGAAAGAGTTAAAAAGAAACTTTAAGTTAAAAAGAAATTGTAAGAGTTAAAAAATTGTAAGAGTTAAAAAAAATTGCAAGAGTTAAAAAAAACTTAAGTTAAAATGAAACTTTAAGTTAAAAAGAAACTTTAAGTTAAAAAGAAATTGAAAGAGTTAAAAAGAAATTGAAAGAGTTAAAAAGAAATTGAAAGAGTTAAAAAGAAATTATAAGAGTTAAAAGAAACTTTATGTTAAAAAGAAACTTTATGTTAAAAAGAAACTTTATGTTAAAAAGAAACTTTATGTTAAAAAGAAACTTTATGTTAAAAAGAAACTTTATGTTAAAAAGAAACTTTATGTTAAAAAGAAATTTTAAGATAAAAAGAAATTTTAAGTTAAAAAGAAATGAATTTAAAAAGAGAATCCACCTTAGGATCTCTTGTCACCTTTGGAACAATTCACTTATAAAGGATCTAGTAGAGTATGAAAGAGAGAATTCACTGAAGAGAGGATCGAATTACTTTAATTTGAAAAAGAACTTAACTGGAACTAACCTGGGTACTTTTGGGGGTCGATAGCTTGTTACGCAAACGTGAGTAAGTGTGGACTGTATAATTATCGAATCTTCATGTCAACTCAACAACAACAAATTTATTTATTGTCTTCACGGAAAGTGCGATCTCGGGACCACTCGATGTACACATGTTGCATGTACAATACAAGTTACAAGAGATGAACTAACTACATCAATGCGCGTACAGCGCCGTCTGTCAACAGGGGTCTTAACACTCCCCCGCGTTTGAAAAGATATTTCAATGAAGACGTAAAATTACGATTAACAAGATAAGAATAAGACACAATACCGAGATAAATTCACATACTGAATAAGAATTTCAGAGGAAAATACCAACAATGTCACATACGCACTTAAAACATTGAATTAGAAAGTGACATAATACAATGGACACACTTATGACAAAAATGAATTTTAGACAATATTGCGTTGAATTCACTCTTTGGAGTAAAAGACACAAGTTTCTAACAGATCTTTTTAAGATTTTCCCATCTGGTAGTCATAAATTTACGACTCTTACCTTTCCATCTGAGATTTTGAACACATCGGTTATTCTACCACTCAGCCACTTAGTTCTTTATAAATTATCTTCTTTAATCAATGCGAGAGTACCCACAACTACGTTATCTTTATGAAATCGCCATTTATTACAATCCTGTAGACCAGGGGTGGCCAACCTGTGGCGCATGCGCCAAGCTTGGCGCATTGGATGATTACAAACGGCGCATTGCATTATTGTGCCTCCTTATTCTTTTGAAGTAGATAACTGAAAATATCTTCATATTTTCAACACCATAGTACTCTCAGTTCAATTCATAGAGCTTTTTTACACCTCATTTCGTCGCAATTTTTTGAGTTTGCATTTTATATTCTGTATGATACGACGTACTTGTGATCTGTTTGTTCTTTTTCAAGATTTTGTGTACTATTTAATGTTTTTTTTCTTACATTACTGTTATTTGTGTAAAAGAAAATGTGCAAAAGAAGCGCAAAAAGTATGAGAGAAAAAGTGAATTTAACGAACAGAAAATGAGTTATTTACAGCAAGTCCATCAGGAAAATAGTTTT
Source organism: Metellina segmentata (assembly GCA_947359465.1). Taxonomy (NCBI): domain Eukaryota; kingdom Metazoa; phylum Arthropoda; class Arachnida; order Araneae; family Tetragnathidae; genus Metellina; species Metellina segmentata. Next base: position 58,400,527 of record OX375877.1, read on the forward strand.
TTGCACTGTTTGTGAAACTACTCTTTTACGTAATAGAAGACATGATCTTAATAAACACTATCAAACACAGCATCAGGCTAACATAGAATGAAAAATTAAACTTGTTCTAGGTCGGAGTTACGTAAAGAATATGTGACTAAAAAATGGAAGATATCAGAAGTCAAAATATTTTTGCTAATGTAAGTTGTGAAAACGAGGCCGATGACAGAAGCGTCCTATGAAATTGCTTTAGCATTGGCGGGAAAAAAAAAACTATTCTGACGGAGAAGCCTTGTTTCCAAATATTTACACGCCATGTTGGTTATAAAGGTATTGAAAACGAGGTCGCGAATGACTGATTTAAATTTGAAGAATTCTCTGTAATAGACATTGTTTTACATACAATATAGTTCAATAATTTTAAAATGTTAATTATGTCGATAAACATACTTTTATTAAAAAAGTTACTAAGGATATGACAAGACCATGAACGTAAGGTAAAAAAGGTGTTTGAATTGTATGGCGCTTCTGAACTCGTATATGAGAAAAATTGGCGCATGGTATGTAAAAGGTTGGCCACAGCTGCTGTAGACCATTGCTCCCCAATCTTTTTATCGCCGCGGACTGGATCAACGTTTGATAATTTTAACGCGGCCCGCTGAGGGGGTGGGGGTGGGGGGGAGAGAGAGACGTTGATTGTTTATATTTTAGATTGTTTTGATTTAATAATTTTAATTTAATTGTTTTAAACATGCCTTCAAAATAAAATACAGTTACACCAAAAAATGAATATAATGTGATTTAACATTTCAACTCACTAGAACGCTAAATCAATAAAATGGTTTCCCAACCCCAAAAAAACCCACGAAGCGCTCGAACTCTTTAAAAAGCAAAGACAGGTGATCGTGCACCAACTAGGAGAATGAATGTTTAGGCTCAGTCTCGCCTAAAATCCCCGCTAATGTCTGAAACATGTCCAAAATGCCTCTGTTTACGCGCCGTCCCCACAACTTCAGTTTGGCTTTAAATGCAGTTACTTTGTTTGCCAACTTGAAAACAGTTGTCACATTTCTCAAAATTAGAAAATAGAGACATACAGAATTCAGAAATCATAATTGAAGCTCTAGTAGCAGAACAAATTTCAAGTTCTGATTTACCGCCTCCTAATTTGAGTGGACGTTTCATAGATAAGAACCGCACAAACCCGAGAGAAATACACCAAAGTAAATAAATGGAAATAATTTAATATTTCTTGGGCGGCCCAGTACCATTTGATCCACGGACCGGTACCGGTCCGGGGGTTGGGGACCACTGCTGTAGGCTATTTAAGTAATATTTTTTCCACAAGGTGTAAATTCGTTGAGTCACCTTAGAGAATCGTTCCCACAAAGAGTCTATTTTCATTGTAATCTAGAAGTTGTGGTTCGACTAAAGAATTGATTGGTCGTCCAATGAGAATATGTCCCGATGATAGAGTCTGATAGTCATCACAATTCGATGCTAAGGTGGAAATGGGTCTTGAATTAAGAACACCTTCAATTTCGGATAATACAGTTAAAAATGCATCGTCAGATTACTTTTTCCAACAACGTGCTTTAAGTGGAATTTAAATTATCGTACACTTGCTTCAAAAGTCCACCAATATTTGGGGATTTGAGAGGAATACAATGCCAATCAACACCTTCGTCGACAAAATAACTTGCTAAAGTTTCATTTAGAATGTAACCCTTTTTAGCAATTTTTTAATTCCTGCATTGGCTCCAACAAAATTCTTCCAATTGTCGGTGAATATTTTTGAACACTTGCCCCTTTTGCCAAAGAAGCGTTTAAGGTTCGCCATAAAGGACTTCGTTGTTAAGTCTGTCACAAAGTCAAGATGTACTAGGGGGCCCGTCCCCTGCTCGCTAAAGCTCGCCAACCCCCGGAGGATTGCTTTTCAATCGTTATTGGTTCGAACCTATACTCGCTTCGCTTGTATAAATGAAGACCTGTGTCCTAGCAGAAAGGATTCTTTACAAAATATGATATTCCAAAAAAAAAAAATATTTTTCAAATCTAAGTTTGCTGCACTATAGAAAATATATATACAGTACCCTGGAATCAGAATTCAAATGAATATTTTGAGCAAATTTTGAGTCGAAATGTGAGCGCTGCTTTGGAAATGGAATACCCAGCATGTTGTTTGTGTGTACATTTTCACAGCACTCTCGAGTCACCCACACTTTTTCATTGAGTTTGTTGCCGAAAGTTATAGTGCAAGCGTCTTGTTGAACTATAATTGTTGGCCCTGAAAAGGACCATTTTTTAAATGGCCCTGAAAAGATCCTCCGCTTTCTTTGATTTCTAATTATAAACTGCAACAGCTCGACTAAAATTAATTTTGTTTTCAATAAAACTTCATCCGATAACGCTATAAATTCAATTGAGGCGCGAGGCTTCGTAGTAAACAAACAATCGTACAATATTGCCAAAACGCGATCACAAATAACGTCTTTTTTGCGTGCCACTTAAGAGAATTATATATATAGATAGCTTTCGTGCATAAACATAAATTGCGACACATACCTTATTGAGTACACCTTTCCTTTAATTCTTTACGAGGTGTTGTCCTCGGATCCCGGACCGTCGTCAATAGCCCGTTGTGTTGCTCTAGTACGACGCTAACTAAAATTATCATCCTTTGATTTTTAAATATGACATAAAAAGGACCACAAAAGTCAATTCCAGTCACATTAAAAGCATAGGATGCTGTGACATGTTCCCATGGCAGATCTCCCGTAATTTTCTGGGACAACACAGGTCTGTTTTTAAGACAGATTATACAATCATGCACAACTGATCAACACATTTTACGTCCATTTAGTGATTAAAATCTTTCATGAACAAGATACAGCAACGATTGAGCACCGACATGTAAATTCTGAACATGATAATATTTTAAAATAATTTTTTTGACAGCTTCCTTTTAGAAGTTAAGAGAATAGGATTTTTGCGGGATAAATTTAAATCTGAATTTTGCAGTCTTCCACCAACATTTAATAATCCCTTTTCATAGTAATCCCTTTTCATCAATGAAACAGTTCATAGCAGCTAATTTGCTGCTGGAAAACACTGAGTTACCTATTTTTAGTTGTTTGACTTCCAACCTTGAACCCTTCCTTCCTTTTGAAAGTCAAGTCCTTGGACTGATCCTAACATTCTAGTCTCACCATCTCTGATTTCAATGAAAGTGAGCGAACCAATTATTTTGCTATCTGGTAGACGAGCTTTATTCAAGAACCTGAAAACAAAACTAATCACACGAGTTAGTTTCAGATAATCGTTAGAGTTGTTAAGACCTTCGTAAAATGAAATTTAGTTAATAGAAGTCAGAGTCACAGATGTGTCGACATCAGAATTGTTTTTAAGTTCAGCGTGATAAAATTATTCGAAACCCATATTAGCATCACCTTTTGGGTGTTCCGGTTGTAGTAAGAAGGTAGGGCCTATCCACCACTTGGAACATGTCACGAGACTTTCGTCACTGTACCGCTCAAAACGCGGCTTCAGACATATTCAAGAATTCCTTAATTCGAGATCATAAAACTCCTTTCAAGTGATCAATTGTCCATAACTAACCCTAGAAGTACTATTGCAGCACTCCAATTGACATTACATCGGTCATAAAGTTCTAGGCACTTGAAATAAACTCTCTTCATCTGAAGTTACACTGACATTACGATCTCATAAATCTCAAGCCCCTTGATTCTATCGACGTGTGATTTTCAGATGAAGGCGGCCTGGCTGGAATAGGCCTGAGACCATACAGAGACCCTTGAGAACTGAGAGCGAGAAGACACGATCGCTACTCTGCCGAACCCTTCTTGTCTCAAAATATCTGTAAATATCTGCTAAGTTGTAGGATGCAAGAATACATATTGTGGTGGTGAAACCAAAAGATCCTGTTCTTTTACGCTACCGATTCATTCTGTCACCACACCATTTCATTCGGTACAGCACTAACACCTCTCGTCAGTAAATCTGCAGGGTTGTCCTTGCTATAATAATGGAACCAAGAACTGGGGTCGATCAAGGACTGAATTTCTCGAATGCGATTTGCTACGAAGTGCTTCCACCGGTAACCAAGAACCTTTGATCCAATACATTGTAATTTGAGAGTCTGTCGTCCAGAAAAAAGATGTTGACTGTCTCTTCCGGACAATTTCTTTATCTCACTCGCCAGACGGGCGGCAAGTAAGGCACCAAGAAGTTCAAGTCTTGGTAGAAAGAGCTTCTTTAAGGGAACCACGCGACTCTTGGAAGCAATGAGATGCTCATCGACTTGATTTGAACACTCCGACCTCAGATAAACAGCAGCTCCGTATACCTTTTGACTAGCATCGGAAAAGATATGGATTTGTCGATTAGTTTATTCATCACCAGAGATCAGGGCACTTGCAGCTCGGACAAGTGGATAAGCTCTGAACATAGTTGAGACCATGAACGTTGAATGTCGGATGGGAGTTCGTCATCCCACGAAATCTTCCGAAGTCATCTCTTGTAGTGGGCACCTTAGTATAGAATTCATGAGGTTCATCAGCTAGTCAAAAGAACCACATGCCAAGGTGAATTATTTTCGTCAACTGATTTAATAACAGAAAATTATGTACAAGACATCTACATTTCAAGCGCCATCTACTGGTAGATTTTAACAATCAAGATTCACCATTTTAACAATCAAGAAATAGTATAAGTCGACACGAGTTCCATCAGGTCGAATATCCGTCCTACGGCCTGCTGCCGCGTTTGGTGCTTCTTCCTCCCTCTAGGAACTCAAGAAAGCCTTTGATATTCACCGTGAGGTAATCTGAAATTTTATTCCATGATAACCCCAATACATTATGTAAGGCTGGATACGAACAGTCTGATGAATGTAGAGGATGAGTCTTAAATCCTTCCTCTTCCCACATACTTGCTAAGGCTTTGTAATTTGATATCCATTTCCGTAGGACCATCCCTGCATCTTGCATGATTTTTATGGCATTTCTCGACAGTTCAAGATCTTGAGCAGTGTTGTCACAACCTGTTACAAGATCGTCCAATGTAATAACAGGTGTCAAGTAATTCGACGGTTTTTGAAAATTCGTTTCGTTATTTCTTTATGTGTTCTTTGATTGTAGCGAACAGCAAAAACAGACTTGAGTTCACCCCAAAAATCACACGTTTGAACCTATATATTTGTGGTTTTACCTGCTCATCAATTAATAAATCTTTAGAGAAGAGAAATCGCACCACTCATCTCAATCACTTGGTATCAAGGAAACCTGTAAAAATGCTCTCTTGATATCCGACAATAAAGTCGCTTTTTTTGACCGAAAGAAAATTAGCAAATGAAGAATGTTGGTGTTTTGATTCGTATCGGACCAAAGAGAGTCATTTAATGCCAATTACTCATCCTCATGAGCGCTCGCGTCAAAAAATATTCTAATTTGTTTACCTTGTCTGTGAATGGCCTGATAAGGTAAGTAAAACACTGGTTTGTCGACGGGTTTAGTTGTGCCAGAAACCATTTCAATGATTCCTTCTCACTTAAGTATTCCTCGATTATCTCTTTAAATTGGTAAAGTAATGATTGATCCCGTTTAAAACGTTTTACAAGAGATTTAAATCGCTTTTCCACGACATCATAATTATCCTTTAAATCCCTCCAATCTTTTTTCCAAGGAAAGTTAACCTCATAAGTACGTCGTTGTAACATACCGTTTCTTTGAAAATATTTAAAGCTTGATCACCCTCCTGACATTTGGAGTCATCAAAAACGCCAACACACTCGAGAGTCCAAAATTTGGCAAAGTCGAACTCAATCTGATCACGGGTAAGGTGACAATGAAAAAGGAATCACATGCAATTTCATACGGAACTGCACCAGTCGCAAGCCAACCAAAAACACTTTCCTGAAGGATGATAGATCCGTTTTTAAGGGCTTCATTTGGCTACTACCCAGTAATTGGTAAAACAATTCACCACCAATTAACGCATCTACTCTTTGAGGTTCAAATATTTGTTTATCTGCATACGTTAAATGTTTGGGAAAATTTATGTTAGACACATCCAAAGGACTTGCAGGTGTAAAATACGTAATCTTGATCAAATAAAAATCAATTCGCCTTTGAAATTCGCCATTAGCATTCGAAATCAGAGCGTTTATTTTTCTTTCACTTTCGCCAAGCCATACACATATATGTCTACAGATGTTTTTCCCAAACCCAGTGAGTCACCCACTTCACTGCACGAAAGAAAATTGACTTGTTGAATCGATTACACATCGCACTTTACAAAATTGCGATCTTTGTTTTGAATAAGGATTTCGGCGGTTGAGAGTAGCACACAAGTATTTTGTTTGTTATTCATGAAGAGGCAGCTGGGGGGATTACTCTGCAGAGTAAAATTCCTACCGTATGGCGAGGCGTCTTCAGGACTACTTGACCTAATTTCCTGATTATTTATGTATTCTGGAGAGCTATGCGTCTTATTCATGTGTGCAGCAAAATGGATTCTGGAGTGATGATTAGATGAACACTCTTTACATCGTAAATTTAATTTGGGACACTAATCTTTTCTACGATTTCTTAAACAATTCCAACATACCCCAGACTTGCGAATCTCATTAATTCTTTCTTGCACAGATAATTTGTAATATTTCGGGCATTTATAAATTTGGTGGTTTTGTTTGCAGAAAGAGCGTCTTTGTTCAAAGCCCTTCAAACGAGGTACGAAAACAAAAGGCATATTGTCAACAATCACAAAACTTTGTCGTTTTTTAACACGAAGGTTCGGTGTTTCGTGGTTGATAACTCAAGTTTCGTTTACACTGAAAAGGAGCTATTACGATTGGTATTTTCTCAGGTTTGACTGTGCACCTTTTTAAAAATTCGATAAAGTCTTCCCAATGTGGAAGTTGATTGTGATCTAATGTCATTTCGAACTGCTTGCGTGGCTCATCATCTAAGTGTTGTTTTCACATCATTCGTTGGTTTCTAATTGTAATTCTTTAACGACATGAAGATGACTCGACACATCATCAACTACTTGACGCAGTTCTTTAGCGGATTCGTTCTTCAAGGATTTTATATTCAATAGTTCATTTTTGTGATTGTTGACAATGAACCTTTTGTTTTTGTACCTCCTTTGAAGGGCTTTGAACAAGGAAGCATACTAATCACTGATGGATTGTAAATGTTTAGCACTGCCTGTCAAGGTAGATTTTAAGTGGAAGAGCTTTTCTAAATCTGAGACAGTTTACCATCTGTATCAATTAAATAGGTAAATTGCTGTTTAAATGGCAGCCCATCTATATACAATCCTGAGAACGAAAGCAAAAGTTTCTAAGGGAAATAATAACAATGAAAATAGAAAACAATGGATTTATACGTCACAGGGTGACACATTCTATCTTGCACATGATTAATTTGATATGAGTTTAATAAATGATTGAGACTGACCTCTAATTTTTCAATGTCATCTTCTATCTCTTTACCAGTGTTGATAGAAAAACAATTTTCTTAAAATAAATTAAATTATAATGTTCATGTTTGAACTGAATTTTTACTTCTTTCCCTTATGAAAATAATATTTATAAATATTTGATTGACGAAGAAAGAATATTTAGAACATTTAATTTTATATTTACTTAAATTTTATAATGGAGCACGAAAAGCCCAAACGATAAACTCATTGATCATAAAAGCGTAGTTTTGCTATTCGGTATCTGGTAACCTCAGAATTAATGTTTAATTTTTTAATTTGATTTATAATTCTTTTTTGGGGTATTTGAGTTGAAAACGAGATGGTTGCGGTCACATTTGGGGATTCCCAAGTATTATAAATATGTGTTCTTTTTGATTATAAATCATTATCTTTATCAATATTGTTCAAGTTTTTTGTCGAATTGTTTTACTTCAGAATATATTCAGGAAGTAAAATTCAACACGCTAGAAAAAAAATTTTTTTTTTAAGAATTCTGCCTTTTTTAAGGATTGGAATAATGTTTCTGTTTGCTTATGTGTTCCGGTATATTTCCTATTCCAGAAATATTATTTAGGAGCTGGCTTTTATTTATTTATTTCCTGCAAAATATCACTAGACATGGTACTTTCGTGGTGGTATATGTATATTTACAAATCAAAATATTTTTTAAGTGTGTAATTTATTATTTTAAAATGACATGAAAAATTTCAAAAATAACTTTAAAATAAGATGGGTTACGTTAAATTTAAACTGGTAGTCATACTTTGTAGTTCAAAACATATTTCAAAATAATTTTGATATAGCTTTTCATTGAAAGACGATTAAAATAAACTAAATTTCATTTGTTTTTCGTGTTTCATGGGTGTTATTGAAAGCTTACGCCGTAGTCAAGTAACTACATCTATCATTCTAAATAGATACGTGCTTTACATTTAGAAACCAAATTTCTGATCTTAAAAAGTACCATAAGGGTTCAATTTAAAACTGTATGTGTGTTGGAGAAAACGAAATTTTTGACAAGACTTTGTTGATCTTGGAATAATATCACACTAAGTTATTTTGAAAAATTGAAATTTTATGTCTTAAGAGACAGAAAGTCGAGGTTACTTACTCTATTTATTGAAGCTATTCTTACGCAACTTAGATGCATGTGAATCGTTCATTGAAAATTATTTTATTTTTGTAAAAGTGCTGTAAAATCAACCTTCTGTTTATTAAAAAATTGTTATCGATTGGGTTTAATTTGTCTACTTTGATGACATGTATTTCTAACAAAAGCTCTGTTTTTCCACATGCCACTGAATGGAATTTTCTGGGAAAATGTGCCATTTGTTTCAAATTAAATTAGTCACGAATGCCGTAAATGTTTAGCCCCCTTGGGCATTATAGAAAGCGGGTTAAAATGTAGCCTATCATATCCGCAGGGTTCTAAAATATAAGTGTATCAAATGTGTGGATTGGTCAAAAGGTGGATTAGTGTAGAGAACAGACAAACATCAACTCTGCTTTATATATCTAACAGAAGTTCCGTTATTCTATCTGCATCTGAATGGAATTTTCAAGAAAAATTGCGTTTGCCTCTATCTAAATTAGTAACAAATGTTGTAACAATTTAATTTACCATCTTCTCATATTGATGATGAAATTCGAAAATATCGCATACTAGGTGAAAGAATGGCACAATGAAAACAGATTCATAGAAAAACTAAGTGCAAGACTATCCACCGAAATTCGTCAGAGTTTTACTGAAATTGAATGCACGGAAATATTCGTAGTCACTCGAAAACTTTAAATCAACTTCAGCAGAAGTGTGACGAATATGAAATGAATTATATGGTTGGATACAACATGTATGCATATTTGCGTCCGAAGTAAATTGTAGAAGCGATGGAGAAGTTAAATTATAGTTAATTTTTTTCCCGTACACTTAAATGATGCTAACATTCTTTTATGAAAAAGAATTCATGACTTTTCAATCAACATATTATTAATTCAACCCGAGCAAAGCCGGGTCTTTCTGCTAGTTCTAATATAAAAATTGAAGAAATTTTTTAAAATGGTAATGCGTCCCCTTAAACAATACGACATTAATGCAATAATTTAAAGATTGGCGGGAGAACAGTCGTACTTCGTCTTCACTGGACCAATTTTGAAACGAAAACACAGACTGAAGACTGTTGCCATTCTTAGGAAACCAAAAAATTCAAATATATCGCAATAAGTTAGATAAAAAATGTTCTACAATAAATTTTAAAATTCGGAGTTCGCACAAATTTCGGACTACCTAATGTGTTAAAAAATTTATAGTTGAACTTTTCACTCTATCTTTAATGATTGCGAAGAAGACAATTCGATGATTTCAAATGACGAAAAAGTCGTGGCCATTGTCAAATGCGACCAAATTCGTTTATGTATAACCCGGGGTTTATCGTTGATCCGCGGTTTAACTCGGACTTGTGAATACGTCAGTAAAAGTGCTAAATATTGACTGAAAAATATTTAACTTTTCAAACATAATGAGGAACAGTTTACCATTTCAACAATTTCACCAACGCTGAAAAGATGGAACCTGGTCTCAAATCACTTCTTGTCAAAGTTTCTGATCTATGAAAGGTAGGTATTTATATCAATTAACGTCGCACTGGAGCAACACAACGGGCTATCTGATCTGTGAAAGACTCAGGAGAAAAATCATTTTGTACTTCTTTGCTTTCTGGAAAAACTAAGGTATAAATACAAAAAGTATTTTCTTGGCACCACTTTGCTTCCCTCATGCAAAGATGTAGGAGATACGGCAAAGGACTTGCAAAGTATGTAATAAAAGTACCAAGAGCAAATCTTACGAAACCTTGAAAAATTCAGAATGAAGAATTTGATATATTAATGTTTTAGCATTTTTTGGTATCTGATACAAGGAATACCTTTTTCACACAACAGCACAGGTATTACAAGTGAGCATTAGTAAAAACAAACAAACGCTGCTCTATTAACATAAACATTGATGCTTCACAACAAGGAGGAAACTTTGAATGATAATAGTAACAAACTTGATCACCGGATGTAATCTGATATGATGATATACAATCCAAATGTAATCACCTGGAAGAATGATGAAATTTATCAAGTGCTAGTTCTGAAACCTCAGAGGAAAATGTGGAAATGACCATCAAAGAGAAAATAACTGAAGGGCATGAAAATGAATCAACTGGGGCCGTGAAAAATTATCGTGGACACTTCATATGAATTACACATTTAAGTACTAAATTATGTTAATCTTTACAATGGTTAATAAAAAATAAATCAGTAATTTTTATTTTGTTTTATCGTTATAGAGGAATGATGCATGTGACAAATCTCTGATTCAATGTAATTATTTTATGTTTCCAACTTTGCAAGTATGTTTGATAGCAACATGTAAAAGAAATTTAAAATTCAGAACAATGAAATATATTTTTCCCTTTTTATAAAAATAATTACGTTTCCCGTTATGCCTATCTTGTTTTTAAATTGTTACTTTTTCATTATTTCACCGACAAAATTCATATTAGCATGGTTTAAAAAACAAAAGCAAAATTTAAAATATAAAAGAATATTTCACTTTTTAAGAACATTTGATTGTTTATTTTTAAAATTTAATAATTTTTACCACCCTTGAGATTTTTGTCCAGTCACGGTGTTTTTCAGCAGAGAATATTCCAGATAAGGAACACGGTTTGCGAATAATTATTCAATCAAAGCAATATATGCACACATTATTTTCAATGTTTTAACAAAAAATTATAGGAAACAAATTAAAATATGTATTTAACACAACTTCTGTTTCGTGATTCAAGCAAAGTTGAAACGAGCGTTTTTAAGTATACCTTCTATCAAAGGATGATTCGAAATTTCTAAAATGAATATCAAACGATAATTCGAAGGAAAGGATGATCATTCATTTGCATTAAAATCTCTAAAACATAATGATTCGTATATATATACTTTCTAAAATAACTATACAAATAATTTGAAATTTAATTTATTAATTTAACTATAAATCACGTTAGTGAATGACAGTCTTTCATTCTAAAACCGATGTTTTAATGAATATTTGTAAAAACAAATATAATTAACTCTAATTCTGCTTTGTGGTGCGAGCTATGCGAAAAGACGAAGAAACACTTTGTAACAGAAACAATCTCTTTTTGGAATAACTTTTATCAGAAAACAACCGAAATCGCTAAAGCAACTATAGAATGATCGAAGTTAAGACAATTTTAATTTACTATAATAAACTATTAAACGATGAGGATTCGAATTCACCAGAATAACAATTAAAACTTGTGTATCGGAATTAAATTTGTGAATAACAATCATTAAATCGTAAAAAGCTTTCATTCCTCATTTTCAATGTTTTAATGAGTATTTTCAAAAGAACGATAAGGAATATACTTAACTATATTTATGTTTCATGATTCTAACAAAGACGAAAAGTTGATCAAACGAAATGAGCAAGTTTTATGAATATTTGCTATTTGCTATTCAATCGAAATAATGTTAATATTTGTCGTTTTCAATATTTATTAAAAAGTTACTTAGAAGATGCACAATTTACTTAAAAAGGTTTTGTTTTGAAAACTTTATTTATTTTTATGATACAGAAATTTACTAATAATTAATTACAAAGACAAACCAAGACTTAAGGAAAATTGTTCGAAAAACACATACAATCTCCCAGAAAGTACCCATGTTTAGTGATATTTTGCAGGAAATAAATAAATCATTGAAATTTAACTCCAAAATTATATATATATATATACTATGTAAAATACTGGAACACATGAATACAAACAGAAACAAAATTCCGATCATTGAAAAATTATAAAATTCTGAAAATTGAAAGGTAAGAGCAAGGGTGTCGAATTTCTACTTCCTGAATATATTCTGAAGTAGAGCAATACGAAAAAAAGACGTTTGAATCTTATTGATAAAGACAACAATGATTTATTTACTAGAAGAATACGAATTTATAGAACTTAGAAATGCTCAAATATGACCGCAACAATTGTCTCAACTCAAATACACAATTTGGAATCATATTTATCAAAGGTGTAGATGATGTTTTGGAGAACCTGGCCCTAAAGGGTTCTCGATTTTCAGCAATGGAGCATTTTTTTAAATGGGCCTACTTTGATATTTCGGAATCCTAATAATTTGGTAGATTAAAAAATAATTGAATAAAAATAAATATAGGTATGTACATTGACAGTTTCTTTTAGTATTGAGTATTTTCTTTATTCTTTCTCCTCTAGGTTAAATCCAGCCCAAAGTAAATTTATTTTATTGAAATCTTGAAAACGTTTAGCTTAAAATTTAATGAGCACTTGTGAGAGCGCTTTAAGTGCTGATCAAGAGCGATGAAATGCATAAGAGCCCCTTAATGGGTGCACGAAATGAAATGCAGTTATCATTGACGGTACGACTAATGGTATGGGGTACGCACCGTACTTAAAAATATTTTGGATATTTTATTGATTTTTATGAGACGGAATTCTACAAAACATTAAGTGTTCAATCGAAGATTTCAGGAATGTTTGTCGAAATATACATATACCGCCATGAAATTACCCATTTCTGATATTTTGCAGAAAATAAATAAATCATTAAAATTTAATTCCGAAATTATATAAATACAAAGCGTAAAATACTGGAGCACACATCAACACAAACAGAAACGAAATTCCGATCATTGTAAAAATGCAGAATTCAGAAAAACGAGATATGAGCAAACGTGTCGAATTTTGACTTCCTGAGTTATTCTGAAATAGAATATTTCAAGAAAAGACGTTTGATAAATATTGATAATGATCCTAATTACGGAAAGAACACAAATTTATAAAACTTAGAATTACTCAAATATGGTTGCAATATTTCTGTCTTAATCCAAATACACAAACAAGGAATTATAAATCAAATTTACAAAAAAGGTGTTGATAAGGTTATGAAGAACCTGGCCTGGAAGGGGCTTCATTCTCCAGTACTGAAAATATAGCACATGATAAATGGGCCAGCCTTGGTATTTGGTAATTCTAATAAATTGGTGGTTAAGAAAAGAACTGAATTAAAAATGTATTGACAGTTTTTATTTAAGTATTGAGTAACTTTTTTTCTGTAACAAAGTTAAGTCCAGCCAAAAGTAAGTTTGTTTGATTGAAATCTTCAAAGAAAAATAAAAAATTAATAAAATAAGTAATAAAAAATGGTAAGAGCTTCTCAATGGCTGTACGAAATGAAATGTATTGTTACCATTGACGATACAACAAATGGCAGGAATTGTAGAATTGGGGGAGTTGCAGGATAAAAATTTCAGTTTCCAAGAAGAAGAGTTTTACGAGGTCTTGTTTTAAAATTTATAAAATACTAGCCACTGCGTGGCTAGCCCGGCGTTGCCCGTGCCCGTGATGTAAGGTATCTAGTGTAAAATTTACCACAGATTTCAAATACGTTGAAATTTTTAATCTATCTTTAGCGATTCATGTATCAGACAAAATTAATTCAGCAGTAATGTAAACACAGAAAAAAGTATTATAAACACTCACAGGAAATAGTATTGTAAACACTCACAGGAAATAGTATTATAACCACTCACAGGAAATAGTATTATAAACACTCACAGGAAGTATGCAACAACTTCATTTTCAACACCCGAGTGCTCACAGTTCAATCTATACAGCCGTCTTAGTGCGAAAGAAAAGGAGCAAAAGAAGCGCAGAAAGTGATAGTAAGCGTGAATTCAATGAACAGTTTGAAAATTAACTGTTATTTATATGAAGTCCATCAGGAAAACCGTTTTGCATTGTTTGTGAAAGTACTCTTTCACATAACAGAAGACATTATCTTAATAGACACTATATATCAGGCGAATATAGAAGGAATAATGAAGGAAAAAGGAAGAAATCAGAAGACAAAATATTTTTATTAAAGTAAGTTGTGAAGTCTTGGCAATGACAGAAACGTCCTGTGAAATAGCTTTAGCATTGGCGAAGAAAAAAGAAACCTTCTTCTGACGGAGAAGAAATTGTTAAGCCTTGTCTCCAAATATTTGCACGCCATCTTGGTGGCAAAGGTATTTGCAAGGAAAGCAGACGAAATTGCTATATCAAGTCAGACAGTTACGAGACGTATCGAAGAACTTTCTCGGGATGTATCTCAGCAACTGGAAGACCTTGTCCATTCTTGTACTTTCTTTTCACTAGCTTTGGATGAATCAACGGACATATGTGATGTACTCCAGTCAAGCATTTTTATAAGAGGAATTGGTGATAATTTTGATGTCTTTAAAGAACTTGCCACCCTATTATCGTGTGTGTACTGACGGAGCGCCGTCAATCATAGGTAAACGCAATGGTACTAAAACTTGGCTTGAAAATTTTTTAAATAGTCCTGTTCTAAAGTATCACTGCATTATACATCAAGAGGCACTGTGTGGAAAAACTTTAAAAATGCAGCATGTTATGTTACCGGTTGTGAAATGGGTGAATAAAATTAGAGCAAGAGCATTAAACAGACGAGAATTCAGAGGATATTGTGAAGTGTTAGATTTGGAATATGGTGAACTTATCCTTCATTGTGAGGTTTCCCTGGCTTTCTAGGGGACAGGTTCTGAGTAGATTTTGGAAATTCTAAAATGCTGTTCATAATTTTTTAGAACAGGAAAATGAACTTCCTGATGAAAGAACCCTATTATTCGATAACACCTGGCTATTTGATTTGACATTTTTAGTTGATGTTACTAGCCATCTCAATAATCTAAATTCGAAGCTACAAGGCAAGAATAAATTATTTCCTAGCTTAGTAAATAGCATAAATTCATTTAAAAAGAAATTAAAACTCTTCATCTCTCAGTTAGAAAATCAGGATTTGAGTCAATTTCCACATTTGAAAGAGCAAAGTGAATGTGCTGAGGATAATAACAATTTGACCAAATATATTGAAAAAGTAAAGTTATTGCAAGGGTCATTTGAAAGTCGTTTTCATGATCTGGCTAAAGACGAAAACTGCATGCTCGCATTTATAAACCCATTTTCACTAAGTGAACAAAACGTAATGAAGATGCCTAGTAACATATTATGGGAACTTATTGATTTAAAAACAAATTCATATTAAAAATGAAATTGGATGAGCTTTTTTCAGATCAAAATGATTCTGACATTATGAATTTCTGGCGTTCATTACCCTGTGAACATTTTCCAGAACTAAGAAAATTTGCAAAAAAAATTATATATGTTGTTTCAGAACGACATATAGATGTGAACAAACAATTTCATCAATGAAAATTATTAAAAGCAAAAGGAGGTCGCGAATGACTGATTCAAATTTGAAGAATTCTCTGGGCTCTCTGTAACAAATTTAACACCAAACGTTGAAAAACTAGCGAAATCCAAACAGGCTCAAAAGTCCCATTAATGGTAAGTAATGTTTATGTTTTGTAATAGATAGTTTTATATACAATATTTAAATAATTTAAAATGTTAATTATGTCTACAAACATACTTTTATTAAAAAAGTTATTATGAATATGTGTTGTATGGCACATTTGAACTCGTATGTGAAAAAAATTGACGCATTGTATGTAAAATGTTGGCCACTCCTGGTATAAGGTATCTATATGGTGCCAAATTTTCCGCAGATTCCAACACCGTTGAAATTTTTAATCTGTCTTAAACGATCCCGATTTTACAAAAAATAACTAAATAATGCCAGCAAAAATGTTTTTTATTTCTTTGCTTTCTTTCCCTGAAATCGTAAGAGAGCAGGAAATGTAATCTGTTTATTTTTGGAACACGAATGTTGGCGTGACGTCACATTCTCTTGCGAAAATATAAAAGATATTAAATTAAAATTTTTTATTTAATTAAAGAAAATTATATTTTTAGGTATTGATCTAATGTGAAATTTGTACTCTATTTTTAACGGTCGAGGTGATAGAAAAAAGAACTACATAACTAAAGTTAAAACTTTGTCTTTATCGACTGCTGGAAATTTATTTCTCTTCGCAAAATGAAGACGAAAACATAAAAAAAAATTTATAATTTGTCATATCTTTATGCTGTTGCCATTCCAAAGAAAACAATGATAATTAAATTTTATTAAATTCCTTTTAAAATGTTCTTGATTGAATTTTAAAATTCGCCGCGACCCTAATATCGCAAATAATTTGGACTACATGTGTGCCAAATTCCATAGCTGTAAGTGCCATAGATTCGTCAGGACTTAGTGTGCAAGAAGCAAACAATAAAAAAAAACACTTCCTTTTATAATGAGATATTAATTCTGGTGTTGCCAGATACCGAAAAGCTAATTAACGCTTTAACTATCAATGAGTCTTTCGTTTGGGCTGTACGTGTTCCAGCACAAAATGTAAGTTAGGCCAAAAAAAAGTTTTTTTCCTGTAACATCGTCGGTAGGTAGGAAAAAGTTTTTTTTTTCTAAATATTTTTTCATATGCGCAAAAGGAAATATTATCTGAGTATTAATGTTAGATTTAAAATATGTGTGATCAGTGATGTAAAATACCTGGCTATATTTATTTTGGCGCGTCAATATCCTGGGTGCATATTGTTCTCAGGTATTTTACATGTTAAATAACCCAAATTGGGTATTTCAGGGGGTAACAATTAATCTATTACGATTCCTGTGACATCGTAATCAATTAATCGTTCTAACAAACGTGTTTTTGAATTAAATTAAATTAAATTTTTTTTTAAGTCCAAAAAAACTTTAGAATCGGAATTTTTGTATTGTAATTTCAGAGGCGGTCGGGTTACGGGGAAAAAAAAAAAAAACATTTTTTTTGGCCTTAAGTAAAATTAAATATTTTGAATATCCTTTTTTCATCCATCAAGTATTTATAAATTATTTATACAGTGGTAAGAAATAAAAAATAATTTTTGAAACAAATTTTAAAATTTTCGAACATAAATATTAGAATTTAACTTGTTTTTGAAATTTGTGTATATTTTTTTTTTTTTTTGGGGGATATGTTGGAATTTACTGGATTGTTTTTTTTGTTGTCAATTTTACTGGAAATGTTGATTTTGCTTTAATACCAGTAAAACAAACTGAGTTGCTTAGTGCAATCGTTTTATACTCACTGTTATTCCTAAAGAGATTTCGAATTGATTTAGCCCCTTACAACAAATAGAACGAGGTTTAATATGTAGCCTATGTTACCCGCAAGGTTCCAAAGTATGTGTTCCAAATTTGTTGTAGATCGATCATATGGTGTATAGAGAACGGACAGACAGATACCAATAATCTTACTCGGTTTGAAATGGTTTACACTAGATTGAAGAGATGATCAAAATATATAATGACATGTTTTTAACTCCTTTCGCCATCTTTTATAATTTCTAAAACTTTGGGCACAAATCCAACACACGCATATCCATTCATGTAATACATTTTATATGCATCGAACCTTACTGTATGACAAACCTACAAAATGAAGAAAGGTGACACAAAGGTTACAACTACAAAAGACGATTTTGAGGGAGATTTGGTTTCTTTAGTTCTTTTCATGTTCAACTCAATAAAAATGACGATTTAGGGCGAGTGCTCTCGCAATCATAGTCAACAAAACAAAATTTGTTTACTTTTGGCACTTTTGCATGAGGCATGCGAGATTGTCGAATTTCGGTATTTTCTTTTGTCATTATGACAAATAATTTTTTAATGTTTGAAAAGTTCTAGTTCGGACTTCTTAAACATTATTATTTTTTCAACAACTTCATTATTCTTTCAATGTCATAATTACACTTAAAATTTGCTTTATTCTGACCTACCACTTTAAGTCGAATACTTTGCGGTTGTGTTTCGTATGATTAACAGGAAATACAATTTATCAAAATAATAAATATTTAAAACTGAAAACAAAAGAAAACAGCGAAATAAAACAAAACAAAGTTGTCGGGAAAAAAGCTGTCTTAATAATATTAATTCTTGATTTTTTTTTTTATTATCTCTTGATCTTGAACAGTTGCCACTTACAACTAAAAAGTGCACAAAATTTAGAAATGCGACATTATTCAGAGTGAAAGAATTAGAAAATATCACTGCACGGCGATCAACCAACACGAGTTTTCGTTTAATTCCTCTGTTCGTTGAAAATTATCCTCTGTCACAAATATTCGGAAATCGTTAACATTGCGCAAGAACAAAAATAAGACTCGAAATAAATATAATATCAGAGCTGAAAATCCATTAAAAAAAATTATTAAAAAAATTGCTTTTTTAGCGGTACCGGTTAGACAATCCAAGTAATTGTAATACTCAATTTTCATTCCAGTTTTTCCAAAACTACCAAATCTGTACTCAGATGGCAAAATGTTATAAGTCACTTTTCCCAAAACATTGAGTAAGTCCCATCCTGGAGTCTTTTTTGTTAATATTTAGAAGGTGGTAAAACGTTGTAAGTCTTTTTCTTTCAGTTTATGAGAAAACAAAGATGGGAAAATTGCAATGAATCAAAAACCACAGAACCACATGTCGAATCTTGAATCTTAAAATTGCTGTCACGAAAGTTTAAAAAAAGGGATTTATAACATTTTGCCATCTGAGCACAGAAATTATGGTTGATTTAAGTATACTTAATCAGGTGTTTTAGCATGAAACTTATCTAAATATGAAAATATAAAAAAAGTTTAATATTACATTCACTAAACTAATATATGTGTATAAAATAAAGCCTATTCCAATTAAATATCTGGAATAAAATTTATGTGATGTCTGCACAAACACAAAACAAAACATAGAACAGAAAGACGGATCGACAGCCTAAGGCGACCAAGTTCAGTCACTTTAGGAAGATAAGTACTCACAGTATGCAAAGTTTCATGAAAATATATTAAACTGTGTGGACGTGTACAATAGAGTGGACCGAAAAAAATTTATTTTGCTATCACATTTTAATAGTGCGGAAAAGTTGGCTCATGTAGTAAAATTAATGTGTAAAAAATTTCATCCCGATTTATTGATATCATTTACCTTCCCAAGGGTTCGAACCCTCCAAAAAGATAAAAATTCGGGCATTTTTCATCAAAAATAATAATGTTTACAATTACGTTCTAACAGTGCGCAAAAGTAAGCTAATACATTCAATATCAACGGTAAAAATTTATTAAGATCAATACATATCTTCTGCTTCCCCAACGGGGGCCAAATAGCAGAAAAAACTGATCACCAGTTTTTACCGTAATTGCAAAAGTCGATATTTTGCAAAAATGTCATTTTTTCAATGTTAGAACGTAATTGTAAACATTTTTATTTTTTATAAAAAATGCCCGAATTTTTATCTTTTTGGAGAGTTAGAACCTCTTGGAGAGCATAAGATATCAATAGATTGGGATGAAATTTTTACACATTAGTTTTACTTCATGAGCCAACTTTTCCGCACTAATATAATGCGATAGCAAAAAAAACCTTTTTTCGGCCCACCCTAGTACAAGGCACACACAATACAGATGTACAGACTAGGAATACGACATCGTCAACAACACATCGATGTTCAAAAATAAAACATCGAAGTTAATAATACATGGAAGAAAAACCATCGATGTTTTCAAACATCTATGTTTTAAAATATCGATGTTTTTAAATATCGGTGTATTTAAGCTTTTTTCTCCATTTCTTAAAATCGGTTTAGTAACCTCAAACATTAATATTCGCCGGGGGGTGGAGGAGATTTAATTTGTCATTTGCTGTGTTTATTAATTTATAACTAAGATATTTTTAACTGTCGAAACAAAATATAAAAAAAATAAAAATAATAATAATAATAACAAATATTTTATTTTTAAACTGAAAAAAATAATAATATTTGTAATAATTTGACATAGGTACTACCAACTAGGGATGCGACATCGATAGCAAAACATCGATGTTGATAATAGTAATCGACCCAAAAACATCGAGGTTTTTAAACATCGATGTTTTTAAAATTCAGTGTATTTAAACTCTTTCCACTCATTTCTTAAAACTGGTTTAGCAACTTGTGATGCTACATCGACAGCAAAACATCGATGTTGAAAATTATAACATCGATGTTGATAATACATATCGTCAACAAACCATCGATGTTTTTAAAATTCAGTGTATTTGAACTTGTTTCCCCATTTCTTAAAACTGGTTTAGCAACTAGGGATGGGACATCGGATCCAATACATCAATGTTTTTTTCTAAAACATCAATGTTGTGAAAGCATCGACATCGATGTCGCATCCCTACTTTTCAGAAACTTCACACTTGGCCACTTTGGTCTAAAAGTATGTTCGATTTGCTGAATTTAAAAATTATGCTACTTGGTAAGTTTTTAAATTTTTAAAACGGTATTTTTTTCATTCAAAAATAAAACATCGACAACGTAAAAACATCGACACGTATAACATCGATGTTACAAAAACATCGACTTCAATACATCGATGTTTTTTAAAAAACATCGATGTTTTGAAAACATCGACATCGATGTCGCATCCCTACTACCAACTATAAGTATAATCAGGTAAATACGTAGCAATAATTATTGTTAGTTATTTTTCATTATTTATCAACTTATTGGGGGGCCATAAAAGACTTATTTTTTATTTACTGTAAATAAAAAATATTGGGGCCTATAGTTATTAAATGCCCAAATATTTGTTACTTACAGTTAATAAAAAAAGAAGTTTGTTAACTTTCACCACCTTGAGCCGACTTCTTTTTTCACTAACTATCACACCAGTTAGGGAAAAAAACTCTTCACCCCCAGACAAATACTTAGGTGCACGGTTATTTTTCTTTATTTTTACTATTGTACTTTTTTCATTGAAAAATGAAACATTGACAACGTAAGAATATCGACAACGTAAAAACTTCGACAATGCTAAAACATCGATGTTAAACAAACATCGGTTCCAATAAATCGATGGGAAATACATCGATATTTTTATGAAGCATCGATGTATAGAAAACTTCGACATCGATGTCGCATCCCTAAACTGAAACGTCACTTGCACACGAATCGTTAGTTTAAAAAAAAAATCCAATAAAAACTACTGAAAACCTCACATTCCCATGAGAAACATAAACATTAGAAACTTCAGCTCTAATAAAAGAAGACTCACAAGTCCACAACAAGAACAAAGCACGAACTGAAACTAGGAATGCCAAAACATCGATGTTTTTTTTATAAACCGCTCTCGTTAACAACACATTCTATAGAGCGGAAACATTCCAAGCGCTCGGATTGATTGTTGTTTGCCATTTGTCTTGTTGCTAGGGGCACCGTTCTCCCTTTTATCCTCTTCCTTTTCAAACCCTTAAACCTTGGCCACTTTGG
This sequence comes from Metellina segmentata, assembly GCA_947359465.1. Lineage (NCBI taxonomy): Eukaryota > Metazoa > Arthropoda > Arachnida > Araneae > Tetragnathidae > Metellina > Metellina segmentata. Next base: position 58,422,365 of record OX375877.1, read on the forward strand.
TCTAAAAGTTTTTTCAATAAACTGTTTTTAAAAATTATGTTAATTGGTTATTTTTATAATGGTACTTTTTCATTTTAAAATAAAACATCGACACATACAAACATCGATGTTAAAACAACATCGGGTCCAATACATCGGTGGTAAATCCTTCAATGTTTTTTCTAAAATATCGACATCGATGTCGCATCTCTAGTACAGATAGCAGGCATCAAACGCGCAAGAGGCAGATTTAGAATTATAAGGGCTCAAAACGGAATAAAAAACTTGAAGAGTGTCGAAAATATCCAATGTACAAACAAACATTCTATTCTTATTAATATAGATTTGTAATCAAACACATCAAAGAATATTCATTACACAACGGATTCAAACTGGAAAAAAAAAGAATAGCTTCTCCCCCCTGTGGTGATGGCCTCATTAAAAGGCACTTTCGGTGTTTGTAAATAACAATAATTCAATCGAAACCATGTTTGCATTCATATTCGTAAATGGCAAAACGAAGAATGTAGTTACATTCAATCAATACGAGGTTTGAACACCTAGTTTTCAATGAAAAAAAAAACCTTTGTAATCAAATACATCGAAGTGTGTAATTTACCTTATGGAATAAATAACTTTCCTATGTGAAGAAAGATCCTTAAAAACAGTACCATGATGTTTCTAAACAATTCAATCGAAACAACAGAGGCGAAAGATTTCGATTCTTATATTTGAATATATATATATATTTGTAATCAATAATTGAAAAAAAATGAAGTCGTAGAATGAGATTGAAACGATATTCGAACATATCGTTTTTAATAAGTAATCAAATACATCAAAGATTTTAATTTACTAAGTGGAATTAAATTGCGAAATGAATGAATAACTTCCCTCCGAAGAAATATCCTCTCAGAAAAAGTACCTCGACGTTTGTGAACAGTAATTTAATCGAAACAATAATGGTGTAAGTTTTAAATTCATATTTTTCAACACCTTTTTGGCAATATTCGAAACAAAATCAAGTCAAAGAGAGTTACATTCAAACGAAACGATGTTCGAACATATCGTTTTCTTGATGTTTGATCAAATACATCAAAGATTTTCATTTACTAAGTGGAATTAAATTACGAAATGAATGATTAACTTCCCTCCGAAGAAAGATCGTCATAAAAAAAGTACCTCGATGTTTGTGAACAGTAACTCAATCGAAAAACAACAATAACGAAAGATTTCAATCCATATTTTTCAATATTTTCGTAATCAATATTCGAAACAAAATCAAGTCAAAGAAATAGTTACATTCAAACGAAACGGTGTTCGAACAAATCGTTTTCTTGATGTTTGATAAAATACTACAATCAAAAACAAGAATTTCATTTACAAAGTGGAATTAAATCGCGAAATGAATGAATAACTTCCTTCCTAAGAAAGATCGTCATAAAAAAAGTACCTCCAAGTTTGTGAGCAGTTATTCAATCGAAACAACAATGGCGAATGATTTCAATTCATATTTTCAATATTTTCGTAACAAATATTCGAATCAAAATCAAGTCAAAGAATGAGTTACATTCAATCGAAACGATGTTCGAACAAATCATTTTCTTGATGTTTGATCGAATACATCAAAGAATATAATCTACACATCGAAATCTAACAACGAAATGAACGAATAACTTCCCTCTGTGAAGAAAGAGCTTCACAAAAAAGCACCTCCGCGATACGTAGGGGAAAAGACGCCACAGAAAACGGTTCGAAGTCAGGTCGCGCTGGGTAGAAAAACGGCAAGTACACTTCCGGGAGATAGGAATAAGTCATCTCAAGGTCATGTGATTTGAAGAGAAAAACTGCAGAAGTGGTTTTTTCCCTTCGCGGGCACGTAGCTGTGCATTTTTCGACCAACGCTGAGAGGGACGTTCTTCGAGAGGAGAGGAGAAAAATTACAGATTTCGTCCTTTCGGTTTTGAACAGCACGTCTACTCAGTGCACATTTCTCGCGTTGTGTTCTGTTTCGTTGGTCAAAAAATGAGGTTTGTCTGTTTCTTTGAATTTCAGACAACTATGAATTAATTCATGGACTCAATGAAATGAAAAACTAATTTAAAGAAATAAAACGGTTTTAACATCGGTAAAAGTGCAAAGATATTAACAATATTGACCCATATTGCACATCACTTACTTTAAATAAATTTGCAAAATAAAACTTTTATATTTTTAATCGACAGAGACTTGTTCTTAGGGAAAGAAAAAAGTGCGATATACCAAACGTAGCGGCGTAGAGGGTCGAGAAAACTTTTTTTTAATAAAAGCTTCTTTTTATGATCATGTTAAGTACAAGTTAAATACAAAATCGAATTAAAACTTCCAAATAATCAAAATATTATTAAATATGGTAAATATTTTTTAAAGAAATTTCTTCTGATCCATGCTTTTGGAATCTCACACATTTTTTTTTATCAATTCATTTGAGCCCTTTGAGAAGAACCACGTGAATCGCTTTCACTTCGTTATTTTGAACTGTATAGACAACAAATTTACATTTTTCACCACAAAATTAGTTTTTATTTTCAACACTGTACAAAAAATTAATGTCTTAACTTCGAACGTGTATCCCTTTTTCACTTTCGTAATCCCTGTTCAAAATGAATATACTTTACAAAACAAAATCAAGTCTATAAGTAAAAAACTTCGGGCGTTCTGATCATTTCCGTGAAAAAGGCGTAAAATCCAAGATGGCGGAGTGATGATCAAACTTTGAAAATACTGGAAACTAGAAACCTGATCCACGAAGGGATTTTCTGGAGGAATTCTGTGGAGTTCCTGGAACACTTTGCATTGTTTTTGCTTTGTTATTTTGGAATAAAATTTAAAAGAATTTAAATTTTTGTTCCATTGAAAATATTTTTCATTTCGAATGTCCTATCAATCCAATATTTTACATTAGAATGTTATATTCGTACACTTACATGCACATATGATTTTTTTAAAAAGAATACTTTACAAAAGTCAAAACCTTTGAGTGTAGTGATAATTTCCGTGGAAGTGTCGTAAAATTCAAGATGGCGGAGTGGTGATTAACATTTAAAAATACTGTTAAACCCACGACCTGATTCCCAGGGTATTTTCGGAAATGTTCTTTGAGGCATACACTGAAGACCCGAGAACATGTTTCGTCTTTTCTGCTTTGTTATTCCCATTGGTCGCGCTTTGTTTTTTAGGGTGTGATGCATGAGGAATCGTCGAAATTCTATTTTCTTTTTATTTAGTAGCTTCAGAAGATTTAATTGTGAAAGTTGTGTTGAGTTCTTAAAGAGTGTACTTTCAAACGCTGGAGGTTCAGTAAAAAAAGGCAGAACTTTTAAAATTCTGTAAAAAAATTTAATGTTTTGGTGAATTATTTTGATATTTAGTACTTTTATAGTACCGGTAACCCTCGTATAACACGGTGGATTGGTGCTGTGCTATAGAGAATCCGTGTTATACGAAACTTACACAAGTCCCACAAATTTTGATATTGCGTAATGTGTTATATGAGAATACCGTGTTGCAGGATACTCGTGCTATATAGAAACCATGTTAACCAAAATTCAGAGGTCATATATATTTGATAATGCGTACCGTATTGTATGGAAACCAAAACCGAGTTATATAGAATACACGAAACTTATACACAAGTAAACATACGGCGTTTTTAGAAAAGTTTTCTAAATTCAACTTTAAATAACAAATATAAAAATTAAATTCATTTAAATTATGTACACCCGTCAAAAAAAAAAAAAAAAAAAAAAACTGACTCACTCAATCGCAATTGCACAATTTACATCGCAGAACAAAACGGAAGGTAAGGAATCGATAGGGATGAATGTTTTCTACAAATATCAATATTTAAAATTTGTCTAAGGGGCCGTCTTCATATTAAATTGGGTGCTTGTTCCTAAAATTTCAATACGAACCCCCATCTTTTATCACACATTTGGATTCTACACACAATTTCAGGCGGAAATAAAAGAAGTTCATCAATTTTATTTTATTTTTCACTGATTTGTAAGTGTTTGAAAATTGGATCTCCAAAAGTAAAATTGGTGTTTCACGTTTTTTGTTTTATTAGCCAAAATCATTAATTTTCCTTGGAAATTCTTTTTCCATCCTTTGCTACCCAAAAACCCAAATACAATCTATAAACATTTTAATTATCAAACTAAATTCTACTATTTTTATTAATTATGAAATTAATATTCATAAAAATTATGAATAGAAACGTGGCAAAATTCGACTCCATGCGATTCAACTGTTACTGAAACATCGGAATTCCAAATTTCAGCTCATCACTTGCATAATTAGTAGCGCAGTGAGACTGCTTGCAAAATTAGATGATTATCATCGTTATTGGGGATTGTTCACAAAGTGAAAACCAAAATTTCTGCCAACAGATTCTGGGATTCAATCAGAATGAATTCTGACTTTGTCACCATCTTAATGGACACCATACCAAGGCGTCTGTTACAGGTCATTGACTGTGACGGCCACTACACGTCTTTATTAATATTTATAATGCGATTGAACTCCGAACATTTACACGCTCCCTCAATGGTTTTTATGGATTTCTCGGTCAATTTTACACCGTTTTTCATTATTTTTTCATCAAATCCGCCTGAAATTGTGTGTAGAATCCAAATTTGTGATAAAAGATGGGGGTTCGTATTGAAAATATCGGAGTAAGAACCCAATTTAATATAAAGACGACCCCTTAGACAAATTTTAAATATTGGTATTTGTAGAAAACATTCACCTCTATCGATTGCTACCTTCTGTTTTGTTCTGTGATGAAAATGGTGTAATTGCTATCGGGTGAGTCTGTTTTTTTTTGCGGGTGTACATACATCCATAAAAAATTTACATTTAAAATTATAGAAAATATAGATGGTAATTTTTTAATTTTCATCACTGGAATCGAAACATGTTACGGGTCGAGTGTTTTTTCTTCCTTGAGCGGCTGGAACTCTTCATCGCTTGATATTTCTTCAGCATTGATTGCTCTAATTCAGGGCTCGAAATACCCGGGTGCACAGGTGCACTGTGCACATGAAAATAAAATTGTGCACCTAATTTTTTTCCGCTAGGTGCACGCAGTGCAACTAACGTTAAAAGAAGGGGAGGGAAAACGTGTTTTATTTTATTTTGATGTTTGAACAAAATATTAGTATCAACCTCTCTCGCTCTAAAGGAACGTAATTAAAATTCCTAAACACACACTATGCGAAAACAAAATCGCTTCGCCGTAACGGGCTTATACAGGAGGAGGGTTTACTTGTGCCACTGCTACCAGAACTTTCCTATGATCAAAACATTTTCCAGATGGCTCTGTTGAAGCGACTGTCGCGACAGCCGTGCGCCGGATACCTTGAAAAAAAACGAAAGTTTTGAAAGAAACACGACATATAATCCAACTATGCAGTTCGACGATTGAAGACAGATTTAAATCCATTGTAAAGGATTTACTTTTGTCTGCTTTTGCTGTCTTCGAGCCATGTTGTTGGCCAAATAATGAAGAAATTGAGAGCTATGGAAACGAAGAAATTGTGAGAATTTATGGTTGCATTTTCAAATTCCATTATAAGTAATAATTTCGCAAATAAAAAAAATTGTTTAAATATTTGTATTTACTCTCCACTACTAACCTATCTAAACATACCCAACTAATAAAGTGGTTTACATTACATTAATGCTCTAAAATTCCTTTTTTTTTTAATATGCACCGGTTTTAATAATCTATGCACCTAATTTAAAAACTTTGATGCACAAGGTGCACCTGCATTAAAAAATCTATTTCGAGGCCTGCTCTAATTGGACTTTTTGTGTAGGACGTATTCGTGTTCTTTTGTAGATCCCTTAAAACTTCTCGATAATGAGCAACACAACTTTGAAGGTCTTGTTGAAATTTTTCTCTGCGAAAGAATAAAAGATCTCTTTCATTAAAATGAAATTTCAATTTTAGCGCCAAATCTAATCCTGCAGTCACATTATTTGTGGTAAAATCTGGAATCGAATAGCAATCACTGTTTTTGTCATTTCGCATCCCGGCAAGAATAGTGACACAAGTCAAAAAATAAAAATTGTGTTGGTATGCCATTGGAAAATATTTATGAGGTGCCCTAGCGTGTTATATTACTCTGTTCTATAGAATATAATAGAAGTTATAATCATAAATACTTACCTAAAATTTAAAAGAAGCTTATACTATTTCAATATAAATTTTATAGTATGCTTTAAGTTGATATTTCTCAAATTCTGCAATTTTGTGTTGCGTTACTTTTTTTGCCGGGATGCGATTTGTAAACCGTGTACTATGGAGAACCTAGGCGTGTTATATGAGGGATGCCGTGTTATAGAGAATCCGTGTTATATGTAGAAGTACCGTCCTGGTTCGAATCCGGGTCAGTGCATGCATGTTTGGAAGCGTATGGTGTAGAGGCGGCTGGTACACCTTAAGTCTGTCGTGGCCGAGAGTCTTCACGTTGGGTTGGTGTGGAAGTTTGGAGAGTGGGGTGTTAGCTCAGGTGTTGCCTCGTCATCTGACCGTGGTTAAAAATTACGTGGTGTTGTCCTCGGGACCTTTTCCATCTGGGATTGATCCCGGGCAGTCATCAGTAGCCCGTTGTGTTGCTCTAGTGCAACGTTAACTAATTACCTACCGCCTATTTCATTAGAAGACCAATGTCAAGAACATGATGACGAATTCGATGTGCTACTTTTTCGATTGTTATAGCCATGTGACATGGAAGAATCTGTTCTGAAATTAGACGTAGATATTCAATAGAGTAAAGCTAGAAATTCGATGCTTAAAGAAAGTAAGTGTGCACATTAGCTATGCATTAACGAAAGCGTATAAAATAATTTTACACGTATCGGAAAATCGCATAAATGTAAGACTCAAGAAATAAATTTATATATGATGGATCAACAATTTACGATAGGGCAAAAATACATATATTTATACAATGGACTCGCTGAAATATTTATACAGTGGACTCGCGTCTTTACGAACCTCAAATATACGAACAACTACTTTGGTCCCGAATAGTATCCCATAGAAATAATGTTAATTTCCCCTCCTATTTACGAACCAAAACTACACATTCTCTCTTTTTTACGAACTCAGTTACCACACTTTTTTTTCATTGTTTTTCTTTAGATAGGAAAGGGTGAAATTTCTTCAGACTGGTTAGACTTCGGACCGTCCATATTGGTAATGGAGGGGGGGGGGCGGAAAAATCCCCCAAGAACAATTCCGATCTCAGGGCAGATGAAGCCTTGATCCAGGAACGTCGTCGAAGGGATCTTCAATTTCATGAAAACCTTACATTTCATGATTTTTTTAATGTGGACGAGAATGTTTGTACAGAGGATATATCAGCTGATGAAATCATCAATCGGGTGTTGATCGGGAATGCAATAGAACAATCCTATGAATAAGAATGCGTAGAGGTCATCCCAAGGCCAACGAAGCCACATAATGCGTGTCAGGACTACGTCGGTGCTTTTAAGCAGATGACAATTTTGAGATGCTTAACAGCGTCAACTCTATGGAATCTTATGTTTACCGAAGTGCTATCACGAAGCAAACGAAGATAGCTGATTTTTTGGAATTGCTAATGAATAAAAGTTAGTGCAAGTTGCATATCGAATTTTTTTTTAATCCTATTCCCATTTTCTAACTTTTTTTGGGGTTCCCACGAGTTTGTGAAAACACGAGTCCACTGTAGTAGAGCGTCAGTTTAGCAGAGTGAAAAATTATGAAAGAGTTTGCAGTAGATCGAAAATTTTATGGTAAAATTCCAGTTTGCTAGAGCGAAAATCTATGATTGAGTGCCAGTTTGTGGTAGTGTCAGTTTGCTAGAGCGAAACTCTATGATTGAGTGCCAGTTTGTAGTAGAGTGCCAATTTGTGGTTGAGTGCCAATTTGTGGTAGAGTGCCAATTTGTGGAAGAGTGAAAATTTACAGTAGATCGGCAATTTATGGTAGAGCGCAAATTTAAAGTAAACCGCCAATTTATGGTAGAGTGCCATAGAAAATTATGGCACAATATGAATGAGCTAAAAAATGAAAGACTTGATTACTGCTTTACATGCTGAACCAGCTGAATGTTTCCTTTTTATTATTTTTAGTTTTTCACTTCTTTTCAGAGGACATTTTACTAGAGATCTTCAGCGAACAATTTCTGCACAATTACGCCAGCAGTTGAGATTTTAGAGTAAATTTAACAGCACACTTACTTTTGAATCAAACTTGATTTCCTAGCTATTATATATTCATCCCAATTTATATTTCTATTCAAGACTTTATTTTCATACAACCCTTCTCTATTGTTCTTTACAGTGACGGATTGGTTCGTTAGATCGGCCTGGGAAATGTGAGTTATAAATCGGCCTCATCGGTTTAGAGGTTCTGCGGTAGCCCAATTAGTAGAGTCGCGGATTTCGAGGGCAAGAAATCCAACCAACCGATTCCGATTCAACCAAACACAAACCAACTGAAATCCAACCAAAGACAAACCGACTGAAATCCAACCAAAGACCGTCGTTTACGTGGGTGCTGGTGAACGCCCTAAGGCGACCAGTGCACAAAAGTCTTTCAAAATTTTAATTATTTTTTTATAAATTTAAATAAATATTTATACAATTCTGTTCAAAATGATTATACGTTGAGTACAAGTATCAAATTTTTTTTTGAAAAATACCTGTACGTACCTGAAGTAATGTACAGGTTGGGCTTTAAGCTTCGATATCTTAAAATGTGTATTTTTTTCATAAAAGGAACATTTTTTTCAAAGTCTATCGAAGAAAATATTAAAAAAATTGGTTCACAAATGCAACACATACCCTATGACATATTTTAACGAAGGCCTTTTCTTACTATCTGCTCCGAAATGTTCATTTGATTGTTAAAAAAGCTAAACAATTGATCATTTTTCAAACAAAAAAATTGAAGAGAAAAAACTTAACATTTAAATTTTAAGTTAATTTTCAAAAAATAAAAAAAAGTTGAAAAGAAAAAACTTAAAACTTTAAATTTTATGTTTTTAAAAATCCATGTGTAAAAAGGTTTAAAAGTATCTTCATAACCTGTATAAAAAAATTCCATTCAATACACATAAAAGATTCTTAAAATTTGACCATTTTAACATTACGTAGAAGGGGACTGTACAGTGTACAGGTCTCATTAAATCTGTCGTGTCTTCAAATGTTTTCACGTTGGCGTGATATGGAAGTTTGAAGATTACCTTGAAAACTTACCGTTTACCTGACGATCGCCCTATAGAAAGTTATCTCTAACGACAATATATTTTAAATGCGCTGTGTCTATAGTTTTTAAATTACACCAAAATATTGATGTGTGTGTGTAATTTTAATTTCAAAAAGCTCCAGGAATAAAAGTAGTATGGAACCGTAATTACAAAGCAATATACAAAAATAAAATGACAAAAAATATTAGAGATCACAAGCACATTAGATTGATTATTAATATTAGTAACTAGCCACTGCGTGGCTAGTCGGCGTTGCCCGTGCCAGTTGCTTTTGTTGGGTTATTGGTTTGCTTCGCAAACCAAATGGAAATTAGTAGCCTATTGGATAACAGCCCGTAGTTGCCCGTGGTGTTGGTTTGCTTCGCGAACCAAATGGGCATTGCCCGTGACAGCTCTTTTCGTGGGGCACACATTGCTTTGATTTGCTTCGCTAACCAAAAAATATAAATATTTAATTGAAAAATTATTTATTAAAAGAAAATTAAATATATATTTATGGTGTAAAATTTTCCGCAGATTTCAAATCCGTTAAAAACTTTTTTTTATCTTTACCGATCGCTGAGATAGAATAAAAGCACTGAAGAACGATAACTTCAATAATTTTTTTTGATTCCCTTTAAAATACTAGAGATTAACAGGCTGATTCTACAAATACAATTCAGCTGCACCAACAGGAATCGCCCAACAGTTTACTTGCAGTAATTGCTTACCTATTGCACTCGATGCAGGGTTGTTGGAATTATATGTTATTTAGTTACTCCCATTAAGGAGTAATTTAAATTATTTGTCTGATATTTTGTGGTTTGATATTCATTCTCACTGGATTCTTTTTGAATTCTAATAGTATTATGTATTAACATCAATTAAATCTTATAGGAATGTTTATAATATTATTTGTATGTAATCAGCAGGCTCTGAAATTAAGTACTAAAATCGTTAATATTGCACTTGGAGTGCAGCAAACTAGTAATAACGGCTCGTCAAACAGTTCGTAAACGGGATCTAATAATTATTTAAGTATCTCACCAATTTTTGGGCCGTGGTAGCCCAGTTGGAAGTTTCTTGATGTTTTGAAACATCGATGTTCAAAATTAAAACATCGGTGTTGATAATACATCGACCCAAAAACATCGATGTTTATAAAATTCAGTGTATTTAAACTTTTCTCCCCATTTCTTAAAACTGGTTTAGCAACTAGTGATGCTACATCGACAGCAAAACATCGATGTTGATAATACATCGACCCAAAAACATCGATGTTTATGAAATTCAGTGTATTTAAACTTTTCCCCCCATTTCTTAAAACTGGTGAAGCAACTAGTGATGCTACATAGACAGCAAAACATCGATGTTTTTAAAATTCAGTGTATTTAAACATTTCCCCCCATTTCTTAAAACTGGTTTAGCAACTAGTGATCCGACATCGACAGCAAAACATCGATGTTCAAAATTAAAACATCGATGTTGACGAATGCATAGCCCCCAAACCATCGATGTTTTAAAAATTCAGTGTAGTTAAACTTTTTTCCCCATTTCTTAAAACTGGTTTAGCAACTAGTGATGCGACATCGGCTCCAATACATCGATGTTTTTTATAAAACATCAATGTTTTGAAAACATTGATATCGATCTCGCATCCCTACTTTCAGACCCTTCACCCTTGGCCACTTTGGTCTAAAAGTATGTTCAATTTGCTGATTTTAAAAATTATGCTACATGGTTATTTTTTAAATTTTTGTAACGGTACTTTTTTCATTTAAAAATAAAATATCGACAACGTAGTAAAAACATCGACAGGTATAAACATCGATGTTACAAAAACATCGACACCAATACATCAATGTTAAAAACATTGATGTTTTTTTAAAAAAAAATCGATGTTTTGAAAACATCGACATCGATGTCGCATCCCTAGTTGGAAGAGCAACCGGAGGGTTGCGAGTTCTAAATTCGTCTAGCCAGAAAGTTATGTATATAGGGACTGGTGGACGTTAAACCTGTCGTTGCCCTAACTGCCTTCACGTTGGCGTGGTGTGGAAGTTTGGAGAGTGAGGTGAAAGCTCAGCTGTTGTTCTCGTCGTCTGACCGAGGTACAAAATTACGAAGTGTTGTCCTTGGATCTTTTCCTTCGGGATTGCTCCCGAACCGTCACCAATAACCCGTTGTGTTGTTCCAGAGCGACGTTATTTACCTACCAACCTCACCTATTTTCAGTATTGTGCAGCCAACTTGAATTAACACGAGAGAGTATTTCTGTCACTTCACGGTGGACTTGTAATAATCTGTGTAAATTGAAAGTGCTCGTAAATATTGTACAGACCCCTGCTTTACAAATACCTATAAATGGATTTTCTTGTTGCAGCCATAGAAATGAAACACAAGAAGACTGAGCTTTGTGTTGGATGGGTTCTTTCTGTTGCTTCCAAAATCATAAAAAGTCAAGCCAGCAGTTTTTAGTCCCAAGATAATTTATTACATGAAAAGGGACACGATACAAAACATTAAAAAAAAAAGCGTAACCAGAAATCGTTGTCTGCTATATAACGACGGTAGCGCAGATTAACTTCATCCGGAAGAAACACCAATCGGTCTCTTCCTGTTCGTCTTTCTCAAGACTCTCCCTTGATCTTGGCGACCCTTCGCTGGGTCTAGCAACCCTTCGCTGTCGCAGTTCTCCTACTTTCCTTTCCACATTTGCTTCTTTCTTGGTTTCTTGCTTACTCCTGGCTCTTTCACTTTCTTCTCACTCGGCTTACATTTGCTTTTTTTCTGTTTTGCCTCCTTCAATAGTGACAGAATTTGGTCAGCTGTAAGAACTTTACCATATGCATGAGGTTTTAGTTAATTAGTCTTCCTCCTCTCAAAGAATACGAAATATGCAATAAAACGCAATTCAAACGTACTTATCGTACAAAATGACGCAGAAAAACACCTTGATTTCACATCCAAATTGAACGAAATTATTGGCAAAGTTATGTTTACAATTAACCCGTCCCTTGGAAAAATATGAGGTAATTGTAAACATTCGATAGTAGGTGCACTAAAATTCCCAGAAGCAAAAGTCAATGATTTTGTGTTAGATAGAAGCATAACTGACAGTAGTAAAGAGTCGGAACAACATACCTTTCAATAGATTAAGGAGGGCAGCACACATAAACTTTAAAACCCAAACGTTTCAGCCACAAATTTTTCAAATAAACAGATTGTTATCGGCTATGGTTCAAAGGGGATAGCCATATTGCATCATCAGGGTTACCACCTTTCAGATTTCACAACTTTTTAGTTTCTCGGAATCCAACGTGGGCGCTTGTAACGCTTGTTTACAATTACCCCGCCAGACCTTACTTAGTTCATAAATTAACATTAAAAGTGCTCTTACGTTCAGACATTGTTGAAATGAAGATTTCACGTACAAGAAATTTAAATTGACTATAATAACACACGTCGATCAAAAAAAAAATTTAAAAAAAATATCAATCGTCAAGAAAGAAAGATGCACGAGCTCTCAGTCGAGGAGTGAGCTAGCAGGCATCTGACACTTCTGGCTTCTTTTACAATGTGAATTCCAAAATTCTAGACGCCTAAAGTGATTAAAACTACTAAATTTAAATATTCGGTCAATAGCATTTGAATAAATGCACCGACTTTCTCGTTTGTTGACAAAGCAGACCTGTTTGTTGTAGACATTACCAATTTGTTGACCCGAATAAAAGTACGCCCAATCTGATTGGCCTAAGGACCCGTGATTGACAGTTCGCCTTTTGAAAGCGCATAACATTGAACGAGTAAGCAATATCATATCGTTTTCTTTTGTCAAAACAAGAGAGGAAAAAAGTCTTCTCGATCTTCTACAATAAAAAAATCAATCGTTGATCGCGAAAACGATGGCAATTTTTTGTGCTTAACATTTTCCGGAATTAAGTACAATAAGTACATACTACTTACAAAAAGATGAGGTGCCAACAAAGAACCAGGGTCCTGTGCGTCTACCACGAAAACTCCCACCATGCTCTAGGAACAAGGCTCGTATGTCCTAAGTTGAATGTGAGAACAGTAGTGGGGAAGAACGATTGAAAGAACAGGAACGGATAAATACTGTTCTAAAATAACAGTATTTTCCATTTATACTTCTGACCAACTTACATATATATGAGACGTACATTTGCGCATCGCCACGCTATTATGCCCTACCGTCGGATTGGTTTTATTTTTCGCTCCTCTTTCTGAAATTGTTACCGTGGGTTGATCACTTTCTGAAAACGGGACATTTCGGCGTCCCGAAGCTGAGCTTGGGGACAACGGGACAACCTACCTAAAAACGGGACGATCCCGTTCAAAACGGGACGCCTGATCACATTAGGTATGATCCCAATTAATCCGGATAATTAAAGTTCCACTGTACATTTGATTTACAGAAAAAGCCTATCTGGCTACAAAGTATCTTTCCTGGAATCTTACTTTTTTGATGGTCATTAACTGGTGGAGTACTGAAGGGACTTATTCAAATTCTAAAGGTTGTAAAACTTAACCTTTAACTGCTGTCATGGGTCTCACAGACCCCGAGACATTTATGACAGGTCGTTTCCACCCCTTAAAGTGAATATTGGTCCCTGTCCTATTCAGTACCTTCCTACTACGTCCAGCAGAAGCCACATTCCAAGACTGATTTGGCTGCCCCAACTATTTCGTGTTTTACACTAGTTGCATTTCCCGCGTGGTCTCTTAGACCCCTTCACAGCATTGGCGTTACCGTTCTTGTTGAATGAAATCGTCGAAGTTGGAGTAAGGAATTTCGAAAGAGAGCCTAAAATGGCAACAAACTTTACTAAAAAACGACCTGTGTATCTCTCACAAAAAGAAATCCAGGATATGGATGATAATTGGTCGGAAATAGAGTTCTGGGACAGTGATATTTCGGATATTATTGAAAGCGAACACGAAACGGAATCGGAAATTTAGGCCGATGAAGATGAAGACATTTCAAGTGCGTCTTCACAAGAATTATATTTATACACAAGGAAAGGAACCTAATCGTGCCGTTAGAACATTAAAACACAACAGTTTTACAGTTTCCATTGTTGAAACGTCCAGCAAAATTAGGTCCGAAATTAAGAATTGAATTATCTAAATTTAAAATGTATAAATAATAATTATCTATAGAATCTTTCATTAATATATTATATTAATCAACTTTATACGCACTTTAGTGAACGAGGTCTGAGAGACCCCTCTACACTAGCTACGAGACAGTTTGTGACACAACAGTTAAGGGTTAAGCTGGATGCTCGAAACTAAGCAGTTCTAAATTACAGTTCCAGACTTACGCTTCAATTGTTGTGTTGCAATTGAAATCTTTTATGCTTAATGTGCTTCATTTATTTTTTCTGATGGCAACACGTTTATGTAGTTCAATACTGTTTATGGCATCATATTCGGCCTGTTCATATGAGCGTTGTCTAACGTTTTCTAATGTTGACACAAAACGCGGGAGTACTGCTAGAGCGTTCACATGCAGAAAACGTCTCAATCTGGTGTTCTAATAGCTACCTCGTGTTGAAGGCTCCTGTCGCTTCGACCGAAGCTCGAGGTACATAGAAATACGGTACGCTGTTCACATGGCAGGTGTTTTGACTGGCATTAGAGCTTTTTATTCCCAAGTCCAACACTTTTTTTTTTAATTTTAGGTGCACTGCGTGCACAGCGGGAAAAAAATTAAGTGCACAATTTTAGTTTCATGTGCACAGGACACCTGTGCACCCGGGTATTTCAAGCCCTGACTTAATTTACTGTGAGCTTGTTTTTCGTAGAATTTATATTTTAATTTAATTTTGAAGTCAGTGTTATTTCTATTTTTTTCTAATTTTTTATATTATATGGACGAAAATTTTCTTTGCAATCTTCCGGTTTGTTACATATACTGCTTTTTTGTCATTCTTAGATTGTTTTCAATTTAGCATAATTCTCGCGTTTTGTCGTGGGTTTTAATCAAAATTTAGTTGAAATATTCCCCTGTCGTTATTTCATTTGTGGTTCCATTTGTGCTACGAATTCTCTGAAAAAGAGTACGTCAGAAGATTAGTTTTCGTTTCGGTAGTCGAATTATAGTTAAATTGACTGAATTATCATCTATGCATTTGAGTGGTAGGTAAGTTGGTACTTAATACGCCTATTTTCTTGCAGAAAATTTCGTTAAGTTCTTAAGTAAACACACAAAAATTTAGTTTGAGGTCAGAAGTGCAAATATTGCTTGCAAATAATACAATAGGAAAACACGTATTGGTCTAAAAATAAATTATATTAGTTTAAGGTATAAAAAAATATCTTTGTTCGAAAAGATAGATCTAAAAATTATATAAATTACCTAAAATAGAATTTAGAAAATAAAAACTTATTCTAAACGAAAATAGTTTCATAAATCGAGAAGAACTGATTGAACACAGTGCATTTTCTATTAACTTTTTCGAATTGTATTTCACAATTAAAGAGAAAATGTAATTTTAAATTTCCTCCTATTGTAATAAAGCATCGCTGGTAATGAAATCGTGGCTTTTTAAATGATTTGTCAAACACAAAAACTTGAATGAGTAAAGATTAAAAATATTGTTCACGTTTCGGAATGTTGAAAATATAGTTCCAAGACAATAATAAAATTAAGTATATCGATTTAATTTTTGGAAATTGGAAGCTCTTAAAATTAAATATTCCTTCATATAAACAATATACCTAAATTCTGTGCTCGGATGGCAAAATGATGTAAGTCACTTTTCCCAAAAAATTGAAATCTCCAGCCATTTCTGAAATTTTTAATAAAAGTAGTAATAACACTAACATTAAGGTTAATACATAAATTCTACGAAAAATAAGCTCACAGTAAATCGTGCTAATAAGTTCATTTTCGAAACCCATATCGAGTTCAAATTACACGAGGATGTGAAAATGAATGAAAACGGAAACTTATCTTTCACATTTCACGTTGAGGATATTAAAAAAATAACTTTAAAGTTCAATTTTCAAATTGAATGTTTAAATTTAGCTTTATTTTAAAGACGTTTGCCGCACTTGTAGATTTAAACGAACGTTGTCGGTACACGTTATCTAAAAATAAATTACTAACTTTCCCCTTTGTTGGAAACTATCTTCAAAACATCGAATATAATTAAATTTGCATCCTATTTTTAATGCAATTAAATACAATGCAGTAAATTAAGGTAATTAAGTACTCTATTCAATGTATATATTTTTTTATAAAACGAGATAATAGTCCTTTTTGTGTTTGTAATGAATATCTTCGTCAAATGCGGCCAAATTCGTGCTGCGAAAATATAAAAGTCACAATGGAAAAAATATTTATTTAGAGAAAATCACATTTAAGGTATCGATCTGGTGTAAAATTTTCCACAGATTTCAAATCCGTTTAAATTTTTACTCTATCGTTAACGATCGCTAAGATAAGAAACGTGGACTATTGAATTAAAAATTCTTAACGCCAGTCATAAGGCATGTCATGTAAACAGTGCAGCAGATTCCTATTACGGGGGGATGTTACATCCGCAGCAAAACATCGATGTTCAAAATTAAAGCATCGATGTTAAAATACATCGCCCAAAACTTCGATGTTTTTAAACATCAGTGTATATAAACTTTTTTCCCTCATTTCCTCTCTAAAACTGGTTGAGCAACCTCAAACATTAAAGGTTCGTCCACAACGGAGAAGCCGAGCTATACATGGATGACTGATTAACCCCGGAGGCAGGTTTGATTAATAGCTCGTTCAGTGTAGATTGTGAATTGAACAGTTTGAGCACCAGCGTAATGTCCCACTTCTTGTCGGTACATCAAAGGAAAGCAAGTGTTAGTGCTCGCTCTATTTGGACGGCGTTTTTTAGTTCCCTTGCTCGACGTTCAATCAATCACCGGGGTCATCGTTAATGAAACGGGTCGGGGATAGGAACATAGAAATATTTATTTTTCTTCGGATTTTAAAGTGATACTATTATTTAAGTAGTCTATTTGTAAGCATTGTGTATTTTGCTATACATAGTTGACGATTAAAACTTAGTTGTGAAAATGTAATCTGCCCATATTATAATGTCAAAATTGATGTGTCCATCCATGTGTATTTAGATGAAATAGTGGTCTTGGGGAACTTGGCACGTCTAAATCTCTGTTATTATAAAATGAAGTGTCCGACCTCCACTACGCAATGTCCTGACGAATCTATTGCACTTACAATAATGAAATTTGCACACGGGTAAACCGAAGTTTTTGCAATTTTTGTGTCCATCCCGAATTTTAAAATTCAATCCAAAACATTTTTTAATTAATTTATTGGAATTTAATTATTTTTGTTTTCTTTGGAATGACAACTGCATAAAGATTCTAAATTTATTTTTTCCGCTTCCGTTTTCATTTTGCGGAGAAAGATTTGTCAGAAGTCTAAAAAAACAAATAAAGTTTTAACTTTAGTTATATAGTTCTTCTTTCTTTTTTTCTTCTTTTAAAGCGGACAATTTCACATTATATCTATACCTAAAAATATGATTTTCGATAAATAAATAATTTTTAAATTGAAACTTATATTTTTTCCAATACGAACGCCACTTTCTGTGAAGAATGACTTTTCGTTTGATTCGAGATATCACAGATTTCATTTTCTACGCTCAAACCATTTCACAGCGAAGAAAAGCAAAACAAACAAAAAAACATATTGAGTGGCATTGTTTAGTACTTTTTAGTAAAATCGGGATCGTTAAAGATAGATTGAAAATTTTAATAGATTTGAAATCTGTGGAAAATATCTAAATCTAAACCCCTAAATCTCTACCTTACATTTGATTTTCTTTTAATAAATATTTTTCAATAAATATTTATATTTTCGCAAGAGATTGGGACGTCACGCCTATTGAATCTCTTCGCAATTCGAATTTGGCAATGATGAGGTCGGCGTTGAATGTGGTGTTTGTTTGCGAAGCAAATCGTAGTTCATAATTTGGTTTGCGAAGCAAATCAAGAAAAAATTGGCAGGGTATCTATTTCAATAGGCTACGAATTTCCATTTGGTTTGTGAGGCAAACCAATGCCATGATTGCTGTTATCCAATAGGCTTCGCAAACCAAATGGGAATTCTTAGCAATCCCCACGCAGTGGCTAATTTAAGATAAGTAAGAGGTGGATATTTTAAATGAATTTTATCTTTTTTGCAAATTAAAGAAAATTTAAAATTGTCGCACTGCAATATTAATACGTTTTGCCGAAAAATGCCGAATTGAAAGAAACATTCAATATGTTGTAACATATAAATGAAATATCCAGTAAGAAATTTTTATTTTGTAGTGAAATAATCTGCTTAATATCAATTTTGCAAGTACGTATGGATATACATATATTAATAAAATGGTTGCTGCAGCCGCTGTTGCAGGATTGAAAACATGGTTTGTTCAAAATTGTACAGGGATATTGATGAAGAAGATTTTTTTCCGAGGCGGCGATTAGTTTAGGGTTTATTAAGTGTCAAAGTAGGAAAAACGTAATTTCTACCGCGAGTGAGCAAAAGCCGTATACATTTTCAGTCTTTTGGCTCCTGAGAATATTTGCCATCACGGGTGTCACCCAATGTCGCCTTTTATGTGAACTTTTCTTCCTATTTCTCTTTAATAAATCGTCAATAATAAAATACGCTGCACTCGCGATTATGCGCCGACTTCGTAAAGAACGGGACCTTTAAACAATTTGCTTCAAACAATAAGTTTGCAGCTTAACTTCAACACACAACCAACCAGATTGATCGCGAGCACATGGAACATTTTGTGTCCGAGCTGTCAAACCAGAAAAACCAGAGAGATTGATTAACCAAACCTGTCTCCGGGATTAATCAATCATCCGTGTTTAGCTCGGCTTCTCCGGTGCCGTGTTTATTTGCCGTGTTTATTAATTTATAGCTAAGACTTGTTTTAACTGTAGAAACAAAGTAAAAAAAGTACAATTAACAAATCTTTTATTTTCAAATTGAATAATATAAAAGAAAATAATATTTACAACAATTTGATACAGGAACTACTAACTATAAGTATAATTAGGTAGATGCATAAAAAATTATTGTTACTTATTATTAACGTATGGGGGAGAAAACACGACAAACGTATTTTTTATTTACTGTAAATAAAAAATATATTGGGGCCTATAGTTATTATAGGCCCTAATATTTGTTATATACAGTTTATAAAAAAATAAGTTTGTTAACTTTCTCCACCTTAGGTCGACTTCTTTTTTCACTAGTTAGGGAAAAAGCTCTTTCTGATGGGACATATGTCAACATCACTGACAAATACTTAGTAGCATGGTTATTTTTCTTAATTTTTACTATGGTGCTTTTTTTCTTTCAAAAATAAAACATCGACAACGTTAAAACAACGACAATGTTAAAACATCGATGTTAAACAAACATCGCTTCCGATAAATCGATGGTAAACACATCAATGTTTTTATAAAGCATTGATGTTTTCCAAACATTGACATCGATGTCGTATCCCAACTTTTCAGACCCTTCCCACTTTGTTTTCCCTTGTCCACCACGTTTTCCCTTGTCCACTTTGGCCTAAAAGTATGCTCAATTTACTGATTATAAAAACTATGCTACTTGGTTAGTTTTTTTAAATTTTTAATATGGTACTTTTTTTCCTTTAAAAATAAAACACCGACAACGTAAAAACATCGCCAAGTATAAACATCGATGTCAAAAAAAAAATCGATTCCAATACATCGATGTCGTAATCCTAATTCCTATGTACCTCGTTACGCTGTAGTTCAGGGGTGGCCAACCTGTGGCGCGTGCGCCAAACGTGGCGCATTGGATGATTACAAGTGGCGCATTGCATTCTTGCGCCTACTATTTTTTTTGTAGTAAGCGCCATAACTGAATCCATTTTCTGTTATGCCTTGTAATGTAGACATAAAAGTGCACTCTAAAGTTCAACAAGACATTTAATAATTATAAATATACATCGTAACAGACAAGCATAAGAACGATATGATCAGCTTAGAGACACAGGCAATTGGCTCATTGCATTGCGTCAGACAAGGATTGTACATATATCAGACAAAATTAATTCAGCAGTATTGTAAACACAGAAAATAGTAATATAAACACTCACAGGAAATAGTATTGTAAACACTCACAGGAAATAGTATTATAACCACTCACAGGAAATAGTATTATAAACACTCACAGGAAGTATGCAATAACTTCATTTTCAACACCCGAGTTCTCACAGTTCAATCTATACAGCCGTCTTAGTGCGAAAGAAAAGGAGCAAAAGAAGCGTAGAAAGTGATAGTAAGCGTGAATTCAATGAACAGTTTGAAAATTAACTGTTATTTATATGAAGTCCATCAGGAAAATCGTTTTGCATTGTTTGTGAAAATACACTTTCACATAAGTGAAAGTACTCTTTCACATAACATAATACATGATTTTAATAGTCACTATAAAACACACCATCAGGCGAACATAGAAGGAATAATGAAGGAAAAAGGAAGAAATCAGAAGACAAAATATTTTTACTAAAGTTAGTTGTGAAGACTTGGCAATGACAGAAACGTCCTGTGAAATAGCTTTAGAATTGGCGAAGAAAAAAGAAACCTTTTTCTGACGGAGAAGAAATTGTTAAGCCTTGTCTCCAAATATTTGCACGCCATCTTGGTGGCAAAGTTATTTGAAAGGAAACCAGACGAAATTGCTATATCAAGGCAGACAGTTACGAGACGTATCGAAGAACTTTCTCGGGATGTATCTCAGCAACTGGAAGACCTTGTCCATTCTTGTACTTTCTTTTCACAAGCTTTGGATGAATAAACGAATATATGTGATGCATTATATGTTATATATATATTATATGTTAAGCATTTTTATAAGAGGAATTGGTGATAATTTTAATGTTTTTAAAGAACTTGCCACCCTAATATTGTGTGTGCACTGACGGAGCGCCGTCGATCATAGGTAACTTGGTATAGCAATGGTACAAAAACTTGGCTTGAAATTTTTTTAAATAGTCCTGTACTAAAGTATCACTGCATTATACATCAAGAGGCACTGTGTGGAAAAACTTTAAAAATGCAGCATGTTATGTTACCGGTTGTGAAATGGGTGAATAAAATTAGAGCAAGAGCATTAAACAGACGAGAATTCAGAGGATATTGTGAAATGTGAGATTTGGAATATGGTGAACTTATCCTTCATTGTGTGGTGCGCTGGCTTTCTAGGGGACAGGTTTTGAGTAGATTTTGGAAATTGAAAAACGCTGTTCATAACTTTTTCGAACAGGAAAATGAACTTCCTGATGAAAGAACCCTTTTATTCGACAACACCTGGCTATTTGATTTGGCATTTTTAGTTGATTTTACTAGCCATCTCAATAATCTAAATTTGAAGCTACAAATCAAGAATAAATTATTTCCTAGCTTAGAAAATAGCATAAATTCATTTAAAATGAAATTAAAACTCTTCATCTCTCAGTTAGAAAATCAGGATTTGAGTCAATATCCAGATTTGAAAGAACAAAGTGAATGTGCTGAGGATAATAACAATTTAACCAAATATATTGAAAAAGTCAAGTTATTGCAAGGGTCATTTGAAAGTCGTTTTCATGATCTGGCTAAAGACGAAAACTGCATGCTCGCATTTATAAACCCATTTTCACTCAGTGAACAAAATGTAATGAAGATGCCTAGTAACATATAATAGGAACTTATTGATTTAAAAACAAATTCATTATTAGAAAGGAAATTTGATGAGCCTTTTTCAGATCAAAATGATACTGACATTATGAATTTCTGGCGTTCATTACCCTGTGATCATTTTCCAGAACTAAGAAAATTTGCAAAAAAAATTATATATGTTGTTTTAGAACGACATATAGATGTGAACAAACAATTTCATCAATGAAAATTATTAAAAGCAAAAGGAGGTCGCGAATGACTGATTCAAATTTGAAGAATTCTCTGGGCTCTCTGTAACAAATTTAACACCAAACGTTGAAAAACTAGCGAAATCCAAACAGGCTCAAAAGTCCCATTAATGGTAAGTAATGTTTATGTTTTGTAATAGATAGTTTTATATACAATAATTAAATAATTTAAAATGTTAATTATGTCTACAAACATACTTTTATTAAAAAAGTTATTATGAATATGTGTTGTATGGCGCATTTGAACTCGTATGTGAAAAAAATTGACGCATTGTATGTAAAAGGTTGGCCACTCCTGCGTAGTTATTAAAACGTTAGATTGAGGGATTTTTTGCATGTGTTAACGCTCTATGTATTTTCGCTACCCGCGTTTTGTGTCAACATCGAACGAACGTTAGAAAACGCCTCATGTGAACAGGGCTTTAGAGGTGACCTTGCCACAGCGGTTAACGTTTTTCTATGGTAAGTCACAAATCGTCACTCAAAGTGTCGTACATCTAAAAGCTGCATTTTTGAGGAGAGAAAAGGACTAATAGTTTTCCTTATGATTTGATTGTATTATCATAACATATGTTACCGTTAAAGCTCGAAAGCCGTTAATGTGCACATTACATAGCTAATCTGCAGATTAACTGATTTTCTCTGTTAACGTGCGGAATCAAGAGTTTTCCGTATAATATAAAAGTTCCGTAAATATAAAATAATAATCTAGGTAATGTGCACATTAACGGCTTCCTTATCGTCAAAGTTCAAAAGTTTATTTCTCTCATTTCCTTTCTTTACACCTTCCCTCTCCTAATATTTTAAACCGTTTGATTTTTTCTATTATAGTTTTTTAATTGATTGGTGATGGATTCTATCAACTAATTTGTGGTATGTTTGATTGTATTAACTTGATTCTTTAGATATCGAAAAATAAATAAATAACATTATGTTAAATTAAGCGTACAGAAACGTTACTGGTCCAGCAAATATCTTATTTTAACTTTAAAGAGTACCTAATACGTAATGTGCAGATTATCTAGGTAATATTTGCAGATTTGTTCCAGCAAAGATATTATTTTCACTTTAACGAGTCCCTAGTAGGTAACGTGCAGATTATCTAGGCAATGTTCAGATTACCTAGGTAATTTGAGAAATTAAACAATTTTCGGAGCTTTAACGGATAACCCTAGTTAATCTGCATATTACCTAGATAATCTATAGAATAACTGATTACTGCACTTTAGCGGTAGGATATACATTGTTTTGTAACTTTTATTGAGTCAGCTGATGGCATAAAATATTTTGCCACCAGATGGAAATCCCAAAATGCCACATATAGCAGTAATAAAAGAAAAAATGGAATTTTTGACTTAAGACCTTCTAATTCTGCACTTTGAGTGACGATAAGCTTAAAAAAGGTCTGACCAACTACTATTTTTTTTTTCTTCGTTCAGATGTGACTCGTTATTCTTTTCAGCCGTCTTATGACGTGCTATTTTCTAGCCTTTAAAACTAAAATCCAAAGTATTTCTTTTTTAGCTACCAAAAGAGCAGACGCGTGGGTTTCCATTGATCTCTTGAAGTCCTCGTGCAGAGTCTGGTTGTAAAAGTTCCATCACTCAATTTGAAGCAACTGAATTACATAATTCAATCTGAATCAAATAATGATTCAATGTGAATCTAAAAAGAACGATTCAATGTGAATCTAAGAAGAACAATTAAATGTGAATCTAAAAAGAACGATTCAATGTGAATCTAAGAAGAACTATTTAATGTAAATCTAAAAAGAATGATTAAATGTGAATCTAAGAAGAACGATTCATTGTGAATCAAAGAAGAACGATTCAATGTGAATCAAAGAAGAACGATTCAATGTGAATCTTAAGAAAGACTGTTCAATGTGAATCTTAAGAAAGACTGTTCAATGTGAATCAAAGATGAATGATTCAATGTGAATCTAAGAAAAACGATTCATTGTGAATCAAAGAGAACTATTCAATGTGAATCTAAGGAAAACGATTCAATGTGAATCTAAGAAGAATGATTTAATGTGAATCTAAGAGGAATGATTCTATGTGAATCATAGTTTCGTTGACCCTCCTGGTGGCTTATCTTTGAGTCAGAAACTGTCCTGCAGTGGTCAACCTCTTGTGAAAAAATCTTTGTTACAAACTGTTATCAGTTCAGAACAAAGGACAATTAGTTCTCTAAGAAAAACGATTCATTGTGAATCAAAGAGAACTATTCAATGTGAATCTAAGGAAAACGATTCAATGTGAATCTAAGAAGAATGATTTAATGTGAATCTAAGAGGAATGATTCTATGTGAATCATAGTTTCGTTGACCCTCCTGGTGGCTTATCTTTGAGTCAGAAACTGTCCTGCAGTGGTCAACCTCTTGTGAAAAAATCTTTGTTACAAACTGTTATCAGTTCAGAACAAAGGACAATTAGTTCTTCCTTCTTGGATTTTAATTACCCTTGGAGTAATAGAGAGATATTATCTCGATGAGGTATCCCTTCTTTAGCAAAATTGACCATTTGTCGAAATACGCGATATCTCATCCTTAACAAAATAGACAAGATTTTTTTGGGGACGAGATATCTCGTCCTTAGCAAAATTGACCGGATATTAGACGCGACATTTCGTCTTTAGGTAAACTAACAAGATACTTCGTCCTTAGCAAAACTGATTAGATCATGGACCAGATATCGTTTTGAAACATCGATGTTCAAAATTAAAACATCGATGTTAATAATACATCGCTCCAAAAACATCGATGTTTTTAAACATCGTCAATAGTCCACCGTGCTGTTAATTGCCTACCTTCTGAAATGCAACGGGCCGCGATTGCCTGGTTGGAAGAGTAATGATTTAACAAAAGGATCGCGAGTTCGAATCCAACCAAAGACCGTCGTGTACAATAGGGTCTGGTGCATGTTGAATCTGATCTTCGCACTGGAGCAACACTTCACCATCATCATGCACTTACAAACCAGGATTTGAACCATGGTCCGAAGTTCGTGGCAGACAAACGTTATGCCACTATTATATTTAGACCTATAGCTCTCTATTAAAGCAAAAAAATCTAACGTACTTACGGCCATATTCACAAGTCTCGAGTTAACTCGAGAATCAGTTGATCCGCGAGTAAGAGTTAACTCGAGGCTTATCAAAAACGGTATTCTCAAACGGCGTGTTAAGTGATCCGGGGATTAAAATTAGACGCTCGCTGTGATTGGCTACCTCACGATCACGTGGTATTGGTTACATTGGTTACGACGCCCCAATATGCATTCATACTGATCAAGCACGTACTTCACCGTAGAATTGATTCCAAATTGTGAATAAATAGGACTCGCACAGCATTTTAATATGGGTTTGGGAAAAGAAATGCAAAGGTATTTAATTTCAAATTGGATTTTTATGGAAACCTAAATTTGGCAAGAAAGAATTGTACACAATGTCTTGACAGATGTATGTAATCTGATTATCTTTATACTTGTCAGTATGGGTGTGTGTTGGTGTCGTGAAAAGTAACTTGCATTGTCAATTTTCTTTCATTCGTTATGAATCAACAGAATAATTTTTATTCTACGACGAATTTGTATCTGCCATGGTCGTTTTCTACCGTTCGCTCTCTCCGGCTTATAGGACAGAGGTGGCGCCATCTATCTTTTCGCTAAGCTGCTTGTTTAAGATTTACGCAGCTACCTTTATTTTCATTTTTCTTTTGAATTTCAATAAAAATATGTTTAAATTTTTCCATTTAAGCAATATTATGATGATGAGATGAGCTGCTATGAAGCAGGTGCTCCGTAATGACAGATCCAGTCCAGTCGTCGAAAGAATACTGTAATTGAGCATAGAATGAAATGTGTCCTCCATTTTGCTTTTCCAAAAAGATGTTACTGCGCATGCGTTAAATGTAACTCGCGAGTTAACTCGCCGATTTCGGAGGATCAAAATGTAACACCGAAACGGCAGTTTAAACCACGGATCAGGACTTGTGAATACGGTTTTTTCGATAACTCGCGGATTATCGTTGATCCTCGAGTTAACTCGGACTTGTGAATACGGCCGTTAATGTTGTTGTTGTCGTGTCTATGCATACAGTACTAGTGCAAAAGTTTAGAGTCCTCCAAAAGCTTTGGTGACAAGATCTGCAAGTTCTGGAGCTCGATGGCTATGGAGGATTTCGATTGGGGGTGCTCCAAGTTGAAAGAAGGAACCAATAATGGCCTGGCAGTCGAAAACATGATCTGGAGTTAGTTGCGATTGGGGACAGTACCTGCAGATGGGATAGGATTTTATATTAGTTCGTGAAATCTTCATGCCTTTGAAATGTCCAGTACGTAGCCTAGCTATTGTAGAGGAGAGGTTTCTTGGGCAGTTTAGATCGGGGATTGTTGCCTTGCTAAAATGCTGGTTGTAGATCCTTCGCCTGGCGACAGCATTCGCATCTGCACAGGTGACTACTCGAGGTTGATCTTTGTCGCGTGCTTCCTTTGCAAGGGCATCTGCACATTCGTTCCCCTCAATTCCAACATGAGCTGGGATCCACTGGAGAGTGCAAGGTATATTTAGTAAATGGAGAAGAGTATTAATTTCTTGCGTTATTGTTGTTTTACCATTATGTGTATGGCTTCGAGTGCTGATTTTGAGTCTGAGAAGATTACAATTTATTTAATTGAGTAGTTTAGATAATGAGAGCGACAATGGGTAAGAGCCTCTTTAATAGCGATTAATTCGCTAGTGAAGTTTGAAGCAATTTGGCCAGTGGGTAACGTACTTAATTTCCTGACTAGTTTACACCATAATTTAGATTTTTTTTTTTAATAGTTTTATTAAAGTTTAAAATATTTTCTCATTTGTTTTCTATGGTTTGTTCTCCCTTTGAGTCGCGATATTTCCGAATAGTGCAGTGTAGTTTTTCCCCCACAACCCACAACATGATTAAATATCCAAATCTTTCTATAAAATTCATGGATTCGTCCAACCCTTAGAAAGATTCTATTTGTTATTTCCGAAGAATAGACTCTTTTGCACGCTCAGGGGATTTACCTAGCAACCTGTCAGCTGTAGGTGGTGTGTGTTTGATTCTTCTTTGGGTGCATTTTCTGTTCTGTGAAAGTAAAAATTTCTTTGGTTTACTTGTCCATTACTCGATAATGTATGACTGGTGTATTGTAGGGATGCGACATCGATGTCGATGTTTTTTAAAAAACATCGATGTTTTTAACATTGATGTATTGGAGTCGATGTTTTTGTAACATCGATGTTTATACACGTCGATGTTTATACTAGTCGATGTTTTATTTTTAAATGAAAAAAGTATCGTTATAAAAATTTTTAAATTAACAAAGTAGCATATTTTTTATAATCAGCAAATTGAACATACATATACACCAAAGTGGCCAAGAGTGAAGGGCAAGAAAAGTAGTGATGCGACATCGATGTTGATGTTTCATAAAAAAACATCGATGCATTGGAGCCAATGTCGCATCACTAGTTGCTAAACCAGTTTTAAGAAATGGCATGAAAAGTTTAAATTCACTGAATTTTAAAAACAACGATGTTTTCCTGTCGATGTTGCATGACTAGTTGCTAAACCAGTTTTAAGAAATGGGGGTAAAAAGTTTAAATACACTCCAGTTTAAAAACATCGATGTTTTTGGGTCGATGTATTATCAACATCGATGTTTTAATTTTTAACATCGATGTTTCAAAACATCGATGTTTTGTTGTCGATGTCGCATCTCTAGTGTCTTGTGCCATAAACCCAACAAACCCACAATTTGGAATCATGCGTGTGATCTCCTCAGAGTTAACAAAACCGTTTGTTATTTAGAAACATTTAAAATTTGAGTTATGTCATTTTTCTCAAGAAGAGGTGATTTGTTATAATTTTGGAAGATCGTAGTGTCTCCTACATCCTTTTCGGCCGTATTCAGAAGTGTCGAGTTAATCAGAAGATCAGCAAATCGCGGTTCAAACCAGGGATTATCGAAGAACCACATTCAGAACCCACGAATTAAGTGATCCGCCGACAAGCTCGCTGTGATTAGCTACTGGTCTACTCTCTCTCAATTGCTCACGTGACGTTGTTTACAATTCTTACGACGCCTGGATTTAAACACATTCTAAACTAGCCAAATACTCCGATTGAATTAAGATTACTTTTTACTCGTCGCTATAGGAGTGTTGATGCAAAGAGAGTGAACTAACTTGCTTTGCCATTTTTCTTTTATACATGTAGGATTTTAAATCTTGAGTATATTAGAATCTGGCAAACGCACTTTTGCTACCAGAATCTGGCAACGCCTTTGCGTTAGGTTTGCACGGGTGTTCGAGAGTATTCTTTTTGGAAATGACAAAAGAGATCCTGCGTTTTTTATATGCTGAGATTGAACTGATGTTACCGGCTGTATTTGTTACGTTATTAATAAATGTTTTGTGTTGTTGTTGTTTCTTATGCCTACACTGGCAGACCAGAGGAGTGCAAGGCCCGTCGAAGACGGCAAGAGGCGAGGGGGGTGCGCCTTCCATGTTATTGAGCCCCATTGGGAGGAAGTCCGACTTTGCTCGACATACATGACATCCGTTTTACAGGAAGGTCCCTTTCATACATCCGTTTACTCACACATATCGTAATTTAGATCCCAATCAGAGGCCGATAACCCCCTGATCAGGTACCCCCAGAGGTATTGATTTGGTATGGGAACATGGAGGGACATTGTGACCACGACCTATTTAACGTGCCCCAGTCACCATTAGTGAACACGATAGTCTTTAGCCAGGTCGAAGCGCCGATCTCGCAATCATCAGATTTGTAGGCTGATGCCGAGGACAGAACCCACCCACAACCCTTGTGTTTGACCTTTGTGAAACTCCGTTGTGTTTGACCTTTAGGAAAGGTCACTAAGGTGGGCACGTGCCTACTCCATTGTGTCATCGGAATGCCGAATATATTCTGATTGGTTATTGTTTGGCACCAGCTGCTGATTTTTCGTTGAGCGCATTGCAGCGACTTGAGAACAGGTGAAATAGAACGTCTTCTGCAGGTGGTATTCGTCCAGATGATCTCTGATTGGTTTTCGACTTTTACCATTGGCGTTCTGATTGGACTGCGGGTAGAGCACATCAGAGAGCCAGAGGTAGAGTGTGACGGTTTATCCCCACGCTGGATTGTGATGATACATACTTTTATGTATTGGTGGATTGATGTTAATGTGATGATGTAAATACTGTATATTTTTTTTAATGTTCTTGGAATAATAAGAACTTAAATACTTTGTTGTTGAATGTCTTCTCCTTGTGCACGATTCGTACTGTTTTCACGTTGTTTCGTACCGTTTTGGGTTGGCAACACCAAAGCATTTATGGTAATGGTAATTTTAGTAAACGTCGTACTAGAGCAACACAATGGGCTATTGACGACAGTGTGGGATCAGTCCCTTAAGGGAAAGATCCAAAGCATTTATAGCGTGGTTTTTTTAGTTACAATATTTCAGAAGTAGCTTACGGTTATCCACTCCTGTTTCGCAAACTGTAAAAAACTTTAAAACTTAAAAAAAAAAACTTTAACCGTCGAAGAAAAAAACGACCCTCTTCTTTATTTCGAGTGCTATTTAAAGTAGAGCAAATTCAAAGATATCATTCAATAGCGAATAAAGTCATCTACAAATTAAAATACAAAAACAATAAATAAAGGTCCGTCTTCATATCACATTTTACATAAACAACAACATTTCCAAGGTCAACACAATATTTCAAGGCCTTAATCAGATTCTACATTGTCAAATTAGTCTAAATATGAAATTTCATGAATTTACTATCTTTATATATCCGCAGATATTCAGTGTTAAAGCCGTTGTCGATTTCAGGGATCATCTTCACATTCAAAGTCGCTATGCGTAGATCGAGAATACTTGTGGTTAAATTAGGAACTGTTCATTCCTTGCTGGACTATAAAAAAATTACAACGAATCTTAACCCTTCTTGTGATCTTTTCTATAAGATATCTTGTCATTAACAAACTTGACCAGATCTACATGGACGTGAAATTTGGAAAAGATAATCAATATTTCCTGTTTAATTTCACCATAACTTCAAAATTTTAACAATCAATAAATGTTAAACGTATCCAGTAACTATTAAATAGGCATTTTTATCCAATTCCAACTTTCTGATACATATCCTCGGTTATGCAAATCTCTACAGACTGTTTCGTCTTACTTGTAGGTTGTAATTTTTTAAAATAAATTTTCTTAAGTTGGTGGACAGGAAATGTGAGCTTCATTCACGCAACTTTCTTGTTCGTATAAAGGCAAGAAAATTTAATTAACGTCGTTCTAGAGCAAAACAACAGGCTACTGACGACGGTCCGGATTCAATCCCCTATGGAAAAGATCCGAGGGCAACACCACGTAATTTTGAACCACGGTCAGATGACAAGGCAACACCTGAGCTCTGGCACCCCACTCTCCAAACTCCAACCCAACGTCAGCACTTTCGACCACGACAGATTTAAGGTGCACCAGTCGCCTGTACAATATGCACTTACAAACAATCATGCACTGACCCGGATTGGAACCAAGAATATTTAGGATGATATCCCATAAAAGTCAGAACCGATTTAACGTTAGCAGGAAAAATTTTCGAGTTCATGAAAGACATGAAATTTTGTACCTGTAGTTAAATTATGGTAGATTCTAAATTTGGTGTCAATAGAGTTTCTATTGGAAATTATGAAGTTAGTGCTCAATTTAGTATGAAGACGGTCCTTTATATAAAATTAATGCATATGAATTCTTATAAGACGTTATTCACTGTCGAATACCATCATTGATTTTTTTGAACTGCTAAAATTCTAGGAATGAAAAGGGGTGGGTCGAGTTTTTTTCCTCCATCTGTACCTTCTAAAAGCTAGACTACCGAAACCCGATCCGACCAACTGGTCTGGTGGTTAAGGAGTTAGCATCTAGATCGGAAGGTTCCTGGTTCGAATCCGGGTCAGTGCATAGATGTTTGTATGCGTATGGTGTAGAGGCGGCTGGTGCACCTCAAATCTGTCGTGGCCGAAAGTCCACACGTTGGGTTGTTGTGGAAGTTTAGAGAGTGAGGTGCCAGCTCAGGTGTTGCTTCGTCATCTGCCCGTTGTTCAAAATTACGTGGTGGTGTCCTTGGATATTTAACTTAGGGGATTGATCCCGGACCGTCGTCAAAAGCCCGTTGTGTTGCTCTAGTTGGACGTTAACTAAATTTACCATAACCTAGGAGCATTGATACCGTGACGGTCAATAGCCCGTTGTGTTGCTCCCTTGCAACGTTAACCTTTACGCTGCGGCACTTCAGATTTATTCAATCGGCTCCAGGAACGGCTCTTTTGCCAGCATGTCCGACCCACCTTACCTAACTTGAGTGATAGAGCCATGAGTGGAATTTACGAATGACGCTTTCCTTTCATGGTATAGCGTGGCATGTCGTTTGGAGCTAGAGAGATTTCCCCGGAGCGACCTTCTGCCTTTCCCAAAATGCGTTCACAACTCACGGTCAACCTGGTAGGGTACTGAACATAAGGTGGGATCCTCTAAAAGGTCAGTCGCTGACAGCTCGTAAATGGCGGTCGATGGCAGCGGTCACTTAAATTGGTAATTATTTAGTTAACGTCGTACTAGAGCAACACAACGGGTTCTTGACGACGGGCCGGGATCAGTCTGTTAAGGGAAATATCCGAGGACAACACCTCGTAATTTTGAACCACGGTCAGATGACGGAGTAACACCTGACTGACACCCCACTCTCCAAACTTCCGCACCAACCCGACGTGAGGACTTTCGGCCACGACAGATTTAAGTTACACCAGCCGCCTCATACGTTAACAAACATCCATGCCCGGACCCGGATTCGAACCAGGAACCTTCCAATCTAGAGACTAACACCTTAACCACTATACCGGTTGGTCTGCCCGCAGTCACTTAAAAGGGGATACCGTCCACCGTACACAGATCTATACCATGTCACTGGTGTAAATTTCGTGTTAATTTAGTGTTAACAATTATCTACCTGCCGCAGCTTAAAGGTAATTAAAATACCTGCCCGCCAAGGACAACACTTACGTTTTTACTTAACGTCGCACTGGAGCAAAACAGCGGACTATTGGCGTTGGTCCGGGATCCACGTATTTTTTGAACCATGGTCACATGACGACGTCAACACCTGAGCTGGCACCCCACTCTCCAAACATACCACACCGACGGAAAGACATTTGAGGCCACGGCATATTTAACGTGAACCAGCTCCCACTGTACACGACGGTTGGAATCTAACTCGCAACCCTCAAGTTGTCAAACCGCCAAATTCCTACTGGGTACGGCCGACTAACCGGTATGGTATTTAAGGTGTTAACCTCTAGATCGGAAGGTTCCTGGTTCGAATCCGGGTCCGGGCATGGA
This sequence comes from Metellina segmentata, assembly GCA_947359465.1. Classification (NCBI taxonomy): domain Eukaryota; kingdom Metazoa; phylum Arthropoda; class Arachnida; order Araneae; family Tetragnathidae; genus Metellina; species Metellina segmentata. The sequence continues at coordinate 58,455,053 of OX375877.1, forward strand.
TGTCTGTAAGCGTATGGTGTAGAGGCTGCTGGTGCACCTTAAATCTGTCGTGGCCGAAATTCCTCACGTTGGGTTGGCGTGGAAGTTTGGAGAGTGGGGTGCAAGTTCAGGTGTTGCTTCGTCATCTGACCGTGGTTCAAAATTACGAGGTGTTGTCCTCGGAACTTTCTCTTAAGGGACTGATCCCGGACCGTCGTCAATAATTCTGTTGCTCTAGTACGACGTTAACTAAAATTACCATTACCATTACTACTGGGTACGGAGGTAGGTAATTAATAAACGTCGCACTGGAGTATCACAACGGGCTATTGGCGACTTTCCCGGATCAATCCTAAAAAAAAAAGATCCAAGAATAACGGCCTCGTAATTTTGAATTACGGTCAGATGACGAGGTGAACACTTGAGCTGGCAGCCTACTCTCCAACTTTCCTCATCACGCCATGCGAGGTGTTGTCCTCGGATCTTTCCCTTAAGGGACTGATCCCGGACCGTCGTCAATAGCCCGTTGTGTTGCCCTACTACGACGTCAACTAAAAATTACCAATTACCTCATCACGCCAACGTCTGGACATTTGAGGCCACGACAGATTTAGCGTGCACCTTACTCCGTGTATACGACGGACTTTCGCTGGACCTGGTTTCGATCTCTCATCCCTCTGGTTAATTAATCCGTTGCACTTTCATCCGTGAAAAAATTGACAAATGTAGATGTGATTTCCACGTAAAACTACTTTCCCCGCCACCTTCGTAACTATGCGGTGAAGCCGACTCACCAAGTCTTTTGAGTTCTCTTTCCCGCAGAACCCTTCAATTGCAAACTGCTCCGTACTTCTTGCGAATTCCTACGTTCCTGAGCTCAGGTGTTGCTTCGTCATCACACCGTGGTTCAAAATTACGTGGTATTATCCTCGGATCTTTCCCCAGTGATTCATCCCGGACCCTAGTCAATAGCCCGTTGTGTTGCTGTAGTTGACGTTTAAAATGACCAATGTCCTCGGATCTTTCTTTTAGAGGATTGATCTCGGACCGTCGTCTAAAGCCTATTTTGTTGCTCTTAGTGCAACGTTTAAAATGACCAATGTCTTCGGATCTTTCCTTTGGGGATTGATCCCGGAATGTAGTCAATAGCCCGTTGTGTTGCTCTAGTACGGTATTTAAAATGACCAATGTCTTCGGATCTTCCCTTTGGGGATTGATCCCGGAACGTAGTCAATAGCCCGTTGTGTTGCTCTAGTACGGTATTTAAAATGACCAATGTCTTCGGATCTTCCCTTTGGGGATTGATCCCGGAACGTAGTCAATAGCCCGTTATGTTGTTGCTTTAGTAGGACGTTAAAAATGACCAATGTACTAGGATCTTTCCTTTAGGGGATTGATCTCAGAGAGTCGTCAATAGCCCGTAGTGCTATTTTGATTCTTCCGGATTTATATCGCTCCATCCACTGTGTCCGTAAAACTTCCTTCTATGTATGTGTGTATATTTGTCAATTTATTTGACATAGCTGACCAAATATGGTCGTAACGCCATAAAATCCCAAATCCAACCAAATTTATTATCCGTTAAAACGGTCAATTTAGTAAATAAGCAATTTTTACCCTTTCTTTTTAAATTTTCATCCCAAAGAAATATTCAATACTTTTGGTAAATTTTAGTTAACGTCGTACTAGAGCAACACAACGGGCTGTTGACGACGGTCCGGGATAAGTCCCTTAAGGGTAAATATTTGTAATTTTTAGTTAACGTCGTACTAGAGCAACACAACGGGCTATTGACGACGGTCCGCGATCAATCCCCTAAGGAAAAGATCAGAGGACACCACCCCGTAATTTTGAACCATGGTGAGAAGACGAGGCAACGAATGATCTTTGGAGAGTGGGGTGCGGGTTGACCTCGTCATCTGTCCTTGATTCAAAATTACGAGGTGTTGTTAACATCGAATCCAGATTGGTCCCGGAATGACAGCAATAACCGTTGTGAGTTGCTGCGGTGCGACATCAATTTAACTACCTACCAATGTATATCTGAAATAACATCGCTGTGTTTGTTGTCATAAACTGTTTCTTTGAGAGGTACACTGGCAACACAACAAACAGTTATCGATGGTCCTGAGATCAATTCCGAAAGGATAGATCCAAAGACGCCTCGTAATTTTGAACCAATGGTCAACCGGTATAGTGGTTAAGGTGTTAGCCTCTAAATCGGAAGGTTCCTGGTTTGAATCCGGGTCCAGGCATGGACGTTTGTAAGCGTATGGTGTAGAGGCGGCTGGTGCAACTTAAATCTGTCGTGTTCGAAAGTCCTCACGTTGGGTTGGCGTGGAAGTTTGGAGAGTGGGGTGCCAGCTCAGGTGTTGCTTCGTCGTCTGACCTTGGTTCAAAATTACGAGGGGTTGTCCTCGGATCTTTCCCTTAAGGGACAGATCCCGGACCGTCGTCAATAGCCCGTTGTGTTGCTCTAGTACGACGTTAACTAAAATTACCATTACCGTCAATAGTCGGTTGTGTTGCTCGGGCTATTCAGATAGTACACGACGTTAATAAAAAATTACCATTACCGTTGACGTGGTATGAAAGTTTGGTGAGTGGGGTGCCAGCTCAGGTGTTGCCTCGTCCTCTGACCGTGGTTAAAAATTACTTGGTGTTTGTCATCGGTTCTTTCCCTTGGGGGATCGATCTCGGACCTTCGTCAATAGCCGGTTGTGTTGCTCCAGTACGACGTTAAACTACCTACCTATCCAGATACTACCTTAAGATGTAGTTTGTCATCATTTTGGAACCGTTTGGTGTTTAATGCAATTAGTGTTGGCCAATCAACAAACCAATTTCGATTCGGAATTAACTCTTTGGAAGTTGTATTGGCGACGTACCTACTGAAATCGCCTTCGATAAACAAGCGAAGTGACGTCACGTTCGGATTACGTACAGGAAATACGCTTCGCCGCAGAAACGAATCGTCCCCCAACGTTTATACAAGGGAGGTAATTGTGTATTTCTGGGAAAAACGTGTCGTACTTTTCGTCTGCATCGTGACGTCACAGGACGACCCAATGCTCCAAGAATCCGAAACTGATACACTGAGTACTGAATAAAATGCTGTATTTGAAACTATTTTCAAAGTAGTTGAACCAAATTAATACACTTTAATGAAGCATCTGCAATTAATATATTACTGAAAAATTCTATGAAAAAAATTGAAGGATTTAAAAAAAATATTATCCTACTGAAAGAACTTATTTCCATAAATTTTGTTTTTCTGTCTCTTGCAATCCAAATTTCTACATTCGATATCTTTTTTTCGCTGATGTTCCTATTTAAATACTTTATTCGGATGATAGTTATCATTTTGAAATTTGTATCACTTTTTCTAATAAAGAAACTTATCCTGTCAGAACCTTTACGATTTCCTGGCTTGTTTGCCACTCTTCTGGAAGGCTAAGTCGTCTTCTATTAGGCCTGGTGCACACATCCGGTTTTTCAACGTGCGGCGCCACTGCCGCAACGCAATTGCGGTCTGAGATACATTAGATCCAATGGAGCAGTGCCTCCAGGGCCGTTGGGGCGACGCACGTCCAACTTGCGCGCAATTTGTACCGCAGTTCCCCACGGCGCCGCACATGAGTACTCCGTTCTGAAGTACCTTCTTTTCATAAACAAATGGAATATAAATAATAATTAATAAATGGTTGGATCCAGTGACGTCTATTTTGTTACAAAATATACTTTTTTTACACCAAGTAAGCGAAATAAACACGTTTTTTTCGATAGAATATTTATCGCAAATGGTGCGAAATGAATTCGTGCGTCATTTCACGGTTATGTGTGCATAGATGGGCTTCGGTGCCGCAGCGGCGACGCACGTTGAAAAACCGGATGCGTGCACCGGGCCGTACAGTGGAACCTCACGCCACTTAGTCCCAGCTAGTCTTCCACTTGCGATTTCTAGGCGCGGCGACCAAAAATTCGCTGTCGCAGGAAATCTACAAGGTACACACACTGTGATAGATAAATTCTTGAATTAGAAGTTTTCCAATGGATGCCACTGAAACTACATGTGTGATCGCTCTTTTGCTTCGAAGCGAGTTTTTGTTATACATTAAATTATGTTTGTTATTCCCCTAATTCAAGTTTCTATCTTTGCGATCGTTGAAGATAGAGTGAAAATTTCAATGGATTTCAAATCAGCGTAGAATTCTATTCTAAAATTTTACGCAGGTTTCAAATCTGATGAAATTTTCACTCTATATAAAATTTCAACGGATTTGAACCCTGCGGAAAATTTTAGAATAGAATTTTACGCTGATTCCAAATCCGTTGCAAACTTTATTCCATCTTCGACGATCACAAAGATGGAAACTTGAATTAGGGGAATAACAAACATAAATTAATGTATAAGAAATGCTGACCTTGGAAAACGCGCGACTAAAAATCGCAAATGGAGGCGTAGTACTTGGCGACAATTTGTGAAAACGAGTCAAATTACTGCGCGGCTAAAAAAGGACGTCAAAAATGGTTGACTTTTAAATTTCGTTTCAATTGGCATTCACTGAAAAAACGTCAAGAAAAAGAAAATGTTCTCCAATATAATGCTATAATTTCTTAAATTAATTGACAGTACTACTGGAACATTGTACCACTTTTTCCGTATTTTATTTTTAGTTTCCAGATTAAATTCACGTTGAACATAGAAAAAAAAAGAAATGGAACTATACTCAGCAGAAGACTACAAATTTCCTATACATCAATGCTGTCTTTGGTTGAAAGGAACTAGTAAGTATACTAATTTTAAGCGAATAAAATCTGCTGAATTCAAAATGTTAAGTGAGATATTTTTATTTATATATATATTGCTTCATTGATTTAAACATTTAAGACGCAAAGAAATGGTGAACTGGTTTTGTACAAGAATAGCAGTTTGTTTTTGATGCTTTCTATCTCATTTTAAGCATACACGAAACGTTTTGCTATAAAAGCTTTTGAGAAATTTTATGCATATCGCATTTGCATCACTTGATCGTACATTAATGTTTCCTAAAAAATAGTTCCGATCTTTCCCTTCGTTTGATCCCGTACCATCGCTAATAGCTCGTTCTGTTCCTCCAGTGCAACGTTATTAAAATACCTGTCTATGTACCTAAGAAATAGTGAGGATGTATAAAATGGTGTGCGAAAATTTGTAATGTGTATATGATAGCACTTTTGAATGGTCAGATCTAAAGCGGCCTGAATGGCAAGAGGAACTCAATAAAAACACAACTCTAACTAGCCAAAAAAAAAAAAAACGTCGTGTACGCGGGAGATGGTGCACATTAAATCTGTCGTGCCTTCAAATGTCCTTTCCGTTGGCATGATGTGAAAGCTTGAAGAGTAGGGTGCCAGCTCAGGTCATCTGACAATGGTTCACAATTATGAGGTGTTGTAATTCGTTTTTTCCTTTCGGGATTGATCCCGGACCGTCGGCAATAGCCCGTTGTGTTGCTCCTGTGTGACGTTGATTAACTATCTGGTAATTTCAGTTAACGACGTACTAGGGCAACACAACGGGCTATTGACGACGGTCCGGGATCAGTCCCTTAAGAGAAAGATCCGAGGACAACACCTCGTAATTTTGAACCACACCGGGATCAATCTGACGTTGTAGATATTTAGAGTGGAGTGCCAGCTCAGATGTTGACCTCTTCATCTAATCGTGGTGCAAAATTACGTGGTGTGGTCCTTGGATTTTTTCCTTGGGGGATTGATCCCGGGGAGTCGTCAATAGCCCGTTGTATTGCTCTAGTACGACTTCATTAACTACCTAGAGTACACCGCGTAATTTTGAACGGTTAAATTACTAGATCAACACCTGAGCAGGCACCCCTCTCAAAATATGTTGCGATCTTAGTGTTTGCAGCTGAGACAAAATTGTAAGGTGTTAGCCTCTGGATCGGAAGGTTCCTGCTTAGAAACCGGATCAGAGCATAGATACTCGTAAGCGTATGGTGTAGAGATGGTTGGTGCACCTTAAATCTGTCGTAGCTCACGTTGGGTTGGTGTGGAAGTTTGGAGAGTGTTGTGCCAGCTCAGGTGTTTCCTCGCCATCTGACCGTGGTTCAAAATTACTTGGTGGGATCCTCGGTAATGGTAATTTTAGTTAACGTCGTACTAGAGCAACACAACGGGCTATTGACGACGGTCCGGGATCAGCCCCTTGAGGGAAAGATCCGAGGACAACCCCTCGTAATTTTGAACCACGGTCAGATGACGAAGCAATACCTGAGCTGGCACCCCACTCTCCAAACTTCCACGCCAACCCAACGTGAGGACTTTCGGCCACGACAGATTTAAGGTGCACCAGCCACCTCTACACCATACGCTTACAAACATCCATGCCCGTACCCGGATTCGAACCAGGAACCTTCCGATCTAGAGGCTAACACCTTAACCACTATACCGGTTGGTCGGCGGTGGGATCCTCGGATTTTTCCCTTGGGAGAATGATCCCGGACCGTTGTCAAGAGCCCGTTGTGTTGCTCTGGTACGACGCTGATTAACTACCTACATAGCACAACACGTAATTCTGAACTTCGGTTAAATGACGAGATCAACACCTGAGCTGTCATCACTCTCCAAAATATGCAGTTGCGATCTTAGTGTTTGCAGCTGAGACAAAATTGTAAGGTGTTAGCCTCTGTATCGGAAGGTTCCTGGTTAGAATCCGGATCAGTGCATGGATCTGTGTATGGTGTATGGTTTGTTATGGTGTAGAGGCGGCTGGTGCAGCTTAAATCTATCGTGGCTCACGTTGGGTTGGTGTGGAAGTTTGGATTGCTCTAATATGACGTTATTAAAAGATGTAACCACTATACATAATAGAGCAATACAACTCCATTGTATTGCTCTAATATGACGTCAATTAAAAAATTACCAACAAACAACTGATACAAAATTGTTGTAACAGCTGTTAATTAAGCTTACCGATTGGCAACATAACTTAACTCCTCTATCATAAAATAAGTTTTGCCCATATTTACATTATTGTTCCAAATGTCTAAAGTCGTCAATAGCCCGTTGTGTTGCTCTAGTACGACGTTAATTAAAATTATCTTACCTTACCAAATGTCTAAAAAATGTTTCTGAAAAACAGCTTAGATAGTTTGCATTTTATCCGGAAATAGTTGCAGCTCAGGTGTTGCTTCGTCATCTGACCGTGGTTCAAAATTACGAGGTGTTGTCCTCGATCTTTCCCTTAAGGGACTGATCCCGGACCGTCGTCAATAGCCCGTTGTGTTGCTCTAGTCCGACGTTAACTAAAAAATTACCAATTACCGGAAATAGTTGCATATATTTATTTGAAAAATGAACGAAAATTCCAGTTATTATTATTTTTTAATACTCCATGGTTAATGGCCTGTGTGTATTGCACAAAGTAATTTTAAATCGTTCTCTTTCATTTCTCTATGTTTCACATTTCTAAACCGCAGATTTCTGACTACTTGTTCTGTAAGAATGTGAAGAGGATGAAAATTTAAACTTCTCCTGGGTCTACAAAATGGAGCCCAGACGTTTTTATTCAATATTCTTAGCTTTTTATTAATTAGAATGTGTTTATCTTATATTTGCATTTATTTGTGTTTTTTTCTATATTATAACAAATTAATATTTGTTGTAATATTGAATTATTTAGCTATTTGAATATTAAGAATAGCATTTTTCCACAGTGCAATCAAATAAAAAAATAAGGGAAGATATAATTAAATTTTTAAGATATTTTAAAAAAGATATATATTTAATTTTATAAAACTAATAACATTGACCAAGGTATTAAAAATTTTTGAACTGTTCCCCTCCAAACATTAACCTTTCTGGTGTAGTTATTTCGATATGGTATCTTATTACAGTACAAAGTCCCAAATCCGAAATTGTCCAAAATCCAGACGTTTTACAAACCGATTTATATTTGGTTTTTCTCACTGTTTTACATATTTCCGACAATTTTTAAAGAACAAGGAGTTAAACCTGGACCTAATTGATTAAACAACGCAAAAAAACGGACATGTTCAGAGTAAATACCTCACAGAAAAATTAGATTTGCAAGTAAGATTTGCTGCATTGTATCCTTTAAAAAAATTATTCCTATTTATGTATCTGCTATTTTACCATACCAAACGCAAAATTCGCGTGGGGAGGGGGTTATATAATGCAAATAATCTGAAATCAGGAATGTAATGGTTATGGTAATTTTTAATTAACGAACTAGAAACAACACAACGGGCTATTGACGACGGTCCGGGATCAATCCCCTAAAGGGAAAGATCCGAGGAGAATAACACGTAATTTTGAACCACGGTCAAATGATGAGGTAACACCTGAGCTGGTACCCCACTCTCCAAATCCGGAATGGCCTAGGTTCGGATTCTGGATCTTGTAATGTATTAGAAGAAAACTGATCAGATCTTATCTCATCATCAAAAAATCTAAAATATATATTCGACAATAATATTGATGGCGAGGTACCTCGTCATTATCCTTCGTCATCTGACCGTGGTTCAGAATTACGAGGTGTTGTCCTCGGATCTTTCCCTTAAGGGACTGATCCCGGACCGTCGTCAATAGCCCGTCAATAGTCGTACTAGAGCTACACAACGGGCTATTGACGACCGTCCGGGATCAGTCCCTTAGGGGAAATATCCGAGGACAACACCTCGTAATTTTGAACCACGGTCAGATGACGAAGCAACATCTGAGCTGGCACCCCACTCTCCAAAATTCCACACCATCCCAACGTGGACTTTCGGCCACGACAGATTTAGGTGCACCAGCCGCTTCTACACCATACGCATACAAACATCCTTGCCCGGACCCGGATTATAACCAGCAACCTTCCGATTTAGAGGCTAACACCTTAACCACTATACCGGTTGGTCGGCTGTGTTGCTCAGGGGAGACATTAACTACCTATCCCTCTTAACCATTTTTGACCGTCTTGACCAATAGAATATTTTCTAGGGTTTTGTCCACCAATAGATGGTGTGGTTTAATTACTGCGCATTGTTATTCGGAAATCTTGTTCGTTCTCATATGGTTACTGTTAATTGCTCGAATTTGTCTTCGAATAAAAAGGACCTCAACAGTTTTACTATTTGGTTAAGAATCCAAAAAATAAAGTTTATGGAATGCTTACAAAACTCGATATTCATTTTGCTTCAAGTCGTCAAGTCAACGAAAACTGATCCATCAAATTCCTTTAGCACTGCATGATCCTAAAGTACAATTCAGTGATTACCTGTATAAAAAATGTTACAATTTTTCACAAAAACTTAAATTTTAATGTGTCATTAATTTGATATAAAAATTGAAAAATGCTGAAATCCAATTTTTTAGTTTAGTTATCATTAAAAATACATTTCTGCATAACTTAAATAATATAAATATAAATTAAAAGATCTTAAGGTATAGCTAGCTATAAACGCCAATTTTTATAACAATTCAATTTAATCGCAAAAATTTTAATTTCAATCTTTTCTAAATTTTTATTAAAAAATATTCTTAAAATTAAAAAATGTCAGTATTGATTTTTCAACTAGGTTTTAAAGAAATAAAATAATGTTGCAAAGTTAATCCAACGAAATTTTTTTTAATCAAAATAGTTTTGTAGTAGAATAAATGTGACTACTCTATTTCTTTCAGAAATGAGAACATTTGCAGGATCGGAAATTTGACTTTTAAAGGTACTTTTTATAACTATCGAATTGTTTTATTTAATTTATAAATGAATATAAAATATTTTCGAATTTCGTATTTTATGTACTAGGAATCATTTGATTGCTATTTCTATCGTGTTCACTCTTTTTACAACACAAAATACATTCAGGATAAAACTTTACCCCCGATATGGAATGTAAAAACATTATTTTTATACCACCTATTAACATTATATTTGAATTGCTTAAGTCTAATTCCAAGGTAAGAAAAAACTGTAAGCAAAGCCAATATATTAATCGCATCACTTTATTCTAGTTATTCATCTACTCAACTTTAAGTACTATTTGTCTGAGAAGTCTCCCAAAAGTTGGAAAGCAATTTCCGTTCTTTATCTTATTGCAGCAAAGCAATTTTTGTTATTCTTTAAAACCGAGCCTATAAGACTTTTTTATTATTTTTTTAGCTTTCTGGATTACTAATTTGGTGATCTTTAAGCTGGCGAAGTCCATTAAGTTGTTTTCTTTCGAACTCATAAAGAGTGGGTTTATTATAAATAAACACACTAGTGTTTACAGGGTGTCAAGATTTAAATTACTTGATTTAAATCAACGTTTAAAACCCGATTAAAAAAAAAACATTGATTTAAATCACAACTAATCTTTTATCTTTAAAACCAAGTAAATACACCCAAGAAAAATCACAGAGCTCGTCAAATGCTTTAAACCTTCTTTGCTTTACACCCAGTACTGATCAGCTTTTTAAAAAATGTTTGGGACTGGACACTTGGAAATAACCTGACGTATCTATGGACTAAGTAATCTGTTGAGTCAGGGATTCTGCCAAACAGTAAAGTAAAAAACAAGTTGATATCTATTTGAAAGTTTTGACAATGTTCATGCATAATTTTATATGTTATGAACAATAAAGTATTCATTCATTCATTCATGTGTGGGAAGCATGGGAAAATATTGTACATTAATGTTATACTTAAAAAAGTCTTTAGCTATTTATACTGTCCATGACCAGTAGACCTAATTCTAAATGTCAAGACAGCCAAAGAAAAATCCACTTGTAGGTCTGAACTACTTGTTATCCCTTTAATTGACTGTGGCCAATGACTTGGCTATAGTGATTTTTCAATTACTTATTTTAATTGAGACATAAATAAAAATAACACAATTAATGTAATTAATATTTTGTAAATAAAAATATATAACTGAGCTTTCCCATTGAAAGCTCAGCTGAATTGATCGCTATTAACATCTTTCATTTTCTGAAACAGTCACCTGTCACATTAAGAGTAGTGACCCATAACAAATATTTATCTAAAATCTAAATCTGTACGGCTTTACCTTAGTCACCAGATAAAACTATGTCCTTGCTTTTGTAGCCTCTCAGAACAGATCACTCACAACAATCCAATCTATTCAAATGTTTTACCTTCTTGCTTTTATTTTAAAATTCATTTTTTAAATGTATTACCATATAACAAACTATGATTTTTAGAAAAATAAACATTGATTTACCATGTCACAAATTCTGATTGCTTACTTAAAATAAATATTGGTTTACATGACATGTCAATTTCTTTATTTAACAAATTTACATTACATTTATAAAAACAGTGTATAAGGCCAACAGAAAATTTTAAATACAAAAAATCAGATTTAAATTAAAAAAATCCAATTACTTTAATTTAAAAAAAAATTATGTTTTTTTTACACCCCGAGAGTTAAGAATAATGAGTAGAATCTCCCTATTTTTTCTCAGAACTGTTGACTTGTTGTTTCACTTTGTATGCCGACAATACATACCAAGTAAACTAAGACATAGTTAACCCTGTCTACAATTTTTAATCAATATTACCAATGATCCCTTCATATTAATTCGAATAATTTGTTTCTTCACATTTTATTTATAATATTTAATCACATAATTCTTAAACTTTACATTAAATAAATAAATCTTGATTATAAATTAGAGCATTGATCTTTCTTTCAAGGACTTCGCAAGACTATGAATCTTTAAATATTTTCCCTTGCAGAATTAATTTTTTGCCAATATGTTGGGAATGCAGCAATCAATCATTTGCTCAGCTTTTCTAGTTTCATTAAAATGAGTATCATTAAGAAGCAGATTATTGGATTCGATTTTCCTTTGTTAAAAATATTAAGGAATTGCTTAATGCTTTTTAAGGATTTCTGTACACTTAAGGTAAGTTTACTCTAAATCAAAAAACCGTTTTTAAACAATTAGGTATTCCTTACTAAACACTACTCTTATCAATCTTTTCCCAAAACACAATGCAATTAGAAAAAAGATGACATATTACAATCAATTTAATTATCAACATCTATTACTACCAGGATTTTTCATTACCATTAACTTAACTTTTGAAATTGCAGTGCAACAATCTAACTTTATACAAGATTTAATTTGCCGAATTAGATAGATTTTCATAAACAGATATAAAATATTTACAAAATAGTAACCAACTAATATAAAACTGTCTGTTGAAGTACTAATCTTCTATACTTACCAGATGAAAGTGTTTTCCTAATTAAAATATATTTAAAACCTATTTATTGATAAAATTGTATGTAGTGTTTTCCAATTTTTGAACCACTTAAATTTCTAGTCACCAAAATATTTATTAGATTGAAATTACAATTATTGGTTCTGTAAAAAATGGGAGTATACTAAAGATTTAAGTAAATATTACTCCATTAATTGTAAAAATAATAAAAGCTAAATAAAAAATGACAACTGAAGTAGGTGTTAAATAATTGTTTATTACACACATTTCCACAGGTATCAGCATTCATAAATAAGAAATGTATCTCGACATAGAAAAGATACTATGAACATACATAAAAGACAAATTGAAAGACCATTTGTTTCTAACATCTACTGACAGATAAAAAATAAATATCTGCAATTCATGAAAAATACAACGTGCCTTTTAAAGACATTTTTAACAATGCAAGAATAGTTTGCAATTGTATTTATAATCTTTGATATTGAAGGCACTTTGGTAGCAGGATTTATCTAAGGCACAAATGTATTTTTAAAATCTAAGAATTCAGTTTCTCAGTGACAAGGAAAAAGTAGTAAGTCAATAGAACAAGAAAATGCAGGGTTAGGAGAACGCTAACATTTGGAAGGACAAAATTGCAGTTTACACAATGAGATAAAAAAAATTATTTGTTAGTATTTTTTCTCATTCTTTCATCAGAAGGATATACTCTACAAAACCAAAGTGTTCAGTCTTTGGCACACATACAAAGTGATATGTACACATGTAACAGACAATAAAAAACTATTCTTCACATGAAAACAATAAATAGTTTTGAATTTGATATTTAGCTAATTTGAACTGAATTTAAAGGAAAGATGTGCCAAGAAATTAAGACATAACAAGAATTGTTTACCGTGTTTCAGGAAATGGTGAAACATGAGATGATGGATGCAACTCTACACATAAATATGAGAAACTGCAAAGGGCCCATTAATTTGGAATTTGTTTCGACATGCAAGTATATTTGAACGATTGTAGATTGATTATTACATGTAGTTATCTTTCCATATTTCGGTCATATTACACAATACCCATTTTTTAAAATAACAAATTAAAACAAATGATACTATATATGTAATGTAAAATGTATCAATGTTTTTCAATTTTTGTGGTTAACCTTTCATGAACCATTAAAATGTACTACATTCATAGCATACTTTTACCAAAACGATTTAACAGTGGTACTCAACTGCCAAATGTGCATTGTCTTCATCAAAAATGCAATAATTTTCATTAAGGGAACCAATATTATTGCAACCTATCAACAGAACAAGGCTACCAGTCTGGATTATGCACAATATCCATTATGCTATAATACAAAATGCTACTCGCCTACATTATTTCCAAATTAGATTGTAGTTAAACAATAGAGTCGTACAAGTGAAACACTTCAATTCAAAAAACAGTTATAAGAAAAAAGGAGGAAAATTTTACTCTATGTTTAACACACTACCGTGTTTCTCGACAAATCCAATCTTTATACATAGAAAAATAACTTAGCGGACTTTTATGTCTCAAGATATTGCCATATTCTGGGTCTATAAAAATTAAAAACCTCATATAACTTGTTATTTGATTTTGTATTTCACTTGTCCAAAGACATAAGAATTAACAGGCAGTTCAAGTAGCATGGTAATTGCTGCCCATCTTTACATAGAGGTTTAAGAAACATGATTTGATAATTTCCTTTTCATCAAAAATAGCATTGATTCTATTTTTAACAACATTCAGTATTTTTGGAAACTAGACATTTGTATTTCAAACCATTATTTGCTTTCCATTAGTATCAAAAATATTGATATATTATTTCTAAGAAATATTAATAACTACTCATTCAAAGACACTTATTGTGAGACATGTTAATTGTATTATTTTATGCTGCCTTTTTAAAGAAACAATATATTTTACACAGCAGTCCAAACCATTTATAACTATTGATTTATTTCAGTCTTCAGAAAATTTAAGCTTATTCTCTCTCCAGTGTGACCTGATGAGTTGAATTAATAAATTTTGCTTATTCTATGGAGAACAAACATAGATAGATCTCCACATTTACATTCACTATTTCACATTAAAGACCTTTTGACCAGTAACACCAACCTTTTATCTCACTTATTGAAATGGAATTATGTACTTTTTGCCACTATACAAATTGACAATAGGTATCAAGTAACTGAAATAATTCATTTTTTAATTATTGAATACCCATCACTCAAAAACATCTGACAGTTAAAAAGTCACCAAATTTGTATTAGTTTGAGTACTTGAGCAATTTTTTAATTAAAATACTTAAATTCATAAATAAATATTTCCTGTTTAAAAATATTTTTCTGGAAAAGTACTTCATTTTTTTTTATGGCCAATGTACCTCTTAAAATAAGGGTAACATTAAAACAAGACAAAGCTAATCATGTTCACAAAAATATGTGGTAACAGTTTTCTCAGTATTAAAAACTTTTGAGAAAAAAAATTTTAATGGCAACTTTTCTACAAATAATTAATTAGTTTTTAAAATTTTCTTTAATTTAAGACTGATTTTAAATATTGTGCACATTTTATATAGTATGTATATACATATATACATAACAAAATTAGCACTGAGTTAGGAGAAAAAATCAGTATGCACAGCCCTTAGAATTCCATTATTGTCAAGTTGACGAATTAAATTTATCATATTGCACTACATTAGATTTTAAAGCTGTTTCAAAGAAATTAAGGCACTCTTTCGCATATGGTTACAAAATGCAAAAAATTATTAGTGATTTAAATAGTAACTTTGTACTTTTCACTTCAATGACTAAATCATATGCAAAATATATGCTTACATAGATATACAAATACATCACATGCAGACACAAATGAAAGACTTAAGTAACGTAAATTATGAATAACACAGGCCATGTTGAGTGAGGCAGATAAAAATTATAATTTCTATACTCCTGGTGATAAATGTACATGAGAGAAAATATTTGACTCACAGTTTTCTCTTTTTAAAGTCAGAGAGTGCAGGAGTTTTCTGATACCTGCGTTTCATTGGAGGTAAGGGTTTGATGCATTGCCTCTGAGATGAACGACTTTTCGGGCTATCAGAGTGGATATTATATTCCTTTTCATCTTTGACAGAATCAACTTCTGTTCGGTTATTCTTCCTTCCATGCACTAACTGGACATGTTTGTTGCGAAGCAAAGTTCCAGGAAACCTTTTCTTGCATATAGGACACACTTTCTTACGAGGTGGCTCTTGTTTGAAATCAGATGCGTCATCTGTCTCCGAGTCATCCTCCATCACAAACGTTGTTACTTTAAAGTTTGCAGTTGTACTACCAGCTGCAGAAATGGAAGGGCCACTTTGGATATCACAGATGGTCCTTGGAATAGGTTTAATACCTTTCAAACTCTTCATTTTGTCATTTATAGGGCTAGTAGGACTAGACTCTATTTTATAATAATCAATTAACAGAGCTGCGGGTTTTGTTGACTTGGAGAGCTTTGATTTGTTCTGTGACATAGAAGCTTCAGCACCATCAATGCTATTTGAAATTTTCTTGGTTTTGTTCCCTTTGACACAAGGCACTTTAGTGGGAGACACAGATTCAACATCGCTGAGTATTGTTTCAGACTTCAGTTTGATGACTTTCACTGTTCCAGCTTTGGGACTTGGCAAAGATTTGGAAGAGTTTGTTTTCTCTTTCACAATATTAAGATCAGAACTAAAATTTATAGCGTTGTGGGAATCGATAGGAGATGAAGCAAAAGCAGATAGTTCATCGTCGTTAAATTTAACCTTCTTTCCTTTAGGAATATTTAAATTTGGAATCAAATCAGAGTTTTGAGCATTCTTTCTTCTGCGCTTAGAAGCAGAGTTTTCAGAAGACGCTGAGGTGCTTTGTGAAGGGACATTTTTCATAACAGTTAGCACATGATCACTTTCAAAAGCAGAATGCATATCTTCATTGGTTTTGTCATCTGATTTCCTGTTCAAGGGTACATCGGAATCGGAAAATATGGAATCTGTTTCACTTTTATCTTCCACTTTGATCTTTGCACGCAATTTCGCCTTCCTGCTTCTTTTGTTTAACTCATGGAATGATGAATTTTCACCTTTCTGTGGTACTGATGCTAAATAATTTCCTCTAATCTTTCTAGTCACTACCTTTGCCAATTTCTTGATGCTCTCTTTAGGAGCAGGATTAAGCTTTCTGAACACCTTTTTCTTTGTTTGCATCTTCAAGGTAGACATTTTAGAGTTACTTTTCATTTTATTTATACCTCTTTTGGTTTTTTTACTTTTTGATGCAGCTCCTGATTTATTTTCATCTTCAGTTACTTTATCAGCATTATCAACAATATCTCTTTTCTTTCTACCTCGACCTTTACCGTAAGAAGGAAGAACCAAAAATGATGGATCCAGTAATTCTTTGTATTTATTTTTAACCACAGTATCTTCCTTTTTACTAGAAGACACAGCCATTAAAGACTTATCTTCCGGATTACTTTCAGCTGTATTCAAAGAATTTTCTATATTTTTATGTTCACTTGAACCTATTTCAGATCGATTTGCAGAATCAACAGACATTTGTGAACTTTTCCCTTCTCTACTTTTGTTACGTTTAGTGGCTTTCTTGTTACTTTTAGAATCTTTTACTTTAGCTTTGATGACACCATCCTCATCTAGTGCACCTTCAGTGCAGTCTGCAGAGCACACAAAACCACCTACTGATCCATCTTCATCCATGGGTTCCTCAACATCGATTCCACCAACAGCATTAGAAATCGTTTGCACATTCTGTTCCTCAAAGAAGGCATCTTCTGCAGATTCAGTAGCTTGCTGATTATCTGGAACCATTCCTCTAGAATCTGAATTGGGCATTAAGTGGTCTTTCATACGATGTTGCATCATCTTAAATAGACTGAAATAAATTTTATGGCAATCTTCACATACAAACTTTTGAAATTTTTTCTCAGTTTCGGGAACATTTACACTTGGTATTTCTGGGTCTTTGGTAGCTTCTTTAATCATTTGGCTTTGTCGAGACTGATTCCGAATGAGTTGAAGCATAGATCCTTCCACCTCATCTTTCTTTGGCAAGTGCTGAAGACGGGAAGTTGATGGTGCAGGTGATGAATCTTCAATTGAAATACTTGCTGGTTTACTGGCACACGATTTCAGATGACGACGAAAGTTAGTAAGGTAAGAGAATTCCAAAAAGCAATAAGGGCATGTGTGACTTTCAAATTCTCTTTTCACGCAGTCTTCCTCATTGCAGTCAGATTCTTCCTTGATGTTTGACTCTGGGTGCTCTGTAGAAGAATCGTGCAATAAACTAGCATTATTGGAATGCACAGGATCACTACAGTTTGTTTTTGAATCATTCTGGTTCAATGTCAATGGAGTACTATTTTGATGACCATCTTGAACAGCTAAAGTAGTAAGAGATTTTACATTACTTGCATTTTGAGAAACAGTGTTCCCAAAAGACATTCTAATCTTTTCTTTCATCTTATTAGTCAAATTTTTAGCAAATTCATTGTTCACAGTAGAGTTATCGGCCTGAGACAGATTCTCCTCCGCTGTGCTTGAATTTTTTATTCTAAATGCTCTCAGCTGAGCACTTTTATTAGAAGATAAATTTCCATCAGGCTTGTCTACTTGATCTGGAGGATTTTTGGGAGCAGTTTCCAAAAGTTCATCTGGGGACTTTTTACTCTTGCGAGGAACTTGAGTCTTTTTAGATTCAGAATTCTGACTCTGTTTTTTAGTTTTACTTAAATCTGAAGTAGATCTTCTTTTGGCAGGTTGAACAGTCAGAGATTCTCTTCTTTTTCTCTTGGATGAACCATTTTTGTCATCAGTTTTATAAGCATTTACTTTATCATCAGTTTTATCAGCATTTACTTTATCATCAGTTTTATCAGCATTTACTTTATCATCAGTTTTATCAGCAGTTACTTTGTCATACGTTTTTTCAGCAAGTGTGCCTGAAGTCTTACACTCCTGGTTGGATAAGGACTCCTGGTTGGAATGCGTGACATCAGCCAACATAGCATTTTTCTTGCATTTGAGTTTCTTTGCAGAGAGTGACACCCCGTGCTGATCTTTAGCAGCTCCATTCTTTTCAGCAGATGTACCTTCATTGGAAATAGCTCCACTCATTTCAGTAACACCAGCAGAGGCCAAGGTATTGTTTTTCTCACCTGTTTTCTTAGAAACAATATCTTGTGTAGAATTCTGATCTATACTGGTTGGTTGATTTCCAATTTTTCTAACTGTGGCACTTTGTTCCAAACTTGAACAGGAGCTCGTACATATTGCATCACTAGAATTTGGAACAGAATTATCTTGATTCTGTTTATCAGAAGATAAGGTTCCAGAGTCATTTATAGAATTTTCAGCTTCATTCAAAGAACTTTGGTCATCAATTTTATTATTTGTGTCACTATTCCCATTTATATCAACAAGTTTTGTCTCTGAAGTCTCTAGTGTATCTTGTATGGCATTGGGAACTTGATTTTCTAGAGATTGCTCTGGTTTGTCCAAATTGGAACTTACAGCATCAGTTGACAGTAAAGTAGACGGCTCTATGATAGAACTGCTAGAACAGGGTTCAGATGATGTGCCAGGTGAAAGATCACTACCATTTAATGGTGTACCCTGCTGTTTCTCATTTCTGGGGATGATTATTTGAAAGTTCAAGCCGCTGTTGGATGACTCATTTGCTACTGAATCGCAATTCTTAGTTGGTGTACCAGGCAAGATAGGTGATGAAAGTACAAATTTTTCATCATCTTGATCATCAAAACCCTCAATATTTTGAGTAACAGAGCTAACCAGATTTTCTAAGGTTGGACTTTCCCTACCAGTTACATCAGCATTACTAAACTCTGCAGTAACTTGATCAGCAGGGAGGAATAAAGATGACAACTCTCCAGCTTTTTGAAGTGGATCAATGATAATTTTGCTGCTAGTTGAGCAGCATGGCGAATGAACACTAGATATTTCTTCGCTAACTTCTGGTAAACATTCTGTTGGATTAACTGTATCAACATCATTACAACTATGTGTCGGTATCTCCACAGATACATTTTTTACTTGATTATTTTCTTCGAGAGCAATGGTGGAAACTTTATCTGTTTTATTTTCACTATTTTTATTTTCAGACATATTTGGCTCTGATGCATTTGGCACTGAATCCACCACAGGCTTCTGCAACAGCTTTTGACTGTCAATATCTTCCTTTTCTCCTTGAAATGACCATATAACAGCCTCTTTTATAGCATTTGAGTTATCCAAATTGTTTGATTTTTGGACAATCTTTATGGGTTTCCCCTTTTTCCGTTTCCTTCTTGTACTTTCATTGTCCTGAACTGTAATGGAGGTTTCTTTAACACCTGTATCTGTGATTTTGTTTTCTGGAGAATTATTCACAACATGTGAAGTGTGTATTAATGAATCCTTGGGCACAGTTTTCAAGAAGGTAAATATACTTTGGGCAGAGTATGTTTTAATTTTTGGAGAATTGGAAGCTTTTGAAAGTTTAATTTCTTTTACAACTTCTTTAATTTTTGGTAAGTTTTGCTTCAAAAGGGGTGCTTGGGATGTAACATTTTCAGTTTTAGCAACTCCATTGACTTCTGGGGTTTTAGAGATTTGGCAAGCAGTCTTTCCTTTGGAAATTTTCCTATCTTGATCAACAGGTTTAAGAGCAATTCTTTGAATAATTTTCTGTAAAGTTTCAAGAGGAGTTGCATGGTTTGATAAACCAAGACCTTCAGGTTTCAATTTGGATGCAGCAGGAACAGATGCAATAGAGTTGTTGGAGGTTTTGAAAGTAAGATCCATTGCAGAATTTAATGTATTCTGATCAGCAGGTGCACTACAATTATTACCACTAATGCTACTAGATGAAGTGGACAAACCATTACCAGATCCACTTGCTTCTGCTTGAGAAGTTGCATTGTTTGTCTTCTTTGTTCTCAAATTTTGTGAATACAGATCGCATGTTTTACTTTGAACTGCCCCAAGAGTGCTTATTCGTGAAGATGAAGGGCGAGAAGAATCAGAGTTTTTACCAAGTTTGTTAGGCAAAGCAGTCACACACACATTTGATTTTTCAGAGGCCTTGAAGGCATTAATCTTTTTTTTCGTGACACTATGTGTGACTTTGGAATTCTTTTTAGATTTCTTTTTTGGATTACACTTAGGGCAAATACTATAATGTTCTTGTAATTCAAGTTTTGTTTTAAAACTTTTTTTGCAATAGAAGCATGTGGCAGGCTGACTTGTAGGCTTTGATTTGTAGGGAAGCAATGGTTTTCTCTTCATAGTTTTACAGCTTTTGGTGGCAAAATAATCTTTGCCGCACTTAAACTTTGCTTTGCGGATATAGCCAGTCTTAAAAATTTGTCTTTCTTTGTCATTCTTACATCTGACTTGTTTTACAGAGAGGTCCATTCTGTGTTTCATTGTATGCTTGATTCTTTTTTGCTGATTTGGCTTTTTTCGGAATTGAGAGTGCAAATTAAAAGTATCCTTTCCTCCACAACTCAGGATGTGTACATGCAAATCAGATGAGTTACTAAATGCTGAATGGCATTTTGTGCATGTTACAGTAGAAGTACCCAATACTGAAGGTGGCACTGACCACGAAAACAAAACACCATCAGGTTTTAGACATAGTGGCCTACTCAAATCATATGGGATAATAGGCTGCAAATCTTTATCACTTTCTATTTCTAAACAAGAAACTTCAATATTTGGATGATTATTAATGCAATGTTCTTCAAAAGCCAGACTAGAAGGAAATTTTTCTTTGCAGACAGAGCAAATACAAATCACTGATACCTCATGTTGTATCAACTTCATTTTCTCCTCCAAGGTAAGAGGGCTACTTTTTTTATCATTCGCAGGCAGGTGCAATTGTAATTGAGTGTTATTATTAACATTTTGTTGGCTTGGAAACACGGTTTTGCTATCCAGTGCATCACTATTTCCTTCAGGTGGACTGTTAATTCTTTCTAAGCCAGTAGCATAAAGACACTGCTCCCCTTCAGGTATTTGTTTTATCTCTTGTCCTCTCCTGTCAAGAGCTTGATCAACATCAAACTCTAGGGGAAAATTGTAGTCCGACCATGGAATACGATCACGGTAAGCTCTTCTTTCCACTGATTCATCATTGAAGATATACTCTTTAATTGGGGGTTTATTAATTCTACCGTCAACGTAGTGCAACAAATTGTCAGCAATGTTTTGTGGTAGGTTTCCATAAAACTCATTAACTTCTTTCCGTGTATATGAGTAAGTTATTTTTTTAGGAACTATTTTTTCTTTGGCAACTTTATTTTTTAAAGGTTGCTTAGCTTTTCTTTTATATGTTGTTCGCCTCTTATGAAATATTTTCTTTTTTTCAGACGCATTCTTATGTTTATGGAGAATTTTCTTGTCATCTTTATCTATGACAGAATTAGCGACAACTTTGAGATCATTTGTTTTAGAAACCAGACTAGGCTTATGCAGAACGCTCTTTTTGGGAGTGACATTTTTATGCTTGTGCAAGACTTTTTTGTGAGCAACACTCTTATGTTTGAGCATAGAACGCAGGTCACTGAATTTTTGCTTGCAGTAACAGCAAACCGATTTGTTGTGGGATGGTACGGTAAAAGAAGGCCGACCCTTGCCATTACTTTGTTTAACAGAGTTCAAATGATCCGATTTCTTCATGGCTCCATCATGTTTCTCATTCATATGAGATGTTAATAAAAACTGTGATGAAAATACTTTTGGAATGCCTAGTTTGGGGCAAAGAGGGCAGATGAGGTACAAATTTGCATGCTTCTTTTTTATGTGCTTTTCAAGGCTAGAATTATCTGGAAACACTGCCAGACAATGTTTGCATGAAAATCCTTGACCACCTTCATGGAGATTTTCGTGACGTTTACGGTTGGCAGGAGTGGAAAACTCTTTACTACAATACTTGCAAATTTTTCCACTACCATGAGTAGACATGTGAATGGCATAATCAGAATTAGAACAGAATTCAAGTTTACATCTGTTGCATTTGAATGAGCCCTTTTTTTCACCATGTGTGGTCATATGTTTGGATAATGAAATCTTTTTAGAAAACACAGCATTACACAGCTCACAGGAGAAATTTTCCTTTTCTTCATTCAAATGTGTAAGGTAGTGAACTTTCAAATCAGACTCCTGATCAAACTTAAGTTCACGGCAGGTATGGCACTTGTAAAGGCCAACCATCAATTTACTCTTGTTATTTTCTAAAAAGATTGCACCAGAAGCCTTGAATTTTTTACGGCCAGACACGGATTTGTTTTCTTCTGTTCCGTCTTCAGCATTTAGCTTGTTTCTAATTTTTATCTTGCAATTAGATATGTCGGCAGGAGAAATATATTTGGGGTTAATATGATTTCGAAGAAAATGGCGTTTCAAACTAAACTTTTGTTTGTATTGACCATTACAAACATGGCATTTATATGTAGAATTAACTTCTTTATTATAGCCATGCATTCGAAAATAAAAATAAACTGGTTTCTTCAGAGCTTCTAGTTTATTGGAAGTTGGATCAGTATTCTGCATTTCTGCTGAAGCTGAGGAATCTTCCGGACTTGGTTCATCAAGTATGTCTTCGTATTCATCATCTGATGGATTTATTGGATCGGAAGAAGCATCTGGAGATAGTGAAGAATCAATTTCTTTTGAAGTATCTTCCATATCTGCTGTGTCTTGCTCTTCAGAAGGCTCACTATCACCAGTTGAGTTGGGTGAGCCGCCTTCACTACTCCCCACTTGACTAGAGATATCAGGGAGCTCTTGGATCGAATAACTTGCAATTGGATTGTCTACACAATCACTGGAAATTGCATCCACTTCATTGTTCTCAGCAGTCTGTTCATCTTCAGAAATATCCATTCTCAATAACTGTTAAAATACAAGGCATTCTTTTAATTTAAAAAAATTCCCCACAAAATGCTGCAAATACTGTCTTATAAGTTTAACCTTCATGATCTGTTTGATAAACTCAAACTATTGGTAATAATAAACTCAAAAAATCTATTGGTTAAACTAAAATATTATTCTACCACAAATTTTCCTTATACCCATAAAACTGACACTTAAAATAGATCTAGAATATGCTGTACAATTCTGGGCTCCATATATGAGAAAAGATATATAGACTTAATTGAAAGGGTTCAGCACAGAGCTACAAAAATAATAAATGGGATAGCAAATATTGACTATAATGAACGTTTAAGTAAGCTAAACATGTATAGGGGAAGACGGGGTACAATGAAACAAGGGGTACAATGAAACATTGCTTCTAAAATCAGTAAAATTTGTCACAGAAAGTTGCAATTTATATGTATGTTATGTAACTATATGTTCCAATTACTGATGTGATTTGGATATATTTCCACTTCTACGACATTAGCAATTGAAGATTATTGGTTTTTCACCATTGAAAGTAAGTTTCTTTACTAAAAGTAATTTTGTTTCTTTTTCCTCGTTCTTATATGTAATAATTATTTTTTCTATACATTGTTATCTTTGTGCTATTGTCTTCATACCTCCAAAAACAAAATTTAAAAAATAAATATTAGAAGCTTGATTTTTTTTTATATTTAGTAACCTCAGTAAGCGAGGTACAATGAAACACTTGCAGATGGGGTACAATGAAACATGTTGCATTGCGCCCCGGGTGAATGCATTTTCCTGAAGTAATATATCAATGGTAAATATAATATCACTGATATAAATAACATATTACTGGTTGTCACTAATATAAGAAAGGGCAACACCAAATCAAAACAGTAATTTTGGAAGCATGCAAAATTAAGCTGTTTTTTCTTTTAAAAAAATACAGATTTCAATAGCAAGTTAGTTTTTTTATTTTCAAAAACATTCAAGAACAGTTTATTTATTTCATAGGCCTAAACTGCACTTACTACAGTTCACAATCCTCCTAAAGTTCTCAGTCATAGGGGCCAAAAACAAATAGGTCTATTAACTTTTGGTGAAAGGGGTGTTCTTGTAATTATGTGTGAATTTATTAATGCTTCTGGAAATTCTATACCCATTATTTAGTATTTCCTAGAGTAAATTTCAAGTTTTGCATGTTGAATGGAGCTCCACCTGGGACTGCGGGTGATGTAACAAAATCGGGATGGATGAATGGAGATATTTTTGTTAAAGTTCTAACACATTTCCAGGCACATGCACACTGTTCTAAAGAAAATTCAGCTGTACTAATAATGGACAATCATGAATCACATATTACGATTTCCAGTCTAAATTTTACGAAAGATAACGGAATTGTTGTTGTAACCCTGCCCCCACAAACTAGTAACAAAATGCAGCCTTTAGACAAAACTGTGTTCAAGTCACTTAAAAATTTCTTCAATCTAGCTGCAAATGATTGGATGCTGTGTAATCTAGGTCATACAATCTCTATCTATGAGATATCTTCTTTGCTTGGCACTGCTTATTGTAAGTCTTTCACTCCACAAAATATTACAAAAGGTTTTTCACCAACTGGAATATGGCCTTTTAATAGAGTTATGTTTTGGGAAGAAGATTATTTGTGTTTGTACGTGTCAGATAGGCCTTGTTCTACTGAAAACTGTTTCCATGGTCATATCAATGAAACTGAAAACCAGACAGACGAAACCCAAGAATGATAAGTTGTGGATCTTGTCATTAGTAGATCAGAAACACCGACTGCAGGTTGTTCAGCAACTGTTCATACACCATGCACTAGCTCTAAACCTGTGAGGAAATACATTTCTCCTCAAGAGATAAAACCTTACCCCAAGGCTGGTCCAAAAAAAGAAGTAAGAGTAGGAAAACAGAAAAAAAAAAGAGTTTTGTTCTAAACACGCCAGTAAAAAATGCTCTTGTTAAGCAATTAGAAAGTAAAAAGAGGGGAAAAAACAAGAAGGTATTGTTTTCAAAACAAACTACCTCCTACAAACTCCAGAAGATGACAAGGATCCAGATTATTTTGTAGCTCCAGCTGATCACTGAAGTACTAAGAATGAGATATCCACACATAACATGCACGAGACAAGCAGTATCTGAATAAATGTTTATGTTTTAATCAAGGAGGATGAACTGAAACTTTATTAAATATATTCTGTTGGAGAAATCGTAAATTTAAATGAAGTCGAATGTGACTAAAATAAACTATATAGTGTGAAAATTGCTTGCATCATTTGGAGTGTTTCATTGTACCCCAGTATGTGTTTCATTGTACCCCAGTATGTGTTTCATTGTACCCCAGCATACGGGGTACAATGAAACACTGCGAGACATTTACTTTTTGTTATTTTTCAATCATAAAGATATTGTTTAGAACCTAATAAAAATTTGTTTAGATGGGGAAAATACAAGTTTAAAAGTATGCATTAATTATACTTTTGTGCATGCAAAATTGTGGATAGGAAAAAATAATTACTAAATTTTGTTTCATTGTACCCCGTCTTCCCCTACTCTGGAAAGAAGGAGGGGGGATTTGATTCAGCTTTTCAAGTTGGTAAAACAAGGGGACACAGAAGGCTTAAATTTCAATAGGGATAACAGAACAAGAGGCCATTGGTTTAAATTGAATAAGACACATTTTAACCGGGATTTAAGGAAAAACTACTACTTTAATAAGGTAATAGACAGTTGGAATGCATTGCCAGAAAATATAGTTAATTAAAGGGAGTATACAAATTTACGATACAATTGGATAGTCAGTGGGAATTGGGGAATTTATAAACAAAGGACCAGCCTTGTTGGGCTTGAGCCTGTAGTTGGTCGTCAATATTTGTATTTGTATTAAATGTCTTTACATCTTTCTGGGGCATTGTTGAACTTTTAGAAATCCTAAGTAGAAAATTTTCCTAATACATATATATATATATAAGCTTATCAATAAAAATCCAAATCGACTTAAAATCCAAACAAAAGTTATACCAAAAAGTTCTAATAACTATATAATACTTTCATATAGTTACCAGATGCAAAAGTGAAAAAGAACAATCTATTAAAAAAAATGTTTTAAATGCAGGACATTTATAAATCTTAACTAGTATATCTCATCAAGGGAAGGGCCATCACACATCAAAAATTAACTTGAGATCAAACCTATACATTACAAACCCTCCATGAAACAAACATAGAGAAAATAGTCAAAACTTGCATTGACAATGGTGGAAATGAATTTCAATCTGCCATCTAATTTAATGAATGCATTTCTATTACATCTTCAGTAAACTTTTAAAATAATGGAGAATCTAATGAAATTTTAATCTGAATTAATCAGTCATTTTAACCCTTCTTTGCATAATGGTGGAAATTTCCATCATAACATTGAATGTCCAAAAATTATATAAAAGAACAAGTTCACTTTAAGTTGATCATGTCTGGATACCTTTTTAATGTCCATTGCATAAAAAAAAACATAGCTGTCAAAAATAAGCTAGTGTCACTATCAGTAAAACGAGCTTGAAGTTGTCATTCCGCTGTTTGTTGTAGTTGCAATAAACATATGATTTCGTTTTTAATTTTGTTTAATTATATTTGAGTTTCTATTGCTAAAAAAGTGAAAATGAGTGGAAGAAAGGTTTGTAAAATGTGTTTCTGTTATTTTTAGAGCAATTTCTGAAAAAGTTTGCGTTCAATTAAAAAAATACCACATGATACCATCATATTGTTTTTTGCTAAATTTATACTATAAATATATACTAAGATTTTTTTAACCATTTTTCCTTAAATTTTGAACATGAATTATATCACCTTGATTTATTTCACCAATAAAGAAAAAATCATGCAAAGAAGGGTTAATCTGCAAGCGTTAACTTACATGGCAGTATCTACAGCAGTTAATAGAAAAACCAATATATATATATATATACATATATATATAACTGTTCAGTAAAAAAAAATTCAATCAAGTCTCTTATTTTCTCAAAAATACATAATTTTATAGCATACCTACTGTGAAGATTTTGCAATACAAAGAAGATTTGTTAAGTGAATACTCGTATTTAACATTTTTACTTTTCCTTAAATTATTTTTTAAAAGAGCAAAACTAAAAATTTAGGTATGCAGTGTAAAGGATAGCATAAAGGGATATTCAAAAAGGTTAAGAAGAACTTATTTATATTTAATATTTTTGACAGCTATTTATATTTAATATTTTTGACAGCTCAAGTGTAGATCCATCCTAACATATTGTTTTTGCTGCATTGTTCAAAAGTAGTTTTATAGCACAAGTAACCATGTAATTTCCATATATATGCAGTAAAGTATAATACTAATCTGAAAGATTGCTTAATACAATAAAATGATTCTTGGGTATTTTTGAACTTTTGCATACCACTTTCCCCAAAATAATATGGATCTATTTTCATGGAATTCAAAATTAATTCTATTAATATATCTGCAGAGAATGCACACTTTGTAGAACATCAAATTTCTACATAGATGAGATCACCTAATCTGCTCAGGATAAGACTCCTCTCAACAAGTGGTTTGAAATCTTTTAGCTCTATTCTGAAGCCAGAGAGATGAAACTCTACATTTTGCCATAGGAACAATATAATTAAATTCTAGAAATTGTCCAACCTGCATGACTAACATGTAACAAGTTTGAATTTATAAAGTTCATACTTGTTCAAATCATAATCTTTTTTTAATCAAATATGATTTTAATTAAAAAAATAATTTCTTCACAACTGCTCCCAATTTAAACTAACTAGTAGTTTATTGATTGCAAAGGTCACATGAGTGATATCATCATCGATTGATGAACTTCATAATTGCCCAACAGCATCCTACCGTACACAAGCTCTTTGAATCTGGACTTTGTAAGCCCACCAAAATGTTGAACAAAAATCATTATCTAGTAACTGATTTACATGTCCCATGCAAGTTAGGATATATAAGTTTATACATATAGGGGAACAAAATTAAAAACATAAAAATCTTATTGCAAAATTTTTAAATAAATAATATTTTAAATAAAATATTCAATTTTAAAAAAATTAATCCTGATTTTTTTACACTATCCCAGATATTGTCTTTGGAATTGGGGAAACTCGTTTAGATTTTAATATTTGTTTAGAAGATTGAAAAGCCATTCATAAAGTCTTTCCACTTTTGTATTTATACACTCTAAAACAAAAAAAGCTGCACCTGGTAGACCGGTATAAATGAAATTTGTAGGAGCTGTACATTTGTGTTGGAGATAAATGATAAAATTTTCAGAATATTTGAGCATGCAAAATGTGCAGAGCAGCTCTCAAACACACTGCATACCAGGGCATAAAAGGACATCCAGTATCGCAGTAAATTCATTTAGACTCATGCTGTTCTGTTGGTTATATCGTTTCTCATAGATTTTGCTTCAGAAAATATTTGCAAACAATTTAAGCAACTGGGAGAGTTTGACAGAGATCAAGTAATTGAACTCCGAGAAGGTGGATCATCTAATCAGCGGATTGCCCAACATATTGGTTGTAGCGATGTTACTGATTGCAGCGGTGGATACAGCAAGGCACATGTCAGAACCAACCAGGCTCAGGAAGGCCTAAAGAAACCGAACCGAGAGAGGATCGATGTGTTGCAAGACATGCTCGTACTGATCCAATAGCCACTGTTGCAGACAGCTAATGGGCACAGTGGGAACTTCTTACAATCATCCAATAAGTGATCGTTTGCCGACAGCTTCATGACAAGGGGACCAAACTCATGTAGACTGTTACAACAACTGCCTTTTCCACCATTGCAAAGCTGTCGAAGAATGGAATGGTATCATGCCAGACGGTCATGGGGCGTTGAATGTCAACGAGTGGTCTTCACTGAAGAATCCCGCTTCTGTCTGGGTGGAGACGACAATCAAATCCGTGTGTGGAGGCAACGTGGTCAGCGCCAAGATTCGGGGTTTGTTGTGCAGCATCACACATCCAGAAGACAAGATGTCATTGTGTGGGGTGCAATTGTTTTATGATGCTAAATCACCTTTTTGTTATTCATTACGGGCTCTTTGATATGCCAGTGTTACCTACAAGAAATCTTACTGCCAGTTACGCTCCCATATTTGAACTCTCGGGTTCATCCACATTTTCAACAAGACAATGCTCAAATCCATATTGCTACCCATCTCTAGAGCTTGTCTACGACACGACATCTTACCATGGACAGCATACTCAGCGGACCAGTCCCTAATCGAGAATGCATGGGATGCTATTGCATGAGATGTCACCACCATACTGTGTAATCTGCTGGAACTACGAGACAGGGTTCAACCAGCATGGGATGGACTGTCACAGGATTTCACAAAGAGCCTGTATGACTCACTACCAAGGTGCTTAGCATGCTGCATTAGGAATAATGGCAGTCATATGCCATACTAAATACCACTTTTATGAATTTTTCGCAATAAAGTTTTCTTATTTCAGTCTCAAATTTTAAACATTTGCGCATTCATAAGCACTTTACCAACTTTCTAAATTTCATTGAATTCTGTCAATTAATTCCTTCTAGGTGCAACTTTTTTCATCAGAGTGTATAAAGAATATTTTCAATCCTTAATTCATTTAAAACAACTTATCAATCAATTTAAAACACTTTAAAACTATTTATTTAAATTAAATACACACGAGATCCAAGAATGATTTGAATTGTTTTAATCTTACAAACAAAAATTAGTCCTACTATATTTTTTCATATATTTTAATATAACAACACTATCTAGAGCCTACACTGTGATTTTCTTGTCACATGTCTAAACATATGATCATATTAATCAAAATCTTATATTTAAATCAAAAAATCTTATTTCAATACAGATAAGCTAGTTTTTTTTTTAAACTTATTTTTTTAATCACGAGTTTTTATTCATTTTTTTAATCACTGCTTTCTGGTAGGCAAAGTTTCACTGTCTTTCACTTAGCTTGCTAAACTCAAATTTTGGCTGATCAATGTATAAAAGAGTAATTAGGTACTAAAACTTTTAAAAACCACACAATGAACTTCAGGAATAACAATTGTAAATTTACTAAAATGAATAGAAAAATTTTGTTACACACCACAAATCCTTAAAAGGTTTAGAGTGTGATCAGTTCATGTTTCTGGATTCCTACTCTTCAAGATAAAACCTTTTTATGGCCGAACAAAGAAATTTTAAGGCTACATTTCACATAGATTGCAATAGATTTACCTCAGTACACAGGTGCAGAAACTTTCACAAGTACCAGGTGTGGATCTTACGGACAGTTTAAAAAACATCAATTTTGAGCCAATATACATACATTATGACCTAGATTTTTAACGACACTTGACATTTGATAAATATTATTGATCTTGGTTTTGGAGTATAATGTAAACTAATTGTGCAGTGTTCTTGTAAAAATACAACACTAAATATTTTTCAAAACTTTCAATCAAATATTAAAGTTTTTAACGGCTTGTAAAAACTCTAGTTGTAAAACATGCCTCTTTAAGGCCTGTGGGAATGAAGTACTACTTAAAATTATTCCAACTCACAGAATTTAAAATTCTTCCCATTTAAAAATGCACAAGATGGATGAAGTTCATAATTAATTCTTTGAAAACATGAGCAATACTAAACTTGATATTCTTTTTATATTCCTTTGAATAACAAAATAAAAATTAATAGGAACCACAAAGTTCTTAAATTTTTTTTTGTTGGAGAACTGTTTTAACTATAAATAATTAAACTCTTAAATTATCCTAGAAAAGTGTTGCTTTTATTATTAAAAGGATATAATAAATTGCATTTTTTAATACTGATGATCAGACATTCTACACAATTTTAGAATGCAAACAGAAAGATGGAATTTTTGTATTACACTAGGTATTAAAAAGTTTCCAGGAGCATTAGAAAATTCTTTCCATATAAAAAATAAAAAAAAATTTAGAGGAAATAAAAAAATAAAATGGTTTTCAGGATAGGAGAAAATACAATTGCTATATAAATTTCAAAATTCATTTTCCAAATTCTTAAAATATAATCCTCTCTGAAGAAAGGAAGATCATTTTAGAAATGTAATTGCATTGCAAATCTTCAGGTTTTAAATAATAAACACAGAAAGATACCAGTTTCCTCTACATTCAAGTAGGAAGAATGAAATGCTGGTACATACCTTGATTGGCTGAATAGCAATCATCAGTCAATATATCCACGTCAACCAAAAACCTAAAAGAAAAATATAGAGTTCACACATTCATCTTGGCAGTTATCATAATCCTTTCAAAAATTCTTTCAAAATAAAATTCTAGAACAGGATACGAAACAAATATTTTATAGGTAATGGTAATTTTAGTTAGTGTCGTACTAGAGCAACACAATGGGCTATTGACGACCAAATATTTTATAGTGTCAAATACGTATAAAATTAGTGGGCACATGAGTTAAGAAGATGGGGCAAAGTGCAACGCAGGGCATAATGAAACCTTAGTTGTCGACACTTTCATTGGGAATATAAATGGTAAACATCAAGCACAATAGGATAGAATTATTATATTTTTTGTTTTCAGATAAATAAATAATTTTTTTGTATAAATTTATGCAAGTGTTTGTTTGTCAACACAATGGTATCGGGGTTAAACAGATTAAATAGCTTGCATTTATCTACAATTTTGATCAAAATGTTACTTGACCCTACAGGACAGTGGCCTGTAGTATAACAGTATTATATGCATCTTCAGTAGTCATCAATGTCTAACAATAATCTCCAATCGCATATAAATTTTTACTTTTTCTCATTACACTACACTCCTCCTATGAGGCAGTGTTACAGATTAGTCCCACTGATAATAAAAGATAACGTAACTGAAAAAAAAAAGTCATTTACGTTTAACCAATGAGTAATAATTTTTTTTAATAATTTAATTTGTTACATAAACATGGGAGAGGGACTAATGCTAAAACTCTTGTCACACAATGTGCCCCATCCTCCCTTTATAAGAATTAAAATATTTTTTCAGACGTTACATTTTGGCACTATAGCATTAAAAGTTTGTATTCTTAAAATAATCTAATATGAATTCATGCCTCTAAGGGCTCGACACACAATTAGCTTTAGTTGATGTTATCACCATACAAGTTTGTAAAACTAATCATTAACACCAATACAAATGTGTAAACTTGATATTATTTTAAGAAAACATGTTTTAAACTGTTTCTGAATAAAACATACATGACCCTAGTCAACTCATCAAAAAGTTTTAGAGCACTACAAGGAGGTGTGAAAAAGACACATTACAATAACAGGGCCAGTAAGTCTCAGTCTAGCTTAATGGCTGAAGAAAAAAGCTTAATGCTAGGGAAAGTATAGATCAGGCCTCCACCTGAGAACAAAATAGAGGCCAGCACCACTGTGAAGCTTGAAATGCATCAGGTATTTACAGGAAAAGGGAGAGGTTACATGACCGTACTTGATGGTGTTTGCCAATTCTGAAGAAATGTATATGTTCTGTTTTCAATATTGTATAATAAAGAGTTGAATGTAAGCAAACATTTGTCGGCCATTCGATTTTGTTTGTCAGCAATGGTTTAGTTAAATGGCATTTGCTATTTAATTGACACTGAAATAATAATGATATGTGTCACCAAGTTCTCCACAGGGATAGTGAAGAGTACTTTTGAGTTTTAAACAGAACATATTGGAGTAAAAAAGGACCATGATCAGTTAGGAACAAGGTAAAAACATCTATTACTAATTTGGATTCAAAGGGATGAAAGTTGACTTGAAGGCCACTGGGGCCTCGTTACAAAAGTGCTGCCACAGTCGGTTATATTTTTAAGTCTTTCCAAAAAGAGCATATGTTCAGGTAGTTATGTCTCCTCACCATACCAAGCAGTATTCTTGGCGAAGTGGTTTGTCATCTAATAGTCAGTGATGCTGAGTGAGTGTAAACATTACATAGTCAACAGACATTTCCTTTACACAAGAAAGATTCTAGCTTAGGTTTTACTCTTAAAACAAACTATATCGGAACACATAGGCGAAACTAGGGTTGTTGAATGGGGAGAGGGGTTGATACTGAAAAGTATGGACTATCCCCAGTAAAAAAGGGAAGATTAAATTAATTATATTAAGATATGCTTAATATGTATTAATTGATAGTATTAAATTATTTATATTAATAAATATTCATTAATTAACATTTGATTTTTAAAAATCACAATTTTTTTTTAATACAATATTTACCAGATGACTTTATGCTGAATTTTGAAACATTACAATACATTTAAATTCGAAATTAAAACGTCAATTTTTTCGTAAGGGTCATTCTTGCAAAATAGGCAAAATTCATGTCCCTTAATAATTTATAGAAATCTATCACTCTGAAGATTTTGTCAACTTTCAAGAATAGTTTGGGATCACTTTTATAATCTACAGAATTAGAAAATTAATGACAAATTTTTTTATTTTATACATTTTTAAAACTTTAAAATATCAAATATCATTGTCCTGGCATGTCCCTGAATGAAATTTTACAATTTCTTCATTCATTAGGGTTTTAATATTTATTTATATATTCTTGTAAATAATTTATTCTGCTTCTTTATACATTTGAAAGGTTATTAGTTACAATAATGGAAATAATATTGCAAAAATTGCCAAAAGTAACTTCAATAACTATTGTCCCAAGTAATATCATAATTTTCCTGGCATCTCAGATATCATTACGTGGGCAATTAATAGATGACAGCACTGAGTTAGAAGAATACTTTTCAAGTAATCTGGGGTTGAGGTTATTTAAATAAATAACTGCCATTTTGAAAAGTTATCAACTTTTTTTTTGGTCAGCACATACAAGTTCAGAGTTCAAGGTTTATGTATATTGAAGATCATTTTCCTGGCTTTGATAACAATTAAATGTTTGTAGTAAATTTTTAATTATCAAGTGTATAAAAGATATATCTTAAATGTGTGTGAAATTCAAACTGAAATTTGTAAGGGTTTATCCATTAAGCCCTGAACAAGCCTATTTCATCATTGTCCTGCCTTTAACATACCAAGTCAATGATGTCAAGACAGGAAAATGATGTTTTATGTTCAGTATTTTATAAATATTTAAATTATTAACTGAAGACAAATATATTCTTTACTTTTAACTATTAACTTTTGATTATTTATTATCCATTGTAATTTTTTTAATAGTAAAATACCTTATCATGGGCTTGAAATTTTGAAACTTATTTGTTTCTTTTATTTAAAACATAATGTTTTTGTCATTGCACCTAAAAATGTCTAGATATTACTAAATATCCTTTATCACATGCTCTTTTTTATAAGTTGTAAACAATATATGGACAGATATGAGTGGTAAAAAGAAACAAACATATGAGGAAAGGTTGTTAAAGAAAAGGTTAGCTGAGAAACGTCGTCAGGAGCATATAAAAAAAAATTCCATAACGTTTGATACAAGAGAAATTGAAGAGGCATGTGAAATATATGTTAACCAAAAGAAGAAAGGAGTGGTAAAGCCTATAGCTAAAATGAGTTCGAGGCAGAAAAGGGGAATTATAAAAATAGGAAAGAAAATTCAAAACTCTATCGCTTGAACAAGAAATTGTCATCCGATAGAATTGGCTACCCAAACCAAGTGAAAGTGGTATAGATATTCAACTTTCAGGTTCTTCAAACCCAGACACAAGAGATGATAATGTTAACAAAAAAATGTAGTGAAAAAAGTTAGAAGAGATAGAGCAGAGACCTACATTCGTATAAAGAAACTGGAAGAAAAATTTTAAAAATATACAAGGCAAATGGAAAAATACAAAAAGAAATGCTACAGATCAAAAATAGCTGAGAATTGATTGCAGTAATTTAACACCACACAGCAAAACACGCAATGTGTTAAAAAAGCATAAAAGTTGCAGTAATAACTATCCAATGTTCCTACTTTCTAATAATACTTAAAAATTCGGGAATCCATAAAATCCTGAATTGTCATGTTCCTAGTAATTTAATTTATGTACTTAATCAGCTGAAACAAAAATACATGGTCATATGAAAGGTTCAACAAGAAATTTATATATTTTTTCTATTTTAATCATTGTCCTGGCAGGTTCGTCATTGTCCTGCTTTCCAATATTTTGAAATATTTTTTTCCTTAACAAAATGTTAATAATTTAGATTGATGATATTTTTAATTTACTTAATGAACATGGTAGAAAATTATTAGACCAAAAAAATAAAGTTTTAAAAACCTTCGATTGAAAAAATTTTAAGAAGCCAATTTTTCCCATTTCACAAGAATGACCCGTAAGCATTCAATTTTTCTTGAACTTCTTTGATATAAATCTGATTTGCTTGAAGTACATCGGTAAAAATTCTCCCAATTCTGACTGCCGCCTATGAATGCTCATAAATTTTTTTAAAGTGTATTAACTATGTACTGGTGAATAACTACAATCAATTATAATATTAATGATGAGATTAAGACATGAAATCATTCATCAGTGTTGATAGAAACTTAAATAGAGATATCCCTGTTGTAATGTCAAAAAGAAGAAAATAACTTATACTTTTCACAGTAACATTTCTATTGAATTTTTTAGTAAAAAAGTAACCTCCTGAAAGTATTATTTAAATTCTAACATAATTGCATTAAATATGTTGTACCTTTAAACTGCAATAGTGCTTTTGTAATGTTATTTTTAATAGTCAAAGATTTCATTTGCTAAAGCAAAAGTACAGAACATGTGCTGCAGAATCCTGTTTGAACAAAATGAATTAAGAATTCTTGAGCTGAAACACAAGGAAAGAAACAGCCAAGGAATAAGTACCATACTGCTTTTCTAAGACGTTTAATAAAGCTGAATGATTGCAGAACTAAATGGCTTGTCTAATCAATCAAGCCACTTTAAAGAGCCTCAATGAATTTAGACTTATAATAATATGCTCTTAATCTAATAATAATAGGATCTAATAATATCTTCTAATAATAGGCTCTTAAGAAACCGTGATTATAAAATGAAACTAGTTGAAACTAATGAGAAATAAATAAATGTATGTCGAAAAGGAATATGAACCACCAAAGATCTCCCTATTCATCGACAAGGAAGTATTGATAATTTGTTTGCATGGATCCTTGTAGTACTCAGAGGCATAGGTGCAACTAGGGTTGATGAACGTTGGGAGGGGTCAGTCCCAAGAAGTATGGACTCCATACCAATAAAAAGATGGAGCATCTGGAGACCTCTTGGGGAAATTTTTATGTTAAATGATATATTAATAAATTTTTTCGTAGTACATTGATAAAATTATTAAATATTTTATTATTATATATATTAATTGTATTATTTATTATTAGATGTATTAATTATTATATATATTATTAAATATTAAAAATTATAACATCTAGCAAATGCTAGTCACTTTCATTTCAATGCTTGATTTAACAACAAGTTACTTAAGGACAGTCTTGAACTACACTAAAACCCTGCTAATTCAAACTCCCCGTTAATCCAAGTTTGGTTAAACCGAACAAACTGTTTTTAAAATTTGTAAAACAAAATACAGTAAATCAGTAACAACATAATGTATTAACATTATTGAAATAAAAAATACCATTGGTAAGAATGCATGAACTTTTAGATATTTAGATTATCATTAAATTAAAAAGAATAGAAAAAAAGTCACTAGAATTTCATGAACTATTACATTTGGACAAAATGAATCAGCCTTTGCTATGGTAAATACCTATAAACATTTTCCTAGTTTTTTTCTTCAAAAAACATATTTTAAGTTAAATACAAAAATCAAGTGAATAAAAATTTCACTTATATTAAAACCACTAATATGCACAGCATAAGCGAATAAAAATGTCACTTACATGCCGTGCAATTATTCATATTATGATTATGAAAATAATTCTTTTTTTTTTATTTATCTAGTTTAAATAGCCATAAAACTTAAAGCTCTGATTGCTCGTCATTAACAAATTTGACTACTAACTGAATAGGGGGGGGGGGTTGAACTACCAACTCCTCCTGGTTATGCCTATGCAGGAACATATGGCCATATTGAAGGGAACTACAAGTTATGAATAATACAATGTGGATATTTATGACAATTAGATTGAGGGATAAATCAGATGTGTTGATTTGCACATTCATCAAAGAGAAATGATTTACCTAAACTTTTTTTGCAATTAATCACACAAAAGTGTTTTATTTTACAAAATAAATAATAAATCATGCTGCTATCCAAGTTAGCTTTGATAGCCGACAATATGTACAACACTAATTTTGAAACTAGTACTTTTAGGCTGATATAATTTCAAAATGACAATCAGATTTAATGAATTTTAAGCAAAACATTCTACTTACTATTATAGTACAATCAAATTTATAAAATGGTTAAAATTTGTACTCAATAAAAATATTTTAAGTAGATTCACTAAGTTCTGCACTAACATATCAAAACAAGTCTGGAAACAATCGCATAAATTTGAGTATCTGAATCTTTTTGATTCAGATACTCAAATTTACACTGTCGTTGAAAATTATCAAAGTTATTCATTTTAAAATTAAGTAGGTTATGTGCTTTTGAAATTCGAGGAGAGACCTGATATTATGGCAAGAAGATTATACAAGTGCTAGAAGTTTTGCATTCTTAAGACAATTTCAAATTAATTCTTGCCTTCAAGGATCAACACACAAAATTAATTAGATTTAGTTTATGTAAAATATTAATTTTCTTAAATTCAAGGAAACACACAAGCAAATTAGTGGGCAATACAGTTTATAATGTGTATTTTTGAAGAAATATAAATTTTCATGCACAGATTTTTAATAAAATTTTTCATTAATAAAATTAAATTCAAAATCAAACAAACAAAATAAAAATTAGCAGTGGGAAAAGAGTTTGTAAAAATTAATACCATTTAATGAATACAGTTAAAAAGGAAATGTGTGATTTTCCACTTAAGATACTTTTATACAAGTAGCATTCACACACAAGCAAGCACAAGTAATATATTTAAAGTTTTCATATTCTTTCAAAATTATTGCATGAAGCAACACTTGAATAAAACATGACTTAAGTAGTTATTAAGAATGAACTCTTAAGTATGAAAATTAGACATCTCCGTAGTGTGAGATTATCCGTAGAGGAGATAGATGGTTTGGGATTGGATTTTACTCCACAAGGTTCGGTAACGGACAAGCTAAGCCAAACGCAAGATAAAATATACCCATAAAAGCGGGTAAAATTGTCAGTCAAAGTAGTAAAAAAGTAGTCTAAAAGTTACGCTTTCAAATATTAAAAGGCAAGTTAAAATATTGAAGTTGAAAAATACAAATTCAGAACGAATCTTTGCTTTCAAACGAAGATCGGAAGATGAACGTTCGAAATTCCGTTCTAATTCTGCCCATGCATGAATAGACAGCTCTGTAATGCGAGATAAGGCATTTTGTAAAACCACTATCTCGTTTCTAAGAAATCGCTGCTTCCTATTTAACAAAATATGAAAAATGTTCAAAAGCTATACTTTTTCATAAGGAGAGCTTACCTTAAACGATACAGCGTCCACTTTTAAGATTCTTCCAACGATTTTCAGCAATCTGACCGACTCTCAAATGTGCGGGGAACGATCTGGGACTCTTTTTCGTTGAATGGAAGAGTAGGGGCTTCCACGTGCGCCACGGGCCGAGTGTCCAATGAGATTGAATTAGGAAGGGGATGGATCCCTCGAGTTTTGAAAAGCAGCCATTTACAGAGAACTTGGCGACGTGGAAGTCTTGTTTGGTCAGTTTCAAATGTTAATAAAGATGCCTATTTTGGATTTCAACAATTCAGATGGTAAATCTGAAGTCATCGTGAAATCTTGGGAGAATTTTTACGGGTTTAAGACAAATTTTATTCAATGCACTAATTATACATTTATATTTCAATATATTTCTAAGAAATTAGGCACGCAAGAAATCGTAAATCAATATTTCACAATTTAATCACTTCAACGGAACAACGCCAGTTTTCAAAACGCATTCAGACATATTTTATGAACAGAAAAATAGTTTTCCGAGCATGTAATTTTCAGACTTTACGAACAAAAATAAAACGGTTAATTTTGATTAATCGCGTTAATACAATTAAATTAAGATAAGCACGGGATTTGAATTTTGGATTTTATGGCGTATTTCTTAACAAGATAGGCGTGCCATAAGATAAGCAGGAACCCAAAATTTTTCTAAATATCGAGTGAGATTTGGAACTCTATTTTATACTATCTCAAATCATTCTTTATTTTTGCTTTGCTCGGGTTGGATTAGTTAATTAAAAAATAGTTGTGATTAGATTAATCACTTTTCTTTCTGACAGATAAAAACATCTTTAAGTGTACAAAAAATAATTTTTTTTAGTCATTTAACTTTTACATAGCTTATATAATTTAATTCGGTCGAAAATAGGTGATGTGTTCATGATATATCCATCCATTTCGTATTAATCGCATTTCTGCTGTAAGACAAACTACAAGTTTTTACTAGTTACCACTCAGAATTCGATACAAAAATAATCTTTGAACTATAACGTATGGCTATCCCGCTTTAATTTAACGTAACCTATCTTATTTCAAAATAATTTTATCTCAACTTTACCGGTTATTTTAAAATAAGTTACACACCTTACTTGAAAAGGTATAGTTTTGTATGGTTTATTTATTTTTATATGAAACGGAATTCTACAAACCATTATGCATTTAACCAAGAATTAAGGAAAGTTGGTCCATAGAAATCAAGTAAATTGACATGTTTCAAGCAAGTGATTTGTTCAATATTTTCGCGCTTCATGTCAACAATCGGAGAAAGGGTAATTAAACGGAGAAACCATTATTGGGTCCAGAAAATCCAAAGTTAATTCACGAAAGGCCTCTTCATTCCGGCAAAGCAACTGTTTGGGGTGCAATTTGGGGGTAGATACTTCATTGGACCATTTTATTTCTGTCAACTGTGAACGATATTTAGCGATATTGCAAGATTTATTTCTGAAATAGATCAAAAGGTTTACAGCACCACGTGGTTTCAACAAAATGAAGGAACATGCCACATTGCTCGCACTATCATGCGGTTTCTAGCGGACACACTTCTTGGTCGAACAACGTGGCGGTGTCGATTGTCTTCTTGACGCGACCGAACCCGACTTTTTTTCCCATGCGGCTAACTAAAGTAGTTCAACAAGACGGCAACGACTCAGCACCTTAAGCCAAACATTCGCAAAGAAGCTGAACAAATCACTCCAGAAACGTGTTGAAACGCAATGGAAAAAAAATGGTCGATAAAGCCTGTATTTGCAGCGTGGCCACAGACGGTGACACGACTGATGTCATATTCCATAAATCATAACTGTGTAAACTACATGCAAGAACAAAACGCTTTACTTGTAATTCCGAAAACAAAATGGCGTCCTTTCATAAAAAGCAGCCTGGTCGCGGTTGGGGAATGAGGTCTACTTCTACCAGTAAAAACCGCGTTTAAAGATGGTACTCGAAATGAAGGGTGAAACTCGTAGGTAGGTGTTTCAAATAACGTTGTAACAGGTATTGGCAAAAGTCCGGGGAACCACTCCTCAATCCGATGGTGTAGTTCGAGAACGAAAAGGTGCAGTGTGAGCGCGCCTTCCCCGCAGCGATCGGTACGTCGCTGGAAGAGCAATCACCGGCGCGATAAGCTGCCAGACAGTGAAGCCTGTTATTCAGAAAAAAATGGCGACAAACCTTTTTTCCTACAAATGAGCGGTTGAGTTATGAATTTACTTTGACTGCATACTACTTACTATTTTCGCGATGTTGAAAGGCTTTGATTTGGTTTGTCGCACTTCGGTCTTTTTCCCGTCACACTAGGCCTAATTAGACCAACATGCATAGCGTGCGCACTTGGAAAAGCTGTCACCGGCACAAGAAGCTGCCTGACAAAGAAACCTGTCAGTATTTGGAAACTGTTTTCTACGAATAAGCTGTAGACCTGAGTTTATTTTGACTGCATACTATAGTAGAGTCCCGATTATACGAGTTAATGTGGACCAAGACTAACTCGGACAACAGAAAAACTCAGTTAGAGCGAAAATTGTGAATACTTCGGTCTTTTCCGCGAAAACTCGGTCGTCATCTGACCGTGGTTCAAAATTACGAGGTGTTGTCCTCGGGTCGTTCCCTTAAGGGACTGATCCCGGACCGTCGTCAATAGCCCGTTGTGTTGCTCTAGTACGATGTGAACTAAAATTACCATTACCGCGAAAACTCGATTAAAGCGAAAATTGTAAATACTTCCGTCTTTTACGCTAAAACTAGGGTAAAGCTAAAATTGCAAATACATAGGTCTTTTTCTGCCACAATAGCCCTAATTAGACCAACATTCATAGCGTGCGCATTTGGAAAAGCTGTCACCGACACAAGAAGCTGCCTGACAAAGAAACCTGTTAGTATTTGGAAACTGTTTTCTACGAATAAGCTGTAGACCTGAGTTTATTTTGACTGCATACTACAGTAGAGTTCCGATTATACGAGTTAATGTGGACCAAGACTAACTCGGACAACCGAAAATCTCGGTTAGAGCGAAAATTGTAAATACTTCGGTCTTTTCTGCTAAAACAGTTAAGGTGCCTGCCTACCTATAAAACCGCATTTGTGGAGAAAAATACGATTTTTTAATTTTGCCTAGATTTGAAAATATAGTTTCTTAGCTTTCCAAATCAGTTTAAATTTTGTTTCTATCTTACTTAGAACTCTAGTTTCTGAACTTTTAATATTAGTATATTGACAGATTTTCAAACCGTAAATAGTGTTCTGCTAACGGAAGTGGGACGAAAAACCGGCATAGAATATTAAAATCTGTTCGTTCACATTGAATATTTAATTAAGTTTTTTTAGTAAGATTTGTTAGAGAAATGTCTCCACGGCAAAATTCAAAACGTCAACGAGTGTTTCAATGGCGTAATTTGACAACGAGTGCCAAAAGAGGTGTTTGTCAGCCTCAAAACTGTCAAGTTACGAGCCTATGATGCCATAATTCAATTTAACGATGGTTTTAAAGGTTGCCTACATGTTTTCAATAGGCTTAATTTGACAAATCCTGGGTGTTTTACAATAGAAGGCTATAGACACTTGGACGGCTTGCGGATTCGAAGAATCATTCCACCCTTGTTGCAAGGAAGAGCAGGAAACTTTTAAAAGCCATTCGGAAGAAAAAAAAACATCAGTTTTCAATGACCAAAAAAGTGACCTTTACAAATCAGGAGCTTTTAATGTCAGGTTTTTCATCTAATGTGTAAGTGTAGAAGTTTTTTTTTACTTTATGCTTTTTCTCAAAATCAGATTTTTTTACATTTTGCTCTTCCGCACAACATCATAACTCATAACATTATGCTTCAAATAATTTTAAACTTTGGTAGAATATTGTAAAGGGTTCAATTCAGGTAACCTACCTTTATTTTAATTGTTTATGCATTTTTTTATAGTTTTTTTTGATTACATTTGTATAGAGTTGTAATCATTTTATAAGATTTTTTTCAATGTCGAAAGGTTTATTTGCATAAACATTTTTAATACAAAGTTTCAGTTATAAAATGGGTAGAGATCCCAGAAGAGGGTTTTGATAACACAATACAATTTACAAAAATAAAATATCTTAATTTGAATTTTGTTGTTTTGCTTAGTTCTTAATTTATTAAGATTTTTTTGTTTGTTTTTAGCAAAAAATAAAAATTAAAAAAACATATATAGCTATTTTATATATTATTCATAGTTTTTAGATGTATTTGATAGTATAATGCACATAACAAGTCAATTTTTGAAATATTAAAAAAAAAAAAAGCTCCGAACGTAGGCAGGCACCTTAAAGCGAAAATTGTAAATACTTCGGTCTTTTACGCTAAAACTAGGTTAAAGCGAAAATTGCAAATACTTTTTCCGCCACAATAACCCTAATTAGACCAACATTCATTACGTGGCCAT
This sequence comes from Metellina segmentata, assembly GCA_947359465.1. Taxonomy (NCBI): domain Eukaryota; kingdom Metazoa; phylum Arthropoda; class Arachnida; order Araneae; family Tetragnathidae; genus Metellina; species Metellina segmentata. The sequence continues at coordinate 58,498,301 of OX375877.1, forward strand.
TTGGAAAAGCTGTCACCGGCACAAGAAGCTGCCTGACAATGAAACCTGTTAGTATTTGGAAACTGTTTTCTACAAATAAGCTGTTGACCTGAGTTTATTTTGACTGCATACTACAGTAGAGTCCCGATTATACGAGTTAATGTGGACCAAGACCAACTCGGATAGCCGAAAAACTCGGTTAAACCAAAAATTGTAATAAAATAAATCGTGCAGGTTTAAATGTATATTTTAACAAATACAAAAGCTATACAGATACACCACATCCAATTTGATATTGTTACGATAATTAAAGAGTTCTTACTTTAAAAAAATCCTTAATTGTTTTTTGTTTAAGTTACTTAGGCGTTTTTCTGCAGCAAAATGTTACGACGTTTTTTAAGATCAACAGGATTGCTGTTGTCGCTTCAGTAGCACTTTCGGTCGCTTTTAGTGAACAACACTGAAAAGTAAAGGGTTGTTGTTGGATTTCGTTTTCCTAGGTGTTTATGAGATCAAATTCAGAATTTTTTTTCGGAATTTTTAAAAATTGAAAACGTAGGACCGAAAAAAAATTCCTAGAAATATTTAATAGCTCGGTTAAAGCGGATAATCGAGGTTTTACTGTACTTTCTTCATTCGCGATGTTGAAAGGAGTTTGATTTGGTTTGTCGTACTTCGGTCCTTTTCTGCCACATAAGGCTTAATTAGACCAGCATTCATAGCTTAGCGCAGTTTGAAGAGCAATCACAGACACAAGAGGATGCGTGAAGCCTGTTATTTGGAAACAGATTTCTACAAATGAGCTATGAGTTTATTTTGATTGCATACTACCTTATAAGCGATGCTGAAAGTAAGGAGTTTGATTTGGCTTATCGCACTTCTCTGCAAGTTCACTATACTTTCTAAAGACCAAAATGGGACACTATTATAGCAATAGGTAATGTTTTGTATCCATGCAAAAGTAAAGACAGTAAATGTTTTATGGCATAAACATACTGAGCTTTCCGTTATTCTTTAGTGACAGAACTTATACAAAACTTTCAGTAGACGTAGAGGGGATTTGACTCCACGAAAACAGCAAATTTCGGATTTTATTTGAAATTATTTGGTTGCTTTGATTTGGGTTTTAAGGCGCTCGGTCCACAAATGGTTAAGCTAAGCCAAACGCAAGACGAAGTAAAATATACTGACCATAACTGTAGTAAAATGCTGATAAAAACGTATAGTAAACGTGAAATCAATCTTTTTCAATCAAACATATGAAAAGCTAGATATCAAAACGTAATTAAAATTGCATTTGAGTATGTTGATTAAAATGATGCCGTTTAAATACATAGAATTTTTTATTAAAAGGTGAGATACATAAACATATGTTGGTGATCTGTGAAAAAGAAAACATAAAACTTATTTTTACACAGGAATAACTAAGATCTTTGTTGATAACGAAAAACATCATGACTTACACAAATGAATGAAAAGTAAATATACAAAAAGCGATGCGTATATGGGGAGGGTGGGTTGAACCAACAAATATGTTAATAGGCGTTTAAAATGGGAGCAATAAGTTAAAATATGACGAATGTTAAAAGGTTCACGGTATGATGGAGCAGTTTCACCCATTAGTTTTTATTTAAGAAAACAAGCTATACATAAATCACGAAGTTGATGGTGAAACCTTTTGAAATATTAAATACCAAGGTAATTTGTAATTAACGTCGGACTAGAGCAACACAACGGGCTATTGACGACGATCCGGGAACAATCCTCTTAGGCAGGGGTTCCCAACCTTTTAGTAACTACATACCACTTGAAATGTTTAGAAATTTTTGGCGTACCACCAGTCTCATATTTTTTTAGAAACATATATAGTATCAGAAAAGTGCCCAATGGCTTGTTTTATTTTAACTAAAATTTTAAGAAAGCTTCATATTTTATGATTAATCCACTTGTATTTCGTATTAATGTTTTAATAAGGAAAAAACAAAACGATTATAGAAAATTACAGTTTTATTTTTTACTCACAGGTCTAAAAACAAATAATTTTAAATAAATAGTACAAACTAAGCAAGCAAAGATTAATGTAATCAAAAATAAATTTTTAGTGCGAAACTTGTTGTTTGTCTTTTATTAAAATATCAATATCAGGAGCAATGGAGCTTAACTTCACTCTTAAGTCCTCTTCAGCACTTACTGTTTCTATATTTATTTTTTACATACAAAAGTTCAGAAAAACCACTCTCACTCAAGTAACTAGTAACAAATGGCATAAGACAGGAAGAGATATCAACTCAATTTCGCCGAGATAGCCATTGAAAAGAAATAGATAACCAACAACAAAGTTTCTCTTTACATAAAGTGCTACTGTTGGCGTTATTTATTACAGTGCAATAAAAACGTTAATCACAAAATTGATTTCATATAGTCCTATTTTTCCTATAACGTGGTGGTACAGACTAAAAAATCGAACAAACTTCATAGAATATTTGGGTCGCTCGTATCATCCTAGCGTACCACCTGAAACGTTGCGGCGTACCACCAATGGTACGCGTACCACCGGATGGGAATCCCTGCCTTAATGGAAAGAACCGAGGACAGCACCACGTAATTTTGAACCACGGTCAGATGACGAGGCAACACCTGAGCTGGCACCCCACTCTCCAAACTTGGTTCCAGTTCAGATACTCTGGTCATCTGAACAGTGATTCAAAATTACAATGCGTCTTTGGATCTATCCTTTCGGAATTGATCTCAGGACTATCGCCAATTGTCCGTTCCGATGCTCCAGTCTATCTCTCAAAGACACACAGTTTATGACAGCTAACAAACCCCAGCGATGTTATTTCAGATATACATTGGTAGGTAGTTAAATTGACGTCGCACTGAATCGCAGTAATTTTGAACCATGGTCAAATAACTATGCAACACCTAAGCTGCAGGATTGGCAAAAACCCGGGTTTTTTTTTAGAAAAACCCAGCCCGGGTGGGTGAAATTTAGCTGAAGGGGGAGTTCGGACCTCCCACTTGGCCACAACCTGGAGGGGGGATGGATACCCACTTTTTTTATCCAATCTGAAGCATACCCCATTGTATAATTTCAAAGTGGACGTCTATTTTTTTTTAATCACACACATGTCCTACAAAATTCTCTAAATACCTCTGTGTAAGTCACAGGAAAATAGTTATCATTCAAGTGGAAACCATCGGAGTCTGAAAGAACAAGCTGAATATAACTGGTAAATTGTAAAAATGAAAATCTAGGAATTATTAATAGTAATTGCGAAATGAAATGCTAAATCTGCATCTTTAACACCTGGATTAATTTTATAACCGTCAATTATTACATTTTGTTAGAATAAAAAGCTCAATCTAAAATGCTGTTATTCTGAAGGAATGTTATTTTTCATGTTAATTATAGTCTTTTGTAACTATAATTACTTTACATAATAATTATATTACAGCATATCATATTTTCATGTGAATTTTGTTGGTTTTATCAACTGTTTTTGTTACAAGTTTAATGATATTATGATTTAATTTTTTTTGTATACAGTACACTCTCTAATCCGAAGGAATAAATTGCCAGGCGGGTTTGGATATATATGTGTCAGATTATTTACAAAAACCCACTTCATAACAAAAAACCAGTGACCCCAAAAACCCACTTCATAATAAAAAACCAGTGACCCCAAAAACCCAGTAAAACCCGGGCGGGTTTTTCTGGGCTGGGCCCAACTTGACAACCCTGCTGAGCTGGCACCCCACTCTCCAAACTTAACTTCAACACCAACCCAACGTGAGGACTTTCAGACACGACAGATTTAAGGTGCACCAGCCGCCTCTACATCATATGCTTACAAACATGCATGCACTGACCCGGATTCGAACCCGTAACCTTCCGATCTAGAGGCCAACACTACCACCAGACCAGTTGGTCTTAAATACCAAGGAGAATAATTCTAAAGTAAATTCTGGTCAGTGTTTTCTTCTAATGACGAGATAGTTCGCCTGTCAAGATCAGCTTTGCAAATGAGCCACTGCGTCGAGATAACCACCAAGAGGGTTAAGGGATCAAGACTGCTCGGGCAAAACTTAGAAGGGGGCACACAAGATCTATGACTTGTTTAAGAGGAAATAAGAACTTTCCAACTTGTCCTTGCCTCTTCAGCTCTTTCCCATATTCTGGATTGGATTTCCTGGAGAACTCCTGCCTGAACAGTAGTTGTGCAATGAACGACTTGAAAAACATTGTCTTTTGGGCTTGGTTTCATCTTAACCAAGAGGATTAGTAACACACTACTTATTCATTACGTGTTTATCCGACTAATGGGACTCAAATTTTACCTGTATTCATATTACTGGCCAAAAACTTGGGGCTTCCATTCAGCAGAATGTTTTGTAAACAGTTTACGTATCTTAATTTGGATACCTTTCATGATGTTCACACAATAGCCATATGTTCGCACATATCGCACCCCGGCAAGAAAAGTGACACAAGTCAAAAAATAAAAATTTTCATGTTATGTCGTTGAAAAATATGTATGAGGTTCCCTCAGCGTGTTATATTACTATTCTATAGAATATAATAGAAGTTAACACCATAAGTACTTGACTCAAATTTAAAAGAGAAGCTTTTTCTATTTCAATATAAGTTTTATAGTATTCTTTAAGTTAATGTTTCTCAAATTCTGCAATTTTGAGTTATGTCTCTTTTGTTGCTGGGTGCGATATGACCGTCGAGCGGCAAACCAACCGATCTTGCAAACCATCAATTAAGTCCGAATATCAGAAATCGTCGGATTGCAAGTGAAACACGGTCAAAAAAACAGTTCCGAGGGAAAGGATCACCAAGCTAAACTTGCTAAGCTACTCACCAAGCTAAACTCGTGTTTCTCAAGCAATCTAACCTTTATGCGAAGAAAACAGCGACCATGTGAGCTCCGTCAGTGTAAATATCATCCACGACCTACTGTTTTGGAAAAGACAAACTGAATCTTGTAAAAAAAAAGTATATTAAAATATACACAAGTATATTTTCAGGGACCAGAAGATTAAACAAGCGAATGAAAAAGAAGTCCGTGAAAATCGGTAGGGGAAAATTCAATCCCGATTTAAATTCACGTTTACTGAAGAATGGGAGAAAAAAAGTAACTCGATGCTTTTGGAAACTCTTCCTTTTTTCTCCGCTTCGTTATGCTTCTTTCCTCAAAATAAAACGTAAACCAGTTCCAGGTGGAATGTAATGGTTGAATAGTTGTCGAGGCGGAAAATATTTCGGTGCCTTGAATTTTCCCAGCAGTGGATCGCAAATGCAATGAACGAGATCTATTAATGACCACTGATCACTTCATTTCTAGATGACTAAGGAATTACTTACACATCAACAGAGTCTGAATCAGGACGATACATCAATAATGACATGTTCTTTTCGTGTAACGAGCAACTCATTCGATCACTCGCTAGGCCTAGGTTGGATTTTAGGTTTGGCGGAAGAGCCATATTTGGCCAAGCAGCGCCAAACAAAGTTTAGTAAATGGACAGATACAAAGTACGGTGATTGGTTTAGGGTTTTATGGCGCAAGGGTTATATTTGACCACGCAGTCCAAACACAAGACAGTCAGTCAAATAATTATGAAAAGAAAGAACGAAGTAGAAAAAAAATCACGCTTGGGTATCCTTGGACATCCATTCAATACACACAGTAAAAGCTTTAAGCAGGGAACCTATCTCTGACAAGCACACTTCGACTGGACTTACTCTGCATTAACCAATCACAACGGCCAGTTCGGCGATCAGTATATTTCAGCTCGGTATGTGTAATGGGAGATTTTGAATTTCCCATTACAGATGTGAAAAAGTCAACATAAACAATCCAGTGAAATCAAAGACGCGAATAAATTAAGAAATACAAGCAAGAGGGAAATTCTAAAGTGAAAACAGCTTAATATGTAATGGGTAATAGTAATTGGTAATTTTTAGTTAACGTCGTACTAGAGCAACACAACGGGCTATTGACGACGGTCCGGGATCAGTCCCTTAAGGGAAAGATCCGAGGACAACACCTCGTAATTTTGAACCACTGTCAGATGACGAAGCAACACCTGAGCTGGCACCTAATCTGTAATGGGAGATTTTGAATTTCCTATTACACATGTGAAAAAGGCAACATAAACAATCCAGTGAAATCAAAGACGCGAATAAATTAAGAAATACAAGCAAGAGGGAAATTCAAATTCTAAAGTGAAAACAGCTTAGATTCTTGACTTAATGTTGTTGTTGTTACTAATCCCCGACATGGTCTCTTAAAAAAATTAGACCAAGTCCACAAATCCATAAACCCTAAAAAAATCCAAGAAAAGTAGAGGTTCCGAAAAAACCTTGTCCATTCTTGACTTAATAAAACGAGTAAGGATAACAGAAGAGGTAAAATGCGGTGTTTGAATCGAATAAATTGGTCAAATCAAAATTTTCACATTTGTTTCAATAACAAATATTGCGAACTATCCGTTGAAGATGAACAGCCAAGACCGAATGAACGCTAGGGATATTACGACGGCCGAAACTCTAGCCGAGCCAAGCCAAACCACCGTTCGTAAAGGGTAGCCTTCCTCAGTAATCAAATCAATCGATTCGTGCAGTCAAACCGGTCGTGGATTACCTGCTTCACTAACATAAGAGATGTGTCAGTGGGTTTGCCCACTGTGGATGAGAACAGTGGGCAAACCCCCTGAGCCACGGCAGCTACTCAAACCCACTAGATTTGGGATGTGAATGATTTTGCATCTTTTTGACAAGGCTATTTCAAAGGTTATGTTGATAGGTTTTTCTGGTGTTTGATGGCGTAAGGGCCATACTTGGCCAAGCTGCGCCAAACACAAGACACCGTCAAGTAGAAATGTCACAGAAGTGGAAAAAGAGGGATTGGGGAACATTAGTTGAATGAAAACTGAGAAAGATCGCTTGGGTATTCTAGGAAGGACTACCCCTTTGACTAAGAGCCCCTAAAGACAGTAAATAGAAAAGATCACTAGAGTACCTTGGGTCCGTGAAGCCCGCAATCTTAAAGATGTCACATTGAGAGCTCGTGTGGTTATAGTCGTGTTTTATGGCAATCTCGGGTCACTTTGCTTTCGGGATTTTTCCTGCATTTTGCGTGATTTACACAAATTACTCTTCTGGGCTTTTCGGTCATTTTAAGGCTTTTTTTTAAAGAAAGTTAAAAAACTCTTGGGATTCCAATAAAGTTAAAAAGAGATTTTCAATGTTTGAAACCTTTTTTTAAGACAATAGAAAATTCTTTTAAATTTGCCCATGCTTAATGTGTATACCAATTCTAAATGGACCAAATCAAAACGTTTAGTTTCTATGGCAAACTAAGAATACCCATTTCAATGTTTCTGATAGTCTCGGATTTGGCTCAGCTTCGATTTGAAGCTCTACAGTCATGTTTTCGCTGCTCTAGAAACTCAGCACAGAAAATGTTAGACATTTGTATTTTTCTTGTTCTCGTTTAAGGTATCCGAACACGTTAGAAACCATTTTTTTAAATGTGGTATAGACATTTTAATGTTTAGTGTTATTAAACAATAGCATAGGGCTATAAATATTTAAATATATATTAATAAATTTGTAAAAATGATAATTATGTATGAAATTTTAAAGATATTTGTCAAAAACTTGAAATGTGCTACATGAAAATCTATTCAACCCATTTGAAAAATGAAACCAAAATAAATACCAAATAAACTACATACATTTGTCTAGGGAATGAACTAGAATCAAAAGGAAAATTAAATAAACAAAACTTTTACAAGCGATTGAAAAAGGATAGAAGATTTTTGATAGTTTAACAGTCCTATTTCTTAAATAAATGGACATAATTTGGAAACTTTTCAACTCGGCATAATTATTCTAGTTCTCTCTCTCTCTCATTCACTAGACAACATTATAACGAACAAGTTTTCAAAATTTTACGAGAATCTATCAATAACTTTCTTGTGTTATAACTGAAGTGAGGAAATAATGCAAAAATATTAATTTAGAGTACAAAGTAGTTTCAAGTATATCGTTTGATCTCTCTCTCTCTCTTACTTTTATAGTTTCTGTAACAATTTTGTTCTTCACTTCTCTTTAAAAACGTTTACAATATTTCGAAAAGAGAAACCCTTTAAACATTTAAAAAATCTTTCTAAAATTATATTTGCAAAAAAAAAAATTCAAATTTCAATTTTGACAGGTTTTTGTTCTTTTAACGGCTATTTCCGTTGTTTTACAAACCTATTTCCGGTTTTCCTACCTTGATTAAAAACTTAACATCTCAACTAATTAACTTAAGAGGAAAAAATCAAATATACTTTGGAAAGTCACATAAATATTCTATCAAATAAGATCAAAAACTTTTTACGGAATTTTTGGTCAAAAATGACATTTTCAACGTATTTGGATACCTTAAGGGGAAAATTATCTTTTAATAAAATATTGACGACCAGCTACAGGCTCAAGCCCAACAAGGCTGGTCCTTTGTTTATGAATTCCCCAATTCCCACTGACTATCCAATTGTATCTTAAATTCGTACACTCCCTTTGAATTAACTATATTTTCTGGCAACGCGTTCCATTTGTCTATTAACACTATTAAAGTAGTAGTTTTTCCTTAAATCCCAATTAAAATGTGTCTTATTCAATTTATACCCATGGCCCCTTGTTCTGTTATCCCTATTGAAGGGACGATTTCTCTGGGAAATCCGGACAATGTATAAGTCCCGGCAGAATCCCGGCAACGCATGCAAAATCCGGGCGTCCGGTAACCCAGTGAGGATCAAATGATTTCTTTCAAACAACAACCTGAAGCATGGAACTCTATTAGTTAGGGTGTGGCTTCTCTATCGTAAATAGTAATCATACACACCACCATAAAATGAATAAAAATTTGGCAGAGAATTAATCTTCGTCACAACAAAGCAACAACGGACTATTTGCATTTTGGGGGACAATAATTTTTGTTTACATAGGAAAATGCTAGAATTTAATCTTTCACATGCACTTCTTTTTAAAATATTGCAAACAAAACAAATGGAACTGTCCGTTCCATTTGTAAGGCATAAATGCCCAAAAATAGTGGACCAGGCCCAATCATTACGGAACGCGAAATCCTTTCTTCCCATTTCCCTAGATATATCAAATCTTAAGCAAACCCAATCGAACCTGAAGCGAAGTAGAATCAACATAAGAGTCGAAAAACGCACCACCAGACGAAATCCTCCGTTCCCTCTCTTCAATATCGCAATTAAAAGCGGCCGTCGCTCGCACAGCCCCGATTTGCTCTATTTCGGGCAATCGCTCGCGATATCCAAGCTACGTCATCATCTCCTCCCCCCTCCCCGGCTGAGCCGAAGTGAATGCTCATGCGCGCACACATACTGTCATCCACCACCCGAGCACTGCTTCCGTAACAAGGCCACGCGAGCAACACACACATCCAAGCGAAACAGGTTTTTTTCTCGTAGGGAGAAACTTCGTCTGTAGAGAAGCGAAAACTCCGCGCTGACTTGTTGATTTCCACACGGAGTGTTGGTGACTCTAAACTAAGTGCATTTTCAGGCGCATGGATTTCGGTTGGAAGGGTCCAAAAATTGACCGATGAGATTCGTACGTTTCGGGCTCCGCTTCCATACGTGGCACAGAAAACAACGAGTTTTGTTGTCCATTTTGCAGCTTTATTTGAATATGCTTGATTTGAGCGGAAGAGCTGTATAATACTGTTAAAACTACACGGTAAAGTTCGCCATTCTAATGAAATTCTGCAGTCTGATGACGGAACGTAAGGAAAAACATCGAATGTAGAAGTCGGGACATCAAAGAAAATATGAGCGAATAGGTTTAGCATCAAAAATAAATAAATAAATGCTAAATCGCTTTGGAATAGGATGAAATTGAAATTGACGTTCCAAATTTAACTATGGTAAAATGACCTAAGTATACTTTTCACCGTGCATTTTAAAGGAAATAAGACTAAAAGTTAGCAAAATGCTGGGAAATATTCTTAGTTCATTTGGATGGTTTTCTCTCTCTCTCTCAATATGAATATCATCTTACATCGTTATAGATGAATTAAAATAAGATGAAATCCGAGTACAAAACCCTTTGCCATGGACAGATATAAGCAATTAAGAAAGTTTCGAGCAGAATCTATGAGTTTAAAATATTTCGTTTTGAAATCGTGCTGTTAAGAGTTACCGGGCCTAAAAATGCAAGTTCCAGATTAACTCACTGACGATATTTAATTTATATTTCAGAAAATGTGCTTAAAGATTTTCAATCTTTTGGTTCTCCCCTGAAAATTTTCCTTTTTTGGCTTGTACAGATGATGGTTGAGAGTACAGATTAGATACTGTAAAAGGATCCGATTCTTTCGTGATATTCTGTTAAAAAGCAGTTATTAAATAAACTAGTAGCATCGTGTCATCTACTTAACATCATGTTGAACAGAACAGAATTTTATTCAAATGTTCATGAACGTATTCTGTTATTCATCTTTACTGTAACGTCAGTAACTACATTAAATTTAATTCTGTGAATTTAAAAATATCAGTAAATTAATAACATTCCCATCAAAGTTTAGGTTTTTATTAGTTTGTTGAACAATTCAAGTGAATATTTTGTTTTCCGTTATTCTTTGCTAATATATTTACATTTCAAGATCAGTATATTTGTCCAAATGTAACATAAGTTACCGTGGAATTTGCCCATTAGTGTTACCAGACCTAAAAATGGAAGTTTCTGACAGACTCAATTGTAATTACAGACATTTCAGGGAAAGTATGAACAAATAAAATTCACTTGATGGGGCATTAATAAAAGAAAACTACTTTGAAAAAATGATCAAATAAAAATTATTACAAACAAGAAATAGCAGCATTAAGCGCACAAATAAAAAATATCTCTAGAAAATCTCACGCGATGCATACAATTTCGCGAAATGCCAGATTTAACGACTAACATATTTTGATTGAATTTATGATTTTTCTGAAAAATCCGGACGATTTATAATTCCAGGCGGAATCCGGGGAATACACAGGAATTCGTGACTTGTAAGAGCATGGAAGTCTGGTAACCCATAGGCCAGGATTTCATTTTGGAGGGGAACTCGAGTCAGAAATATAATTTTTGTTCGAAATAAAATCTGCTGTCTGTCCGGAATTTGCGCGTTGCCCGGATACTACTAATAATAAAACTGATGGGGTATTAATAAAAAAAACTTTTACATTGTGAAGCGGTCGAATAAACTTTGTTAGAAAAAAGAAATAACGTATAAAAGATAAAAATACCTCTTAAATAAAATAAAATCTGACTTGACACATACAATTTTGCGAACTGCCACATTTGACAGCTAACAAAATATTTTGCCACACTAAACGATTCAAACAATAGAATGCAATCACCTAATTTTCTCCAGTTTCTTAATACAAAAGTTTGAACATGCAGATTATTTGATAGTAAGAATTCGAGTTCAGAAAATTTCAAGACGTAAATTATCACATTAAAAACACTCGGGACTAGATGTATTTGAAACTAAAATCGAATTTCCAGTGTTTGTTGCTCCTGTGTTTCTTTCGCTGGAGTGCATAAAGGAATTAGAATATTCGTAGGGAAATTAAGAATACTTAACAGAATCCATCGGAACATCAGAAAACAAATTCTTGATTTGGGGTTCTTTTCAAACACATTTAGTGCTATGTAAAAAAAAAAGATTCCAGAGAGCAAAATCGTATATATTCGGGATTACGATGCAACGATTCTTCTAGATGTAAAATTGTTGCTAATAATCTTTTGGAGAACAATTCTCAAGAATATTCTCCAGCGGGAGAATAGTCATGAATTTTCTTTTCTAAATGCATACATTTTTTTTTAAATATTTGGCACATATTTTTTAAGTCTAAGAATAAATACATTAGATGAAAAAAAAATCATAATTTAAAAATGTAGTAGTATTTGGTTAGTTCAATTAACTATCTATTTAAGCATTTCTCTGTGTGAAAAGAATCCAGAAAATGGAGAACAGTAATGGTGGGAAACAAGGCATTGGGTCCAGTATAGCCAACTCAGAAGCTGATTTTTGTAAATAAATAATGCAGAAACAAATTATAACTTGATTTTCTTGGCAGAATTTTAAAATTTTATTTAATGTTAATTAGCTATAAAAACAACATTTTTTCAGTAAGAAAATGCTAGATTTTTATTTTTGCAATAGCTTTATAAACTGTTACAAATCTAATACTAAATATACTTTTCCTAAAGATGAAAAATCTCCCCAAATTTTTTAATATTCCTTAATAATTAAAATTGGTACTATTAGTTTTATGTATAATACAAGTAACTTTGTTCATAAGGAAGAATTGTTATGTATAACTGAAATAACAAACAATTATGTTAGGCATGATAAATTAGTGTTATGATGTTGCTTAGCATGTTAACTTTTCCATTATGTCCATGTGATATAAATTACAGATTTTCATTTTATCATGATAAAATAGAAAAATTTTGCAAGTTTTTTTTTCAATAGAAAATAAGTTATAACTAATTTCTATAACACAGTGTGCTTTTATGCCTATACAAAATAATATGTGAATGATACATCAAATATAGACTTCATGTTCATTTCTGTAGTCAATAAAGGAACATTACAATTTTCTGATAAATTAGGTTTTAAATATAAAATTCTCGAATATTCTCCAAATTTCAATCTTTGGAGAATATTCTCGTTCTCACATAATATTTTCAGCTCGCATCACTACTATATTAGTTCTAGTTTTGTTGATTGTAAAAACAGTATTAGACATCAGCCGTTTTTATATGTAGTTATGAATAATGAATATTTCGTCCAAATAAGCTCCGAAACTGTCAGATTTGTGCCACTTTGGGAACAAGGTTCCGGAATATCGTTCTAGTAGAAAATTAGAAAATAAATTAACATACACACAATTTTGATTAGGTGTATTTGTTTTAATCGAAAATGGACTTCGTAATAAAAAAAAGGTCTTGGAAGAATAAATTTTCGTTGTATATTGATTTAAAAAATATTGACATGTCTTTCTTTTAATCTTCCATCTACAACGAACGATTAGTGTCGACGGTTTTTTTACAACGGCGAGATTTGGTTGCAACAAAATGGCGCATAATTAAGGTTCTGACGCTAAACGTTCTACGTTAAAGCTACCAGGAATTTAAATAAAATCATCGATTCACACAAAAAATAGAATCTTACTGCTAAGAGTGTACTCAGATAATCAGTTACATGAAATTCGATATCAATGAAAAAGTTTTCCCAGTACTACATGAACAGTGCAGTCCAAACGATTACTATACTCAAACGATTTAAAATCCATTTTGAAAATGCATGTTTCAAGCGTTCTAATGGTAGTTGCAAAACACACTTGAGATACTAAAATCTACTTTTCAAAGAAAGTGAATAAAGATATTTCACCTAGTTTTCAATAAAATCTATTTCAAAGCAACAATGGAATTTCCTTTAAAAATTAAATTACTCCTCTCTCTTTCTTCTAGTATCGACTGATACAAACAATAAGTACAGAGTTTTTCAACATACAAATATGGTTTAGAAACCTAGCTCAAGCTCATAACTAGCTCTGATTAAGATCTTGGTTGGGAGAATTGCATCAGAAGTCAATACCCATGCTAAAAATATAAACAGCAAACATTTTTTAAGATTCCAACCCCAAGATTCAAGATTAAACACTCAATAAGAATTCATATAGAATTCTTCAGAATATAAAATCAGCAAATTAATCACAATTTTAGCTATAGGTACATTCACCACAAAATATTAGTCAAATATTAAATTACAAATTGCATGCAAGTAAAGTTTATGCTTAGTTCAAAAAAAATTTTGTTAGTGTATTTTATATATATGGTATCTTAAATTTTAAAAATACAAACAAGTGTTTTTAAAATTATACAAAATCGAAAATGTTATTGTTTATTCGCCCACACTTAATTTAAGAATAATCTTAATCAAATTACTTAATTTAAACTTCTCGACCAATTAAAAAATTTTAAATAACAAGTCTTATTAGTTTTTATGCAAAAAGCACAGTTATAATTTTTTTCAACAATACATTTGCAATCTATTTGTAAAAGTATATCATTCATTTAAATTTAATATTCCTTCAAGAGAAGAACATTTTAATTTATAAACATACACCCTTTTAAATCAATTTCTATGCCTTAAGACCAAATACATGAATAAACTGTTGAGTTGTATTCATTGAAATCATGCAGTGAGCTAATTTCAAAGGATTCTATTTTTACTCTTTACAACAAAGTTTATTGAAGTTAATTTAGTTACAAAATTTACAGATGGAAATTTACAGCATAGAAAAAATATCAAGCATAACACATAAAAAACATTCAAAATATCTTCCTTAGAATCAACTGCCAACACTTAAGAAATGCTGCCACTAATATTATCAGACAACAATCCTATTGATTAATTGATAAAATCTGAATCAATCTTAAAAGAGTAAAATTGTTCATGAATATGCTTGTCAGTTTCTCAAAACTCATCTGATCAATTTAAAATCAATTTACACTGGACAAAAGTCCCTTTCCTAAGGGTAAAATACTGAAACTCATCTTCTCAGAAATCTGGAGGATTGTCCAATTTCTTAAAAACAAGAAAAACAGCCATTCCATTGCAAATCTTTAAATTTATTTAGCAGACAAAAATATTTCTAATTATATTTATTTATTAGCACATTTTATGATAAAGTATTTATGTAATTTAAAGTCAACTTACAAAACTTATTTTAATCCAGGTAGGAAATAGCTTCTGCAAAATTTGAAATACAGTAGCATCAAAGCTTTTATATAGGAATTATGTTAGTCCATCTTTTAAATCTTGAAAAACAATTTCATGAGTATAGGCCAGTTTCCCTACATGGATGATATTGCCCAGTGTGTCCTGAAAGAATATTGAAGGGCAGTGCAGTGGAATAAGGAAGGGACACTGAGGTGCAAAAAACAATAAGGTGCTCATGGATAGTGGCAATCAAGTTTGTGATTGTACCTCCACTATCCTATTTAGTTAAACATGGATTGAGTGTGGCAACAAGTTAAACTATCACTGGTTCTGGTTAAGGGACAACTTGTTTTTCCTCTACTTGGATTTTCATTTTCCTTGGATAAAAAGGGCAGTTTTGTCTCAACGAGGTACCTCATTCTTAGCAAAATTAACCAGATCTTGGACATAGTATCTTGTCAAAGCACCAAGAGTTATGTTAGACAGACATTTGCAGTCAATAGTATTTCGCATCTATGTTTAGAAATGAAGTGATCCTTCTTTGCGACCTCATGTATATATTTAATATATACTGACATGCCAAAAATAATGATAAAACAGCATGCAAATTAGCAAGTGATGCTCGCATAGCAAAAGTCAGATGGGTATCAGTGCTGCATGTTGGATTTTGAATGTTGTGTAAAACATTTAATAACATGATAATGGCTACACAATGAGAATTAACCGAGTTTGAATGTGGAATGATAGTTAGAGATTCAAACATTTGGTTTCACACAAGACTTTTCAGATTCCTTGCTTGTCAGTGTCAAGGATGTATCATGAGTACCTCATGAAAGGCATTACCTTCTTCCACAAGCAACAGGGCAGTGGTCAGCTGAATTATCAAGATCAGCCACGTCTGTAAGCAGAAGCTTAGCTTCCATGTTAACTGACAAATGACAACATCAACTGATTGTCATATTCAATAAGGGATGCACTACAAGCATGTCTGTGAAGTCAGTGCAATGAAATTTGGTGTTAATGGAATATGGCAGCAGACTCGAGTGCCGTTACTCAGACATGGACCATGTTGAGCATTTCTGGGATATGATTGATAGCATGCTATTCTTAAGTTGTAAATAGTACCTCCATATATATATAAATGATTTATATGTACATAATAAATTGTTTTGCGCCGATATTTCATTCCTGTGTTCACCACAGTAAACATCTAGGATTTCATTCGGTCAGATATCTGTAACAATTAGACTGCAGTTTCATTCTAATATGTTTTCTGCAGTTTCAAAAACTTCTGCACATTTCGGTTACAGATGCTATTAAACTAATATCGAGCAATTGTGAACAATAAGACTCCTTTTTGCAAAACAAATCTGGTTTCTATTCACTGACATTATGTCAATATTAAAAATTAACACTAAGCAATAGACACGAAACTGGCTGAGTAGTGTAGCTAGTAGAGTATTTTGTCTCCCAGAACGAGATTCTGAAAACATTCTCCAAATTTGAATATTTAGTGGTAGGTAGGTATTTTAATAACCTCGCACTATAGCTATTGCAAGCATCAAAAATTAGCAATGGTCCAGGATCAAACCCAAAGGGAAAGATACCAGGACAACACCACGTAATTTTGAACCACTATCAGATGACAAACTAATGTTTAGAGAATATTTTTAAAACATCAAAATTTGGAGAATATTGAACAATTCTCAATTTGAAATGTCATCTTTTTGGAAACTGATTTCTAATGTTTGTTTGTCTTAGAAGTTCTTTTTTAAACATAATTTTTTCAACTGTGTATTTATTCCTCAAAAATTCCTCACTTTTTAAATTTTTATGTCTTTAGTAGAAAATTCTAGATTATTCTCCTCTTGAATTTTTTTTTTTTTTTGATTATTATCCTTTGGAGAAAATTCTTCCATCTCCAAAGTAAAGAATAATGTTGAATGAGGGAAACGAGAGCTCCCCTTGTCTACAAAGCACTTAATGGCCTGGTTGTCAATGAATTGAACAAACTGAACCAATCAATTTTAAAATATATTGATTATTTATGTATGTTTACTAAAATTATTCCTGTATGTGTGATAATGAACAAAGGTTAACTACTTTAATACTTTTATGTTAATTTTTAAAATTTTACTGATGTATTGTATGGAGAGGTGAAAGTTAGTGGTAAGTCACTTTTAAAAAAAATATTTAGACACAGAAACCAGATATGACAATCTGTAAACAGAAAACGTAAAGTAAGTCAGAGTTTCATTCATAATAGTCCCTATTTGTCCAACATTTTTGTTCTTGACCTTTTGCATCATGTACAAAATCATACTACCTTTTGTTTTATGTTAATTTCTGGGGGGAAAAAAAGAAAAGTGACTTACACCACTGTAACTTTAACCCATCCATATAAACTAATACTTTTGCATTATAGAATGTCTGGAAATTATATAGTAGTACAATACAATACAGTAAAAATATAATGTTGTTGGCCAATGAGATCATGCTCTAAGCTGACAAAATTAACCAATATTCAATTCATCCTGGGTCTGCAGAAGGTTTAACGCAATTCGAAATCTCATAAGAATGGCATTGAATATCATTGTTATGTCTGATCAATTCACACCAAATTTGGTAAACTTATACTTTATAAATCCCGTGTGAAACCATCGGCTACATATTAACTCCCATTCAATGTCCTGGGACTGAAGAGGTGGCTAAGACAATTTGCAATCCAATAGAAATTACATTACGATCAACTACAAATAATTAAAACCGAGCAATGCCTGGTAATTTAGCTAGAAATACAATTCCGCTCTTCTGTGTTTACACATAATCATAAATACATTGACATCAGTGGTTCATACTCATGGACTAGAAGCATTGCTTCCTTGTCCTACAAATACTTTGACAACCAGGGCAACACTGTCAGTATCCATTCAGTTTTTCCAAAAAAATACTTCAAAATTTTATTATTTTAATAACAGTATAAATTTTTTGCTTTTAGTTTCAGAAATTGTAGGATTGGTTTCATTACTATGTGTAACATAGAAATTCCTCCTCAAAATCCTCAAAGGTCTTTGTATTAGCCCCTTGGCTAGTGCCAAAAATTTTTGCCTCGAGTTCCATTCAAGGTGTGTTGGAATGGAACTTTTTAACAACCTTTTCTCTGTGCAAAATTCAAGGCATCTGCATACACCACAGTGCAATTTTGTTTAGATTTTATTACATTTTATAAAATATAATAAGTTTTAATCAGGGTGTCAAGATTTAAATCAACAATTAAAATCATGATTTTAATCAAATATATATATATTTTTAATTATTGTAATTTGTTGAAAAATTATTAAAAATTGTAAAATAGTAAAGTAAAAAACAAGTTGACATCTATTTGAAAGTTTTGAAAATGTTCATGCATGTTTTTGTAATATGTTACGAACAATAAAGCATTTATTCAAGTGTGGGGAGCATGGGAAAATATTGTACCTTAATGTTATACTTAAGGCCTAAACTAAGTACTTGTTACTCCTTTAATTGACTGTGACCAATAGCTTAGCTATGATGATTTTTGAACTACATTTTTTAAAATCGAGACAAATACAAAAAAAAAAAAAAAATTAATGTGATTAATAATTTATTTAAAAAAATACAACTGAGCTTTCTATTTGAAAGGATAGAAATTTAAACACTATGATCTTTCATTTTGCAAAATGCACCCTGAAACAGTCACCTGTCATTTTAAGAGTAGTGACCCAGAACAAATATTTATCCAATCAGACTATAATTTAGGTCTGTCACTTACACGTACGGATAAATTGTTAACATGATGATGTAATTTACTAAAAAAAACTATGTAGGATGTCGACTTGTGTTTTAAAGTTAAAGAAATGTTCCACCTTTCGCTTTTATTTTGAAAATTCATTTTTTAAATGTATTACCATGCAACAAACTATGCATTTTAGTGAAATAAATATCGATTTGCCATGTCAAAAATTTAATTTACTCAAAATAAATATTGGTTTACAATGTCATGTCAAAAACTCTATTTTTTTAAAAACAAATTTATACATTATAATTATTTTAAAACAGTGAAAAGGGCCTACAGTAATTAAAATAAAAGAATCAGATTTAAATAAACAAATTTAATTACTTGTTTTTTCAAAAAATCAGTTCTTTTACACTCTGGTTTTAATATGTAATATTAGCAAGGTTCCCATGGATCAGGGAAAACCTGGAATAGTCAGGGAATTTAATTTTGTCAAAAAATAATCAGGGAACATTACTCATTTTCGTCTAAAACCCGGAAAATCGCTTTAATTACCTGAAAAATTATTGTTCATGGCTTCACAGATGCTTTGGAGAAAAGTAGCCAGTCAGATTTGTACAAAGTTTAGTATCACTTTATTTCATATATAGAATTTTATATATAGTATTTTATGTATAGAATTTTCATATATAGAATTTTATATATAGTATTTTATGTATAGAATTTTCATATATAGAATATATAGAGAGAATTTTTCAACTAATTTTAAAAGCAGCTAATATTTAACAGGTAAAGAATTTTGTTTAGTCCACTAGATTCAATTGAAAAATTTAATACTTGATGCATTAAATCACAAATTGATTTAAATCAAATATGTTGGATTATTTGAATAAGTTATTTAAATGCAAAATTACCTGTGTTTTGTGTATGAATTTTTACAGTGTATACTTCTTAAAATGATTATTATTATTGGCTACTGAATGGCTAAATTATTTCTTGCTTTTTCACCTTAAAGATGTTATGAATTGCTGTATTACCTGAAATTTTGAAAAAACGTGTCTGGAAAAGTCAGGGAATTTTATTTCTGAAATAGAGTGGGAACCCTGTATTAGAAAATATTTTTTATTTAACTTCGATTCAATTTCTTACTCATAGGAACTATCCTTCTGTTTACCTTTGTTATCATTTATCTAAAATGCTTCAATGACTACATTCTGACTTTAGTCTGGGTTGACTTATTTTTGATTTTCAATAACTTCAATACGTAACTTAAAAACGTGAGGTTACAATTACACTAAATTGAGCCAAGTAACTCACACTTTTTAAAACTATTTTTAAGTATCAAACATTAAAAATAAAATGTCTATAAACAACATAAACTTTCAAAGAAAAAGACAGGTAAAAGATTAAAATTATTCAACGAGTACTTTGATCATAAATAGTGTAAAATCATGAGAAAAACAAAAATAAGACTAAAATCAGAATGTAGTCATTGAAACATTTCCGATTAACGCTAACAAAGGTAAACAGAAGGATAGATTTGGATAGTTCCTCTGAGTGTGAAATATTTAATTTAAAAAAAAAAGAGGCAATCCAACTGCACATCAACAATTGAGCGAAAAAATTTATTTGATTATGATAATTACCAAATAAATTGCACAACCAGTGATATGTAAAAGGGTCAAACACCGTCTCTTATCTCATCGTCTAGGATTGTTTTCTTACTTTTCAGAATTTCTCCAACCCAAAACGTCTTTCCGCTAAAAAAATCTTGTTTTAAAAAAGCTTTTTTGAGAGGTAACGCGTTCCAAAATTATACACTTCATTTAGATAAGACTTGTTGGAGGAAAGAAAAGTTTTATAGGATTCATCAGCAGCAGTCAATACTACGCTGGGATCAACAGAGCCGAACCGAGAAGTCACATGTAGAGAAATTCACTACATTAGGACACTTTCGAAAACATTGTTTTTGCAAAGTGTCCTAAAAGCACAATAAACAGAAACAATATAAGGGTATTTACCTGTAATTCACATTTATAAATGTGTTTGAATAAAGCTTTCTCGTATCGTAGACGTCCGCCGCTTGCTAGAGAATCCAATCTCATACTCACTCACTGCACAACACGGGTTACCTTAATATTAGAGGAAAACGTTTCTCGCCAAATTTAGCTGCCAAGTGTCGAACAATATGTGAAATACTGTTGTTGTTTTAACTGTGAGCAACCTATCATTTTTCCAGAGTCGCCTTAGATTGCAGTTAGTTTTTCCATAGAGGACTGAATGAGTGCTCTCTCCTACTTTTGAAGCAAAAAAGTCAATTTTTCTTCCACGGAGATGTTTTATTATTTCACGGGTGTTTTATAAATTTGCATCAGACTTGTTTTTCGTTCAAACGCCCCAATACAGAGGCTGTTCGCACATTTTTTAGACGATTTTGGTTAGCGGTAATAAAAAATCGTTTGCTGCAAAAGAAATAATTGCAGTCGTACTATGTTTTTAAAAGTCAAAATTATCGTCTGCGGCTGTTTGTTTTTATTCAAAATGGCGTTTTTAACGAAGCAGTGGTTCGAAGGCTATATTTATGCTCTTTCCGAAGAGAAATATTCATATTCCGTTATCCAATAACGATATGAGAGTCATGGTTTTGTGATATCTAAAGCGTCGATAGGAAATATCGTCAACAAGAAAGGAAGAAAACGTCAAATTGGAGCCTCAAGTGGGAAAAAAATTCCAAACAAGTATACAAGGAAGAAACGGACATCTTCGACTATAGGAAAGGTACGTTGTTTAATGTTAACAAAAAATCCCCCTAGTCAAAGGACAGTTTCAAAATCATTAAAATGCTCGGTGTCCACTGTAAACAAAATGATAAACGTTGATTTAAATCTTAAGAAAGCGAAAAAACGCAATGTGCATGCAATGTGCGAAAAAACGCAATGTCCTGCGTTCAGCATATCGCTGAACGCAGGACACGCTACCGAATTCTATGTGAGAAACACTTATCCAAAGAAATGGGAAAAAATTGTCACAATAGATGAATCATGGGTGTATGCTATTGATTGCAGCAAAAAAAGAGCCATTTATTATCATAAAAATTGAGAAACAAATTTAAGTACATGGTTCACAGAATCGATAGAAAGTTTTTCTAAGGGATTCATGATTGTTGCTGGTTTTTCATATAATGGCAAGTTAAAAATAAAGAGAGTGGAAAAAATGTCAAGATTAACTCCAAATACTATCAGGAACATATTTTATCGCCAATTTTTTTTTAATTAAATACCATCGCTTTACCCACAGTGCCATCAATCTGTGGAACTCCATCAAGACAAAGCTAGCAGTCACCCACCAAAATCCACTGTAAATTTCCTAAAAGAAATGGAAAAAAAAAGCGGTATCAAAGCCATACCCTTCACTGATATCCCTACTAAATCTCCTGATGTATCACCTATGGATTTTTGTGCTTTCGGACTTTTAAAATCTGCATTATCCAAATTTCGTCCCACAACCCTTACAGGACTCTGGAAAGCTGTTCAGGAGGAATAGGATAGAATACCTCTTCTGACACTTCAAAAGGCATTATTATCCTGGACGGTGTCGAAAAATAGTTCAGAATAAGGGCTATCAAATAGAACATTTAAAACACAAGAATTTTATGTAATTTAGTTTTGTGAATACAATATACATTGTCTAAAAAATGTGTGAACAGCCTCTGTATAACTCTGAAGCCGGGGTCTCGCAAGTAAATTCCAGAGATCGTATGAAAAATTCCATTTTTGCTTTTGATATTGCTATGTGTGACATTTTGTGATTTCCACCCTGATGGAAAAATCTCTTATGTCATCAGCTGATCCAGAAAAATAAGAAAAAACCCAAAATATATAACAATAGAATCAAATCATAGGAAAAATGTTTTTTCTTTTCTCTCCTGAAAAATGCAGCTTTTGGACAAACGACCTTTTTTTCACTTTGAGTGACAATATCTTCTAAGGTCTTCTTTGAGTGACTATATCTTTCTTCTAAGTTGTAGTTGATCGGAGAGTTTTCAAAAACGTTCACAGGTTATTGGTTTTGGGGTTTTATGGCGCAGGGGAAATACGTGGACATCCTGTTCCTGACATAATCAAATAATAGAATACACAATGAAAGTTTTTAATGACACAGAAGAGACAAATACACCCCGCGGGAATGCACTTACAGGAATTGAACCTGCACCGTCTTCAACTCAAAGGTTGCTATAGCCACTGAGCCACGACGCACCAAAAACGTTCAAAGGAATTTTTTTTAAACTAAATGTCTGCCTATACCAGAAATAAAAGTTTGAAAAGTGAATTTTTAAACTCTTTTTTTTTCGACTCGAAGCTTTGCTTTTTTTGTTAGAATATCTTTATGAACTGAATTTCTACGTGATTTATAGAATGAATAGTAAATTATTTACTTTAAAGCCTTTAGTGTACACCACAGAATTCCTTTCTTCATAGACTTATTGAACAGAGCTCTTATTAAATTCAAACTGGAATCTGCTAAAAAACTGTATCTAGTACCCTGAGTTCAGCTTTCTCGAGCATATTTCTTTTAGACAGATAAAATTCAATCAGATAAAAGGAACAGCTTTTGTACAGCATTCTTCCTTGTAAAATGATTCAGAATTCCATTTTTAAATATTCCATAAGCTACGATTAATTGCAACTGTGCAGGGCTCACAACAAAATGATTCAACAACATTTCCCTTCTTCAAAAAAAAAAAAAAAAAAAAAAAAAAAAAAACCTCCATGTCCTTTTTTTTATTTCATTTTAATCCATGCCCCTTTTTTCATTTTAATCCATGCCCTAGGCACCGGGCCGTCATGTTGCTTTGTGGATCTGTGCACTGCGCTAGCAACTAGTGAGTTTTAGGCAGAGCAGATCACAAATTATTTTTGGTGGTATTCAAAGAAAGAGCCATTTGTTTACTTCGTTTTAAATGTAGTAGTGTTTAAAATGAAAATAAAATTACAGAACTAGAAAAGTAGAAGAAATTGAGGAGGTCGATAGATAAACTTTTCGTAGGCATAAGAAGAGTTGCAAATTACTCGGTAATAATCTTTTTGGAGAATGTTCTCTAAAAGATTACCGAAAAATTTACACCGTACTTTTTTTTTTATGAAGAATGCATTCACAAGGAGAATAATCGAGAATTTCCTTCTAAAGCCATAAAAATGATTTTAAAAATTGTGAAATAATGAATTTAAATCAATGAAAAACGCATGCATAAATGAAAAAAAAATGATTAGAGTACTTCTAAGGGTGTCATTAAAAATACTGGAAAATATAAACAGTTATTTTTTACTCGGGTGTGGCCTCGTCATCTGACTATGTTTAAAATGACGTGGTGTTGTCATAGAATCCTTCCCATTTGGGTTTGATCCTGGACCTTCACCAGTAACCCGATGTGTTGTTCTAGTACGACATTAATTGAAATTACCTTACCATTTCCACAGGTGCACTAACCCCCTTCCCCCAATTTTTTCAATGTTAGGCGATACAAAGAATTACTAACAAAAACTATTCTTTTCAAATCCAAAAGGATACATTTTTGTCATCAGTTTAAGTAGTCCTAAATTATATTATATACACTACCCTACAATAATGATAATTTGGTAATTTGTAATCCACGTCGTTCTAGAGTGCTACAATGGGCTATTGATGACGGTCCGGGATCAATCCTTTAAGTGAACGATCCGAGGACAACACCTCGTAATTTTAAACCACGGTCAGATGACGAAGCAACACCTTAGCTGGCACTCCACTCTACAAACTTCCACACCAACGCAACGTGAGGACTTTCGGCCACGACAGATTTAAGGTGAACCAGCCGCCTCTACACCATACACTTACAAACATTCATGCCCGGATTCGAACCAAGACCCTTCCGATCTAGAGGCTAACACCTTAACCACTATACCGGTTGGTCAGCCCCTACAATAATGTATAGGACAGCAAGATGTGATGGCATAAAGGAAAAAATACATGCTTTTATAGGTGTGGTATCACACGTGCTGCAATTACACTAGCAACACTTCTAGGCATACTTTCAACAAGGCTTTGATATACAGCTATTGGTATTTCTGTCTATTCCTGCTGTAAGAATATCGCCAGCTCAGCGGATTTCGGATGTTGTTTCCTTGTCCGTAAGCGTCGCTCTAACTCGTCCCACAGATGTTCTATGGGGTTTAAGTCGGGACTCTGAGCAGGCCTGTTAAGACGTTTTACATCCATATCTTGATACCTCTGTTGACAGAGGCTGCAACATGACATAGAGTGTTGTTGTCCTGGAAGAAACATTCGTCCATTCCATAAAATTGCCAGAGCGTAGGAAGAACCTGGTTGTCCAAAATGTTCATGTAGACGTCGGCGTTCAATTGACCAGGAACAACATGCAAAGGTCGAAGGCCATACAACGAAAATTACGTCCAAACAAGTAGTCTGATTTTATGCAAATCCGCTAGCGTTCGGTCCGTTATTGTAGGGGCCGACCAACCGGTATAGTGGTTAAGGTGTTAGCCTCTAGATCGGAAGGTTCCTGGTTCCAATCCGGGTCCGGGCATGGATGTTTGTAAGCGTATGGTGTAGAGGCGGCTGGTGCACCTTAAATCTGTCGTGGCCGAAAGTCCTCACATTGGGTTGGTGTGGAAGTTTGGAGAGTGGGGTGCCAGCTCAGGTATTGCTTCGTCATCTGACCGTGGTTCAAAATTACGAGGTGTTGCCCTTGGATCTTTTAAGGCAGGCCTCGAAATAGATTTTTTTAATACAGGTGCACACTGTGCACCTAAGTTTTTAAATTAGGTGCACAGGTTATATGTTAGATGCACATTAAAAAATAATAATATAAGAGTATTAATGTAATGTAAACTACTGTATTAGTTGGGTACGTTTATATAGGTTCGTAGTAGATAGTAAATAAAAAATATATTCACATATCGAAATTCTACGGCACACTGCTATCGCGACAGTCGCTTTAACAGAGCCATCTGGAAAATGTTTCGATCATCGGAAAGTTCTGGTGTCAGTGACACAAGTAAACCTTCCTTCTGTATAAACCCGTTACGGCACAGCGATTTTGTTTTCGCTTAGTGTGTATTTAGGAATTTTAATTACGTTCTTTTAGAGCGAGCGATGTCGATACTAATATTTTGTTCAAACATCAAAATAACATAAAACACGTTCCTCCCTTTTTTTTTAACGTTAGGTGCACTGTGTGCACCTAGCTGGAAAAAATTAGGTGCACAATTTTATCTTCATGTGAACAGTGCACCTGTGCACCCGGGTATTTCGAGCCCTGTTTTAAGGCATTGATCCCGGACCGTCGTCAATAGTCCGTTATGTTAGTACGACTTTAACTAAAATTACCATTACCATTACCGTTATTGTAGGGTAATGTATTTTTAATGAATAATGCGATAAAAACTAGAAAAGTGAAAAATGTCACAAGCACCTAAGATTCACCGCGGCAATTTTGTCAAATAAAATATCTGGATTTAACGAGATCCAATCACAATTAGCTTTGTAACAAGCTATAGGTTTTCAAAATTTACTGGGAACCGCGTAGCCCAGTTGGTAGAGCATCAACCTAAGGGTTGCGAATTGGAACTCGATCCTATCAAATACCATCGTGTACGTGGTGGCTGGTGAATGTTAAGTCTGTCGTGGTCCCTATTGTCATGTGTGGTGTGGAAGTTTGGAGAGTGGTAGTGCCAGCTCAAGTGCTGATCTCGCTATCCGACCATAGTTTAAAATTTCAAGGTATCCTCGGCTCTTTCCCTTCGAATTTCATCCCGGTAAGTTGCCAGTAGCAAGTTACTCCATTGCGGTGTAGATTCAACTACCAACCAACCACCATTTACCGCTTTCTAATTAAATACATAAATTTCTGTAGCACATATAGTATTGTTCAAACCCGTAGTATTTTTATGCTCTCTTCGTAAAGACATGCGGGCTTCCACAATCACGTTGGGTTGGTGTGGAAGTTTGAAGAGTAGGATGCCACCTCAGGTGTTGCCTCGTCACCTGACAGTGGTTCAAAATGATGTGGTGTTGCCCTCCGATCTTTCCCTTCTGGGTTTGATCCCGGTCCGTTGCCAGTAGCCCGCTCCACTACGACGTTAATTTAAAATACTATTCCATTTTGTAATTTAAAAGTTTTTACTAAAAAGAGATAAAAAGGCAGGACATCGGACACCTCAACTTTGTAGGCCCGTTTTTGCAACATACGAGTATTTAACCGACATTAATTTTTAATGGGGTACACTAAGTTATGGCATTTCTTTTTAAAGTAGCACTAGCCGCTGCGTGGCTAGCCCGAGCCAATTGCTTTTGTGGGGTTATTGGTTTACTTGCAAACCAAAAAATATAAATATTTAATTGATAAATTATTTATTAAAAGAAATTCAAACGTATAAGGTATCTAAATAGTGTAAAATTTTCCGCAGATTTCAAATCCTTTAAAATTTTTATTCTACTTTTAACGATCGCTGAGATAGAAAAAAGACACTGAAGAACGCCAGTTATATCTTTAATAATATCTTTCGCTTTACTCGGATCCGTTTCTCAGGAAATCATTTTGAATTAATCTCGAATCAAACGAAGGGCATTCGAATCTGTTCGCGAGACTGAATTTGGAAAAATTGGCAAGGTTCCAAAGGCTGACGTCAATAGTGACGTGAGTGTGAAAAGTCTACAATTTGACAAGGTTCCAAAGGCTGACGTCAATAGTGACGTGAGGGTGAAAAGTCTACAATTTGATGCTTTTTTATTTCCCGAAAGGAAGAAAGAACGGTGAAAAGAACTATTAAATTCATTTTCAATGTTCTAGATTGAATTTTAAAATTCGCCTCGACCCAAAAATTGCAAAAACTTAGGACTACCTGTGTGCCAAATCCTATTACTGTAAGTGCTATACATTTGTCAGGACTTTGCGGGCAAGAAACAAACAAACAAACACTTCCTTTTATAATAATAGAGATTAACAGGCTGATTCTACAAATACAACTCAGTTGTACCAACAGGAATCGCCCACCAGTTTACTTGCCTCGTAGTAATTGCTTACCTATTGTACTCGATGCAGGGTTGTTGGAATTATATGTTATTTAATTACTCCCATTAAGGAGTAATTTAAATTATTCGTCTGATATTTTGTGGTTTGGTATTCATTTACTGGCCCTCATTGGATTCTTTTTGAATTCTAAAAATCTGTATGCATTTTTAGCTAATTTTAGTAACTGTTTTACATGCTGGGATTCGTCCCATACAATAAGTAACTGAACTATCTTTCTAATCAAATGGTCACAATACTGTGCAAATCTCGCTTTTCTAAACATTTGCTCTTCTATTACTAAAATACGTGCTACAGATTTTAAAAGAACACTATTTTATCAAATCATACGACATCAAAATTTTTAGTAATAGTTTTACTAGTTGATGAATTGGATACGTTTTTAAGTTCGTCCCATTCTTAATACATTATTTGTGGATCTGAAATAAATTCATTGGACAAAGTAACTAATATCTCTAAGAAATCATTTATTATGAGTTAGCTGTGTAGTACTTTCCAATAAATTGTTAAAAAAAAGCAGTTTCACAAAGTAGGTACCGCAAGAGGAAACTGTACACCGTGTTTATATCAAACAAAGATTAATTTTACTATGTGCAGCCCAAAATTCAACTTGGTAAATGTTATTTTTCTGAGAAAAGTATACATCATAGTTTTTTCAATAGGGTTATAGCTAAATATATAAAACCGAGTTGGCGTTTTCCTGTCTGTGTTCTCTACAAATCTACACTTTCGACGAATCCCAACCAAATTTGGTACACTTTAGAACCTTGCGGGTTGTAAGCTAAATTTTATACCCCGTTCTATTTGTCCTAGATGGACAGAAGGGGCCAAAAACAATTCGAAATCGCCATAAAAGTAACATTGAGTTGCAAACGATTGCTATACACAGCTCATATTCTTTTACCTCTGTTGATCGAAAATCAAATTTTCCAATAATATTATTTTACCAGAATTGCTCGAAAAACAATTTTTTCCAAAACAAGTTAAATTGAAAAATTTATGTTCAAACTGACTTTTTTAATTCGCCCTATGATGTAAATAATTTATAAATATTTGATTGTTGAAGAATATTTTTAAAATATACAATTTTACATAATTTACATTTTGTAATGGAACACTATAAACCCAAACGAAAAATTCATTGATCTTAAAAGAGTGATTTTGCAACTCGGTAAAAATTGGTAATTGGTAATTATTAGTTAACGTCGTACTAGAGCAACATAATGGGCTATTGACGACGGTTCGGGATCAGTCCCTTAAGGGAAAGAATCGAGGACAACACCTCGTAACTTTGAACCACGGTCAGATGACGAAGCAACACCTGAGTTGGCACCCCACTCTGCAAACTTCCACACCAACCCAAAGTGAGCTACTCGGTAAAAAACAGCAAGTAAAACATATTCATAGAAAAACGAAGTGCAAGACTTCTTGCTGAAAATTCGCCATTTTTACCGAAAATGTATATTTATAATCACACCGAAACTAAAAATCGACTTCAATAGTAGTCACCTTCGAAAAAAACTTTTGTACTTTGTCTTTCAGCACAAGTGTGATGAATATGAAATGGAGTTTATTAATGGATAGATCAAGTGTATACATATTTGCGTCCGGAGTAAATTGTTAAAGCGATGGAAAAGTTAAATCGACATTAAAAATTATTTTATCCGTACATTTAAATAATGCTAGCATTCTTTTATGAAAGAGAAGTTTTTAGTCTGAACACCTTTCAATCAACATTTAATTCATAAAATCCTTGCAATGCCGGGTAATTCTGCAAGTTACATCTACAAATAAATTAATTGTTGAAGATATCTAAAAACTACTCTTCAATATATTTTCTACATTAAACTTAAGAACTACATAAAAAAGTTTCACATGAAGCAGTAACATCTAAGAACTTACTAACATCATTTCAAAACTTTGAACTCAAGATTACAATGATATCTAGATGCCTAAATTTGTTGAATTACGATTTATATTTACAGTATAGAGTGATTTTAAAAATTAATTATTTATCTATTAGTGAATACGAGAGGGTTTTCAGTATTAAAAAATATACCAGATGATCTGTGGTGATTTGGATTCTGCTGTTCGAATGCTTGCGCATGATACATATCTCGGTTACTTTGCAATATAGTGTATCAATATTTTGGCAAGTGCTACTTTTCGTATTTACGCAGCATCATTTATTTATAAGACATTTTATTGCACCCAATATTGAACATCTTTTCTCTGATTTTCTGGTTTTGCATTTTCTCTCTCAGATGGATCTTCCTGGATGTCTGCTGACATAGGTGAAGATAAAGTTAAGAGACTATAATATATCTTAAGCTAGAGATAAGAAATGTCTGAGTCATTTCACGGGAATTTGACCAATGGATGCTGATTCAACAAAAATGTGGCTAATTACTTGTTCACAGGGAATTCGTTTCAAGCGAGTTACTAAAAACTTTGGTGAAGATGAAAGCTAGACCCTTCTTAACATTACTTTTGTTTTATTTACCGCTAGCAGAATTACCTGGCGTTGTTCGGGTTGAATGAAATAAATGTTGATTGAAAAGGTGATCAAACTAATCACTTCACTTACGTAAAAGAATTCTAGCATCATTTAAGTGTTCGTAAATTAATTTTTAATTTCGTTTTAACTTTTCCATCGTTTCTACAATTTACTTCGGACGCAAATATGTAAACCTGGTGTATCCATAACTACAGAAGTTGATTTTGAGTTTAGTAGTGATTAGGAAAAGTATTATACAAATAGTTTTACTATGAATATATTTTACTAGTGACTTTCTTGTACGTGGTATGCGATGTTTTCTAATTTCATCATCAATATGAGAGGATGGTAAATTAAATTGTTAAGGCATCCGTGACTAATTTATATTGAAGCAAACACATTTTTTTTCTTGAAATTTTGCATAATAATAAAATTGTTCTGCCGCGATTTCGATCATGACATAAACTATGAACGAAAAAAGTCTATCCTTTTCCACAGTTATAGAAGAATATATTTACATATTAATTCACAATTGTTTGAAGTAACAGCGGTATTATGAGAAGCATTTTCTGTCAAATTAAATATAGGTGGCGGCAGTGTATATATAATCCTTCGGACCACGGCCATTCCAGATTTCGGACTAATTTAATTGAAGTTTTTTTTTTATCAAAAAACCCCCTAATCTCCCCCTCACCCTTCTGTGTGTCATTTCCTCTGAACATGTCCGTTATTTTAGAGTTGTTTCTTCAATTTGATCCGGATTGAACACCTTGTTCTTTAAAATTATAGGAAGGGTGAAGAGGTGTAAAGATAGTGAAGAAAGTGAAAGAAAAAGTTAACAAAACGACCTGTTAACAAAACGTCATTTGTCCGGAATTGTCCAAATATCATTTTGGACGATACCGAATTTGGGAATTTACTGTATATAATTTCAGTAACAAAAGGAAATTGAAAATCAGTTTCAGCGAGCTTGCATGGTTTCGAGTTTTGTTTTCTGGTTGATTGCACCCCGGCTGTTTGGTTCTTTGCTTTTTTAATTGTTTTGTGTTACAATTATAATATCTTAGGCTCGAAAAATTGTAAAATACTAAATAACCATCAGATACCCCAAATATTTCAAGTGGGCATGACCCAAGACTTTCAAGCAATTCTCACCTTCCCTGCCAGGTGTCGGATTGGTGATTTACGGCTCAAGGTCAATAGTGAAGAGCTCTGTTATACGACACTCACAATGGAAGAAAAGAATGGTTTATCCTTGCTTCTGACTTGCTCTAGGAATTTACGGTTCATCCCTATTTTCCTTATCCAAATGAAAAGTGGGAGTTGGACAAATCCAAGTATGTGCAGTGAAACTTCGATTAACCGTCATGGTAGGGACCGGGAACATGTCGGTTAAACGAATAGAAGGATAACAGAAAAACCTTAAATAACAAAACCCATCCATTGCATATGAACGAATGATAAATGCACGTTTACTAACTAGAAATACACAACATGCATGTATTTTTTTTTTACAGAAACAAACAATATACAATTTACATTACGTACAGTATAGAACATATGTGCTTATTGTTACATGAATTTACGCTCTACACATGTACATATTTAGATTTTTAAAAAAAAGTCTCATTTTCTTTTTCTTTCTTCGAGGCTTGTGCTTTCTGAGTGGCAATGTTCCGTAATAACGGACTGACGCTTAACAGAAACTGACGGTTAAAAGAATGACGAGTTAATCGAACTTTCACTGTACTTTTACGAATGGAATGTTTGGTATTCGAGTACTTGCAAGTGTCGAAAGAATTCGAATACACAAACAAAAGAAAAAATAACCGACAGTCAGAATCAGTCAAATGCGATATGCGCTTATATAATGGTATTCGAATACTTGAGATGCATCCTTTGGCATTCGAATACATGGAATGAATACTTTGACATTAGAATACTTTGGGCACAGCGTAAAATTTAGTCTCAGGTTTCAAAAACAGAAATATGAAATTTTATTATTATTTTTTTTTTCAATGCGAGATAGGTATTGTAATTTACGTCGCACTGGAGCAATACAACGGCCTACTTTTCAATGCAAGGATATAATGAAATGCTAATATACCGTAATAAAACGTTTCAGCTTTTAAAATTGCAGTTTCAAAATTGCGGGAAATGTAAATTATTAATACTTTTGTAAACTTGGTGCTATGTACTGAAATATAAACTATATGGACCTTTTTGAAAATGTTTTAAATAAATTGTGCCCTATATTAAATATTTTTGCACTTTATAAATGAGCTGAATTCGGCCCATAATTATTTACTCAAAAAAGCAAATATCTCCCGCGTTTGGATAGTATTTTTCTTCATTTTCTATATTATTCTAGAATTACTACAGAGAAGTCCTTCCATCTCAATTAAGAGGAACTATTTTTTAAAGTTCAAACCTTTAATTTTAGGATTAAAATAAGACATATACATCTGTACATGCTTTAAGTAAAACGACAACATATTGCTTAAGAGTAACGGCAGCCACCAACCACTGATATCCGCTTCTACCCTTCGTCTCTCCCACGCTTTTCTTTTCACCCCACTTTCGCTCTTAGGGGAGAAACCGTCCCGCTCCAAATTGAAGGTCGATGGCACTGACCATAGACGGCGTGACGTCATCTTGTTGGATTGCCTTCTGAACCTTACCCTCGGAAATCTCCTCGCCACCTTAGAGACGATGTAGATGAAAAGAGAATAAAAGAAAACAACAACACAGAATACAATGTAAGAGAGAGAAATAGAAACAAATATGAGAGTATTGGTCAAAGTGGCTCTGAATATAATGACAAGTATATAAGAGCAAAATATAAAAATAAAAATTCAGGAACAAAAACAATTTAAGCCACTCTTGACGTTGTTTCGTTGATCCCGATCCCCATGAGTCAGTTTGACCCCTCTAGTAACAGACTGCCAAGTAGGTCAACGGACTGTGGTCGAATATCTCATCCCTGGCCCCCTTTTCTGGATGTCGAACTTTATCAAGGTTTAGATTACACAATGACAATACCGTCTGAATAATATTTCCTCAGAGTCTCAGAAGCCATTGCTAGTTTTTCCAATCTACGATTCAAAGGAATAGTGTTCAAGAACGCCCTGGGTCGAATCTCACTCCCATGTTGCCCCTTTTGCAACTTCGGAGTGTGTAAGGAGAAGTGCTGTAGTCGTAAGAAAACCAGAGGGTATACCATGGGCGCCCGCAGAATTTTTTCCATGGGGAGGCGAAATATGTACTTACTACTTACACTTTCCAGTTAGGGGGGACAAAAAACATGTACACACTCACATACATGTATATGTATAGGAAATCCACAAGCCAGAGGGTTGTCCGCCCCCCTCCTCCGGGCGCCCATGGGGCATGCTCAAAGGACCGGGGAATATGTTTGAATTAATCGAAGTTCAAATTATCGAGAGAAAAAAAACTATATTAATTTTATATTACAGGAAAGGAATTGAGGAACTTTGAAGGAACTTCGACTTAAGAAGAAATTCCTTTTAGCAAATTTTAAGGCCTGAAATATTTTTTGAACTGCTTGACTAGAGAAATCCGTCTCTGTGTCTCATTTTGTAGAGCATACTCTCTTTCTATTCTCGACTGAAGAGCAATGGTTGACCAACCAAGAATTTACAATTTTTTTTTCCGGTTGAAAGTGTTCTATAGGTGGTCCATATGCTTTAATAAACATTAGATTGGAGACGTTTGAAATCAATAAAGATTATCTCAAAGCAAATTACCCTATATTATTCATCAAACTAAGCCCGGGCTCGCATTCGGCCGTGGAACATGGAAATATTTCAATTGTTCTTAAAAGAGGCTTTAAATTTTCTGGAACAACTTGGGAGTTTTCATTGGTCCCTCAAACCCTGAATAGTGCACATTTCATCCATACCAAAACGTCTACAGATACTTTTTACCTCCTTTTCTCCATGGCGAATATCCCCTGTATTTATACTTTCTGGATTGAACATGGATATATCCTTCAAAAGTTAACTTTCTTCATTAACATCAGAACAAAGTTTGGATTTCATTGTATCGATAATACTTTGAATGAATTGCTTATGATTAATAGGTACGATTTTGGAATTATGTACCAAGGTGATATCTTGAAATAGAAACTTTTCTTTTGCTTCTACGGCCATCTGTGTTTCACGTGACGTTTAGCGCGAAGTTTTCTTGGAAAAGCAATGTGTACGTTGTTTTTAAGAAAAAGCAGAGGGTATACGGAATTTGCAAGAAAAAACCAGAGGGTATACGGCGTATACCGCCGTATACCCTCCACTACAGCCCTGGTAAGGAGTAAAAAAGGAGTGTTTTGAGTACTTTTTCCGTTTTCGTGGACTCCATGATTCTCCCCCTTCTTAGGAGTAACTTCATTCCCTGGCACGTGTTTTAGGGCCGTACCGTCTCCCAATGAGTCCGCGGGTGACCTTTCTGGTGACCTTCAACTACCTCCTCCTGGACCGCGAGAGCGTTAGTCTTCCTTTGTCCCTTAAATTCCACCTTCTCAGCTTCTCCGTCCACGTTCTTTCTTTGTTCCTCATCTCGAGAAACTTCTGCTTCATCCTTAAGAAGGGCACTATGGTATTCAGTTCAAGATGAATCAATTTTGTTTCTCGGTACTTTCTTAACCTCCTGAACGAGATCTCTCCTTCCCTTATCTTCCCTGGGAACTACAATTTGCCTTTCCTCTTTTCCACATTTTGCATTTCTAAATCTTGAAATTTTATTTCATGCACCGTTCAGCTTCTTCCCCAACTGCTTTCCGCCTTCCTATGGCTACTTCCTGTCGCCATTTCTCTGATATAAATTCTCGTCCTTTTTCACCTTTAGTTCATCCTCTACAACCTTTCGTTCCTCCGTAATTATTGATAACTGTCCCTTAGCAAAATCCTCGTCGTAATCATCGCTAGCCTTAATTAATCTAATCAGATCAATCGATTTCATACCATCCGTGACCATTTGACCCAGTTCCTAGGCCAAAACCCTCAAATCTTCACTTTTAACGCTATTAAAAAAAAGCATGATTTTTAAATTTAACTTACAAGCTAATAAATTATATCCTATACATCTTTCTTGATCTTCGAACACAATTACAAAGAATGAAATGTCTAAAATTCTTATATTTAGATATAAAAAAATAAAAAATACAATCTAACAAATAATACTAATAGACTTAATACAACAAATATCAATCAATAACTCAAGTGTGGCACTCTAACGGAAGCAATGATGCTTCAATAAAGTGACTCTTGCAATTCTTGCACACAGATATAAGGAGAATAAAGTAGTATCCCAAAACACAATAGACTTAATACTGTCAATTGGGTCAACTTTGTTCCATTTTTTATGTTTATTTCAAAGGAAAAGCAAATTATAGTTAATAAGCAAACAATTAAAAATTGATATGGTAAAGGGTTTATATTACCATTACCATTAATACTAATATCGATAAGGTATCGAAATATACAATTCCGAAAACTTTCAAAAATCTATTAAAACCATGTCCTAGCTATGTTTACTTATTATATAAATCAGTAATGGAGGCGAACGAAAACGGAATATTTCCGATTGCCAAGATAGCAGTTATCTTATCTTTTATCTGTTGTATCAGTACTAGTCTGAATGTATCTGCAGTTTCTTATCTCTTAATGCAAGTTGGGTGATGAGTAACTCCACTTTATGGTTTGTACTCTCTTGAGATGCATATGTTTGCGTCCGTGTTCCGGATAATTCGGTGCGCGAATTCGAAAGGAAAATTGTTTGCGTGCTCGTGAAAGAGATCCTTCACCAATACGTTTCTTTTCTAATATGGCTACCACGAAACCATATTATCGGTAGAACTGTTCGTGTAAGGAATTGATCCTCGAAATAGAGTTTTTAATACAGGTGCACCTAAGTTTTTAAATTAGGTGCACAGTTATATTTTAGGTGCACAGTTATATTTTAGGTGCATATTAAAAAAAAAACATAATATAAGAGCATTGATATAATGTGAACTATTTTATTAGTTGGGTATGTTTAGATAGGTTAGTAGTAGATAGTAAATAAAAATATTTAAGCATCTAAATTCTACGGCGCACAGCTGTCGCGACAGTCGCTTCAACAGAGCCATCTGGAAAATGTTTCGATCATCGGAAAGTTCTAGTGGCAGTGACACAAGTAAACCTTCCTCCTGTATAAACCCGTTACGACCCATCGATTTTGTTGTCGATAGTTTGTATTTGGGAATTTTGATTAAGTTCCTTTAGAGCAAGAGAGGTCGATACTAATAGTTTGTTCAAGCATCAAAATAACATAAAACGTTCCCTCGCCTCTTTTAACGTTAGGTGCATGGCATGCACCTATCGGGAAAAAATTAGGTGCACAATTTTATTTTCATGTGCACAGTGCACCTGTGCACCCGGGTATTTCGAGCCCTGTTGCATACCGATACTTTTTAAGGCTTCTACAATTTACTTTGGATGCAAATATATATATATATATATATATATATATATATATATATATATATATATATATATATATATATATATATATATATATATATATATATATATATATATATATATATATATATATATATGTGATGTATCAATTCATGTAAGCCATTTCATATTCGCACTTCTGCTGTGATGCACGACATACGTTTTTTTAAGGGGACTACAGAAATCGCTTTAGAAATATTGAAGTACAATGTGCGGCTACCCGTTTTAATGCAACGTAACCTTATTTGGAAAGACTTTTATTCCCACTCTAACGGTCATTTTCAAACGAGTAGTTACACACATTTCTTAAAAAGATTTCGTTTTGTATAGCGTATTTAACCGAATTCTTATGTAAAGTTGGTCAAGATATACATACACCACCTAGAAATTACCCATGAGATATTTTGCAGAAAATATAAATATTAATGAAAATTTAATTCCTGAATAATATATTGCATTATGTAGTAGACAGGGATATATGTAAATACAAACAAAGCCGAAATTTCAATAAAAAAATGTAGAATTCTGAAAACTGAAAGATCGCAGTGTCAAATACATATATACATATATACTCATTGTTTCGCTGCGCGAACCTTTGCTCGCTTCAATGAAGACATGTAGAAGGGATTGTTTACAAAATATGTTATTCCAAAAAATGTTTAACAAATCGAAAATTGCTGTATTACAGAAAACATATATACAATTCCTCTAAAATCAAAATTCAAATGAAAACTTTGAGCAAATTTGGACTCTAAATGTGAGCGCTGCTTTGGAAATTGAATACCCAGCATGTTGTTTGTGTACATTTCTCCAGCACTCGAACCACCCACACTTTTTCATTGAGTTTGTTGCCGAAAGTTGTAGTGCAGGCGTCTTGTTGAACAATAATTGCTGGCCCTGAAAAGGACCGTTTTAAAATGGCCCTGAGAAGATCCTCCGCTTTCTTTGATTTCTATTATAAACTGCAACAGCTCAACTAAAATTCATTTTTTTCCCAATAAAATTTCATCCGATAACGCTTATAAATTCAATTGATGCGCGAGGCCTTGTGGTAAACAAACAATCGTACAATGTTGCAAAAACGCGTTAACAAATGACGTCTTTTTTGCGTGCAACGTAAGAGAATTATATATATATATATATATATATATATATATATATATATATATATATATATATATATATATATATATATATTTATATATATATATATATATATATATATATATATATATTTATATATATATATATATATATATATATATATTTATATATATATATATATATATATATATATATATTTATATATATATATATATTTATATATATATATATATATATTTATATATATATATATATATATATATATATATATATATATATATATATATATATATATATATATATATATATATATATATATATATATATATATATATATATATAGCCCGTTGTGTTGCTCCAGTGCGGTTTGAAAATTAATTTTACCATTAACATTTATCAAGCGAAAGAACGAGAATAAATGCATCTTCCTGATTTTATCGAGTGGATAACGCAAGTGCCCGTAAAAAATTGCTTCCTTGAAACTAATTAATCTTCGAAAAAAATCAACAAGGTCCTCTAAAAATTGCTATTTTATTCATCTCTTTCCTGAGACTTTTCTGACTCATCATACTCTATTCTTAAAATTTAAAATTCGCATTGAAAAGCTCGTTTGATTTGGAGTTTGGCAGTTGGGGGCCTCCTCTTCCCTAG
Source organism: Metellina segmentata (assembly GCA_947359465.1). Taxonomy (NCBI): domain Eukaryota; kingdom Metazoa; phylum Arthropoda; class Arachnida; order Araneae; family Tetragnathidae; genus Metellina; species Metellina segmentata. The sequence continues at coordinate 58,536,711 of OX375877.1, forward strand.
ACCACTGACGAAAGCTCAGCAATCGAACAACGAAAATTTCGCGCGGAACCTTAAATGTGGGCAAACAGCACGACTAAACGAACTGATCAAATTTTTTTCCCCGAAAAAGTCACGTGTTTAACAAAACCAGAATTGGCACCATGCCGACAAGTCTGAGTTCTGCTTTTCAAAGAGTACTGCTTCTCTCTTCGGCTTTCTTTTCCAGGAAACGTTGACTGCTGGGGGGAAAAGACGATTTCCTCCACTATCGAAGGTTTCCAACCATTGCAGCAGCCATTCCCCCATTCTTGGTGTGAAAGTTTGGAGAGTGGGGAACCAGCTCAGGTGTGATCTCGTCATCGGACCATGATTAAAAATCGAATCTTTCATCTTCGAGTTCTAAGCCTCGGAGGTTCGATTCGTGCCAGGTGGATTATTCCCTGGAAGTATTTCCCTCTTTCCCATGTGCAGAATTATATTCAGTGTTCTACAACACAACTCCAAGCTATTGCAATTGTTCTGCATGCATTTGGTGGTCGGGATTTTGAAAACTGCAGTAAAATGAAAAACAAACGTGAAACACAATTATCGGCTAAATATGTATTACATATTTATTCTAAACCAGGGATTCCCAACCGGTAATACGCGTACCACTGGTGGTACGCAAGGATGATACGAGCGGTCCAAATATTCTACGAATTTTGTTCAATTTTTTAGTATGTACCACCACGTAATATGAAAAATGGGATTGTATGAAATCAATTTTGTGATTAACGTTTTTATTACATTGTAATAAATAACGCTAACAGTAGCACATTATTTAAAGAGAAACTTTGTTGCTGATTATCTATTTATATTCCATGGCTATATTGGCTAAATTAAGTTGATATCTTTCCCTGTCATGCCATTTGTTACTAGTTACTTGTGTGGGAGTGGCTTTTCTGAACTTTTGTATGTAAAAAAGATATAGAAACAGAGTAAGTTTTGAAGAGGACTTAAGCTCCATTGCTCCTGATACTGATATTTTAATAAAAGACAAACAACAAGGTTCGCACTGAAAATTGATTTTTGGTTACATTAATCTTTGTTTGCTTAGTTTGTACTAATTATTTAAAATGATTTGTTTTTAGACCTGTGAGTAAAAAATAAAACTGTACTTTTCAATAATCGTTTTCTTTTTTCCTTTATTAAAACATCATTAATACGAAATACAAGAGCATTAATCATAATGCATGAATCTTTCTTAGTATTTTAATTAAAATAAAACAAGCCATTGGGAATTTTTTGACATTAGATATATTTCTAAAAAAAATATAGGACTGGTGATACGCCAAATATTTCTAAATATTTCAAGTGGTACGCACAGTTACTAAAAGGTTGGGAACCCCTGTTCTAAACCATCAAAATTAAATAACTTACTTTATTTCAAACCAATGTGCACTTTGAGAATTTGCAATTCAGTCGATGACCATTGAAGTTTAATACTTTGACATTGACATAGATGATGCGTTATTTATAAAATGTTTGTGCTAATTTGGGCGGTGTAGAGAGGTTGTTCCGTAGCTAGAAAATAAAAAAAGGTGTGATAAGGAGCGCGCTTTGCACTGCAGTAGATCGTAACTTATGATTGAAAAAAAATCGGTCAAAATTTTTATAAAATTAAGGAACAATTATTCTGCAAAAACGGTCTTCTGTGACGTAATTCGCTGTTTGAATCACTTTCTGCTCCCGGGTTCTCTTCAGTGAAAACATTTATGAGTGTGTAAGTCTATTACTTGATACTGTATGGCGCAGGGTGGCCAAATATGACCCTTTTGCCATAAAATCCCAAAAGCCAACCAACCTCGAATCTTTCTCTTCGGGAATTGATCCCGGACGGTCACCTATTTCCCATTGTGTTGCTCCAGTGGTACGTTAATTTAAAAAAAAAAATACCCCACCTGTACGCCGTTGTATCTGTCGAACTCAATTTTTCGCGGGAATGTCGGAATAGTTCTGTCCATATAGTGCATCCCAGATGTCCCTAGGGCAGAAGATATTGCAATAACTCGACAGCTGTGAAACACAGAGTTTACATAGGGCCGATGAGTGAAAAGTTCTCAACGTTTTGGTCGCTTGGATAAGTACCAGAATTACTTGGTGCCATAAAATAAAACTCTTTCTCGTTCTAATCAACTTCGCTTCCTTTCCCTTTAAATTCATCGGCCCAGCAAGCTTACTATATTCACTCCTACGATTTATTTGCCGTTTTTTCTTGTGAAAAGTAAATATATATGTTTAGAAAATAGGGCTTTTTTTTAATTCTTTAACGTTTCGAAGACACGGTCCGCTGACTTACTGCCATAACAGGCTATGTACTTACAAATATAAGTTTTTTTTTTATACTAAACCAGAAGTAATTTACCAAATGTCCCACCTCTAGAAATCAAATCACACCATTGTAATACGGACGTTTAATAATAAAATAATTCCAAAGGATTCTATTCCAAGGAAGGAACAATATAATCTTTCCGGATCCGGAGGATTCACTTCCAAGTAAAGGGGACTAATAGAATCTTTCTAAAGTTTGAATGAATCCATGGATTCTTTCACTCAATATATGTGGTTATTTAGTCATTAAATGTGATTTTTGGCATATTTGACAAAAATATCGGATTAATTTTAATGGATTTATAAAAAATAGTAGCAGTTGCCTCCGTTTTGCTCGAAAGTGACTTTTGATGACATTCTTAGAAAACCCTTTATTTACGAATCTTCTATTCTATCTTCTAGTTTATAACGAACAAAAATATTGTACTCAAAAATTATTCACATAGGTAAGGGAACCTTGACCACGTTTACAGAAAATTAATTTTCTAAATTTAATTTTGAAAATTAGTAATTAACATAAATTCTACATAATATAGAATTTCACAAGGATTACAAATATATTTTTATAACATAAATAATAATTTTTTTATGTATCAAATTTATTATTTTTTAAAACATACGCAAGTTGGTTAAGCCTTCCTCTATCAGGGTGGCTTGACCCAGGAAAGAATGCATAATTTTAGAATGGAATATTAAATATATCTTACAAGTTATGTAAACAATAAGGTAGTATATACAACTTTTAATATGATAGTTCAACTCTTTAAAATTGTTTTAAGAACATGTATTGTAAAACTATTAACAGTACATTATAGCATTATTTCAGAAACAATAATGAAAATTGTCTATGCAATAAAATACTAAAAATCCCTCTTAATGATGTTAAATGTTTTATTCCATTTGAAAAAATTAAAATTCACGTCATGTATAGGTAGTAACGTTACTTCAATTGAAACGTTTATTTCACTCGTCAATGTGTGAAAAAAAAACCAAATCGAACTGCATTTTCATTACAACTGTTTCAGAGCCACCAGAAGACATAGGGCATGGCAGTTTTGTCATATCTGTTAGATAAATAGATGAGTCTTCCTTTTCAGAATAACTCTAGGGAAGACCATAAAAGGTGGCATAAAATTACCTAGGGCACACACTGTAGCAAATAATGTACACACAGTAGCACAATATTCAAGCTTTCCCTTTCATCTGATGCTACTTTCGAAACTTATTTCTCACCTTCGCCAGCTAATACTTTCTTTGGTTTGGGTACAGTGGTGATTCCAGTTACATCTACATAGTAAATAGCTTCTGGCCCAAATTTATATTCTTCAAGAATTTTTTCCAATTATTAGGAACTCGCCTACTGTGAATTTATTGAATGATTGAATACAGTTGATATACTCAAACTTGTACTTTCAGGCTTACGCAGAGATAACTCCTTATGCCTGTGCATGAATCCACGCAACCAATCATGAGAAGCTATTTTATCTTGAACCCATTTGTTGTAAATTTTTTTATTGTTAGCAATTCCAAACGGATAAATCCCAACTGTCTAGTAGTCTTTGGAGTTAGTCAATAATGTAGTTTGGATGACAGTGATAAATATTCTGTCCAAAAGTCTTTCTTCCTCATCAGTAAAAATTTGCCCAGTTCTGTGATTAGGCTGCATATCCCGTCTTCCTTATTTTTACTCACTTTATATTTTTTAACATATCTCTCCATAGTTTTTCAATCAATGTCACAATCTTTTGCTGTGCTACGAATACTAAAACGTTCATCAGTAACTTTTTTACGACTACCTTCATAACTTCTATGGAATGCTTCTTATGAGCTTTTCATCTTGGTTTATGGAAAAAAAGACATATGAGGAAAAGAAATAACATTCAGTTATAAAAATTAATACTGTAATCAGTGGTGCAGATCAGGAGTGTACACTAAATTTTTTTTTGGAGAGGGCCCCCAATTTTTTAATGTATCTTTTGAGGATGCAAACAAAACAGACCTAAAAGGTAAAAATTTTATCACGTACCGTAATATAGAATTTAATAGGTATTTCTGGGATTGAAAGAATTTTAATTTAAATAAGATTTTAATTAAGAAGTTTAAATAATCTTATAGATTTTCAAAAATATTTTTTTAAGGGAGCCTTGACCCACTGATCAACACTTCCTTATATACAATGGGTCAAGCCTCTCCACTAGACCATTATAAAAAGAATAACACAGTGTAAAAAAACTGGATTTTTAAAGTCAAGATTAAAAAAAAAATTATCTAGTGTATACGTGCACCTTAAATGCCTAAAAATACATAAATTAAGTAATTGGGCCCAAACTGAAGCCTTTCAAACGTGATCTTTTCCAAGATAATGAAGCATTTATAATTTAACAGGATTTAGCTCCATGTCGCTATTGCTACTGTGTGCAAAAAATGGTTTTAAGATAATTATATTCTACTGCTGGAGGGGTCTGGGAATAACCTAGATCAGGGATTCCCAATCGGTGGTACGCGGCAACGTTTCAGTCGGTACGCGAGGATGATACGAGCAACCCAAATATTCTACGAAGTTTGTTCGATTTTTTAGTATGTACAACCACGTTATGCCATTTCTTATGCCAGGGCTCGAAATACACGGGTGCACAAGTGCATTGTGCACATGAAAATATAATTGTGCACCTAATTTTTTTTCCCCCGCTAGATGCACGCAGTGCACATAACGTTAAAAAAAAAGTGTGTGTGTGTGTGGGGGGGATATACGTGTTTATTGTTATTTTGATGTTTGAACAAAATATTAGTATCCACTTCTCTTGCTCTAAAGGAACGTAATTAAAATTCCTAAATAAACACTATGCGAAAACAAAACAGCTGGGCCGTAACGGGTTTATACAGGAGGAAGATTTACTTGTGCCACTGCCACAAGAGCTTTCCGATGATCGAAACATTTTCAGATGGCTCGGTTGAAGCGACTGTTGCGACAGCCGTGCGCTAGAGAAGGGAGAGTTTAGATGTTTAAATAATTTTATTTACTATCTACTACTAAACTATATAAACATACACAACTATTAATGTAGTTGACATTACATTAATGCTCTTATATTAAGTATTTTTTTAATGTGCACCTAAAATATAGCCTGTGCACCTAATTTAAAAACTTAGGTGCACAAGGTGCACCTGTATTATAAAATCTATTTCGAGGCCTGTCTTATGCCATTTGTCGCTAGTTACTTGTGTGAGAGTGGTTTTTCTGAACTTTTGTATGTAAAAAATAAATGTAGAAACAGAATAAGTGTTGAAGAGGATTTAAGAGTGAAGTTAAGATCCATTGCTCCTGATATTGATATTTTAATAAAAGACAAACAAGTTTCGCACTAAAAATTGATTTTTGATTATATTAATCTTTGTTTGATTAGTTTGTACTAGTTATTTGTCTTTAGACCTGTGAGTAAAAATAAAACTGTAATTTTCAATAATCGTTTTATTTTTTCCTTTGTTAAAACATCATTAATACGAAATACAAGTGCATTAATCATAAAATATGAAGCTTTCTTAGTATTTTAATTAAAATAAAACTAGGCATTGGCACTTTTCTGACATTAGATATATGTTTTTAAAAGATATAGGACTGGTGGTACGCCAAAAATTTCTAAAAGTTTCAAGTGGTACGCAGTTACTAAAAGGTTGGGAACCCCTGACCTAGACCTTAACCCAATAGAAAATCTATGGAGCCGACTAAAGAAACTTTTGGTCAGAAGCAACCCAGCAACAATAGCCAATTAATAGAAGCAATAATTTAATATTGGTTTCACACTATAACAGCTTCGGAACTAAAAAAAATTGGTTCCCTCAATGGAAAAGCGTTGTTCGGCCGTAGGTAACGCCAAAGGCTGTCCAACTAAATATTTACGGACATTGTGAGAATTTTTGTTTGCGACTTTTTCTATACTTTCACTTTTTTTTCTTTATAATTGCTGTTCTAATGAAAAAAATATTTCATAAATGTTATTGCATTACATTCTTGATTAAATTATCTTTCCATTGATAGATAATTTTATGAAAAACACCAAACGAAAATTGCGATTAGAGCCATCAATTCTTAAAAATAAACTTTTTCCGAAAGGTTTCATAATTTTTTCCACTACTATATGTATTTTTCATTTATTCCACAATCAAACGTCAGGCCCGCGTATTCACGTAAATGCTACGTTTGTGCCCTTGACGCAATCTACCAATTTTCTTATCAGTACTTTTCGTTAACAGAGAAATGTATTTTTATTTATTTATTTAATTTTAAGCTTTAATATCTACATGGAAGGGGGGGGGGAGTTTAGTTTTAGCGCGTGTGTATGTAACAGCAATTTATTTTTGATAATGTTTAGATATTTCTTGTGTTCCAATACATTTTCGATTAATTGTATTTTTGTAAGACGAAACCGTCATCTAAACTGGAACTGGAAAACCTGTTACCGAAATTGGTGCTCAGAATGCATGTGTAGGGACCTGCCTGAATACGGTAATGGTGGCGATAATGGTAATTAACGTCGCACTGGAGCAAAGACATCGGGCAATTGATGACGTTCGGGGATCAATCCCGATCGATGTCGATGTTTTCAAAACATCGATTTACTTACCACCACCTGTTAACTCCCCACTCCAAGGACAACGCGACGTCATGCGGCCGTGCCTTTACTCCTGTGACCGCTAGTCTTTTGTCACCCAAGCGGAGCTCCCCTCTCTTTCGGAGAGAAGACACACAGTGGACGCGTCTTATGTCTGACATCAATGTATCTCCACTGCCCATGTGTAAGATTCAGTCATCACCTCAATAAAGGCTGTGTTAAATATATATATAATTTCAAGAACACAAGAATTTCCAAAAAAATTCCAATAAAAGTCTTAAAAAATGATAAAAAAATGAAGAAATGTTGGTGGATCAGGGTGTCATCAGGGATGAGCCTGACCCAAACAACATAAAATGGTGTTTTCTACATATGAGCAGCATTAGGATGAAAAAATTTTTCATACACTCCCCCAAACACCACCAAAAGCAAGTAAAAGAAAAACAAAACAAAATATCAAAACAGAGCAGGAACAAAACGAAATGAAACCCGAAGCCGCAGCCGGGATATCAAAAACAACAAGCCTAAAAATTACCACCAAATGCCATCAATTAAACAATATAACTTATATGTTAACATCATACTTCCAATGCAACGAGTCCAAAAAAAGCAGAAAAATAAAATATAAATAATATGAAAATCCCCAGCCCCTATTTAAAAATATATTCATAAATAGCTATTCATGGGTTGTGTGTAGGTGTTGATATTAATAAACCTTTCAAAAATATTATTAAAGAATGAATACGGGTATTTGTTATTGAGAAGTGTGTTTTTTAGAAATTTACATTGTAATAAAAAGTTTGAATCAGAATTACAAATTTTTTTGAAACGTACCAGTTGACCAGCTATCGTGTTGTAGTTTATTCTTTTAGAGATATTGGAGTCCCAAAATATTAATTTAATGACAGTAAATTTAAAATCGCTGCGTTTATCATATACATTAATGTCAACTTTGCCGGATGAAACAGAAATTTTTATGTCTAGAAAATCAGTGTTATTGTTATCCAGATTGGTTTTAATTAAAGAAAGTTCGTCTGGATAGATGGATTTCCAATCTAAGTAAAAGTAAAGAAATGAGGATTGAGAGAGTCAATGTTTGTGAGTAAATTCTTAAACTTAAGACACGTACCGTCATTCAAAGAAAAAATGAATTTTTTTAAGGGTTTAAAATTAAAAGTTTCAATAAAGTGTTTTTCAAGAAGTTTGATGACGCCCTGATCCACCAACATTTCTTCATTTTTTTATCATTTTTTAAGACTTTTATTGGAATTTTTTTGGAAATTCTTGTGTTCTTGAAATTATATTGCTTACCATGCTATGTCTGCAGCTTCAGTGCGCTTGCATGGGTAGTTTCGAGTTTCGGTTTCTGGTTATTGCACCCCTTCTGTTTTTTTGGGGGGGTATATTTTTTGTTATTTTGTATGTGTTATGTAACTGTTATTTTGTATAATTTATGCTATTATATATATATATATATATATATATATATATATATATATATATATATATATATATATAACCCAAATTGAGTTTCAAATGCTAAGAAATATCTACCTTCAAGTCACGTTTAACATGGAGTATATATATAATACCATATTTTTTATTTGCAGTAAATAAAAAAATAAGTTCGCTATGTTTTCCCCATAAGTTGTTAAATAATTAATAACTAACAATAATTATTGTTACACTTATACTTATAGTTTTATAGTTAGTAGTACTTATTTCAAATTGCTGTAAATATTATTTTCTTTTGTGTTACTCAATTTGAAATTAAAGATTTGTTAATTGTTTTTATTATTATTATTTTTTACTTTGCTTTGACTGTTAACAAAATCTTAGTTATAAATTTAGAAACACGGCCACTGACAAATTCAATCTTACACACGGGGTACATTAATGTTAAAGGTTACTAAACCGTTTTTTATTACAAGCTCAAATTTCCACTGAATTGGCGTGTTCTGGGGAATGCTATTACACTTCTATACTATGCTCATAGAGAAAAGCTTCATTTTCATGTAAGTTGTGTATAAACCTTTTTCGTGTGAGTTTGGAACATAACTTTGAAATATAGCTTATCAATGATCAGAGAAAATTTTTAAAATAAGCATATTTGATTTCAATTTATGTATATTTTCATTTCTTCTCTCATTCTTTTTCTGTTTACTTGCAAACGACATTTTCACGAATAAGTTTTTTTCGTAAGCTAAACAATAATGAGAAGTAGGAATTTTGTCGTGAAACTTGGTGCAAGTTGTTTTATTTAATTTTTTATGGGTGGCATGGTGTTTCTCAAAAACAAGGCTAACCAATTAATTATTGAAAAATAAACATAATTAAAGAAATTCTATACATTTTATTCATATATTATAAATATATAACTCAAAACATTCGAAATTTGTATGATTTGTGATTAATTTTACACTGAAAATTATAATTCGGTGTTAATGGGATACCGTAACCTTGTTTGTCTGGGTAAAAAATGAGCATGTCTCCTAGTTCTGGGTTAAAATCAAACTAATCTAGACCTCCCGAGAACCAGATGTGAAACCATTGCTTATGCATAGCATTTGTGTTTTTCTTTTTCTTCTATCATGCGTTTAACTTTGCTAATTCCTGTGTCGAAATTTAATCTTTCAAAAATAATTCATCTTGTTATATTTCCAATTCATTAAAGGCATTAATCATAATAGTATTATTTAACATAAATCAAAACTAACTAGAAGCTATACGGTGTGATTCGAAGGGCCAGTGTCAAACGAGTTTTAGGACTGTGAGTTCGAATCCAACCAAAGACCGCCGTGTAAAAAGGGAGCTGGTGCACGTTAAATCTGCCGTGGCCTCAAATGTCCTCAGTTGGAGTGGTGTGGAAGTTTGGAGTGTGGTGTGCCAGATAAGGTGTTAGCCTCATCATCTGACAGTGGAGTTGTTCTCGGATATCTTTGATCCCGGACCGTCGCCATTAACTCGATGTGTTGCTACAGTGCGACGTTAATTCAAATATTTATCTTATCAACAAGTTTTAACTTGTATGGGCAAGGAATTAATTAAAATCATAAAAATCCGATTTAAATAAAACAAATCGGATTTGAACAAAACAAATCCTATCTATATAAAAAAAAAAAAGATTTAAATTAAATAAACCCGATCTAAATGAGAAAAAAAATCCGATTTAATTAAAAATAAATCCGATTTTTAAGACTTATTTTAACTCATGATCGTTTCGAACCCTGCTTCGCTGGTTATTGAACTACAGCAATAACGTCGTTATTATTTTTTTTTTCAAGTTAAAGAGCCTCTCCCAAATAAGTGTCTCTTATCTTCGTTCGATCCACCGGTTCTGATTGGCGGTACACGAATGAAGATTTTCTCATACACCCCCCACTGAGGAAAATCAATAACCGACTACCCCGACTTCAGAGTGGTTTAATTAGTGACAGTCACCTTTGTTGACTTTTTCATTGTCCTACCATACTGCATCGTCAATAGCCCGTTGTGTAGCTCTAGTACGATGTTAATTAATCATGTCGATGGCGTGAAACAGCGACATGATGAAAACAAACTTGACTCAATTCTGATGCTTGGGTACCCACGCATTAATGTCGGTAGCAGCATTTCTGAAGTCCTTCTATGATCTTTTGGCGAAAGGGTATTGCTTGATTTATGAGCCTGTCAATCCGTAAAAGCCGTTCCGCGGAGGGGGACCACCCAAGGCTTGAAATTCGGATTACTTTACCCGGCTAACAAAGGAAGGTGGCTAAAATCGGTCTGATACAGAGATGGCAGCCATAACTTAGGACCTACTAATAACCTTTAAGAATAAGGAAGGACGAGAATAAGGATGGTCTTAATTATTTCACAGGTACAGTATTTCATGTCACCATCATCGAGATTCCTAGTGTTGTTAATCGAATCTTTCCCTTTTGGGATTCATCCCGGACCGTCGTCAATAACCCGTCGTGTTGCTTTAGTCCGACGTTAATTAAAAGTACCAAATACCTACTGTTGTTAAATGACCACCTTGGGGCCTTTCGCCTCTGCAGTACCAGCACACTTATTGGGTCGCAGTAATCGATTACTTGATGTTATCTATACGTTTTGTCAACTGGGCTATTAGTACAAAATACCGAGTCTTAAAATCCAGTTGAGTTTTATGAAAGTAGTTTCCTTCAGTAAATTTCGCCGACCAACCGGTATAGTGGTTAATGTGTTAGCCTCTAGATCGGACGGTTCCTGGTTCGAATCCGGGTCCGGGCATCGATGTTTGTAAGCGTATGGTGTAGAGTCGGCTGGTGCAACTTAAATCTGTCGTGGCCGAAAGTCCTCATGTTGGGTTGGTGTGGAAGTTTGGAGAGTGGGGTGCCAGCTCAGGTGTTGCTTCGTCATCTGACCGTGGTTCAAAATTACGAGGTGTTGTCCTCGAATCTTTCCCTTATCGGACTGATTCCGGACCGTCGTCGGCCGACCAACCGGTATAGTGGTTAAGGTGTTAGCCTCTAGATCGGAAGGTTCCTGATTCGAATCCGGGTCCGGGCATGGATGTTTGTAAGCGTATGGTGTAGAGGCGGCTGGTGCACCTTAAATCTGTCGTGGCCGAAAGTCCTCACGTTGGGTTGGCGTGGAAGTTTGGAGAGTGGGGTGGCAGCTCAGGTGTTGCTTCGTCATCTGACCGTGGTTCAAAATTACGAGGTGTTGTCCTCGGATCTTTCCCTCAAGGGACTGATCCCGGACCGTCGTCAATAGCCCGTTGTGTTGCTCTAGTACGACGTTAACTAAAATTACCAAATTACCCGGACCGTCGTCAATAGCCCGTAGTGTTGCTCTAGTACGACGTTAACTAAAAATTACCATTACCATTACCTGACCGTCGTCAATAGCCCGTTGTGTTGCTCTAGTACGACGTTGACTAAAATTACTATTACCTTCAGTAAATTTATTCAATTTTAAGAGTAGAACTTTTTTATTCGATTGTTTTTCGGGGTATAAAGGGAAAGTTTTAGTTCTATAATCTCAGTTTAATTTTGAAAGCATTATTACCCCCTCCCCCCATACATCATTTACGGTAAAAGTAATGGTAATTTTAGTTAACGTCGTACTAGAGCAACACAACGGGCTATTGACGACGGTCTGGGATCAGTCCCTTAAGGGAAAGATCCGAGGACAACACCTCGTAATTTTGAACCACGGTCAGATGACGAAGCAACACCTGAGCTGGCACCCCACTCTCCAAACTTCCACGCCAACCCAACGTGAGGACTTTCGGCCACGACAGATTTAAGGTGCACCAGCCGCCGCTACACCATACGCTTACAAACATCCATGCCCGGACCCGGATTCGAACCAGGAACCTTCCGATCTAGAGGCTAACATCATTTACGATTAAATCTGATCAGATGGCACTACTTGATATGATAGTTTTTTTGTCAAACTCAGATTTAAAGTTGGACATTTCATTTTGTTACCTGATCAAAACAAAATTTTCCTTAGAGTTATATTTATCAAAAAGTAGTTTTTAGTAATATGACTGAAATTATAATATTTGCGAAAAAATTAGGAATAGAACCCTAATGTACTAATAGAAATGGTTCTGATTGAACATATACAGGTGGTCACGATTCCCTGTCTTTCACCACGTTGGTAACGAACACAGATAGGTTACAAGAATAGTTGTTCTTGTGTTCTCGTTGCTACTTGTTCTAGTGAACGAACATCGAGGGAGAACAATGCCCGAGTTCTGATACGATTAACAACATGAAATACTGGGTTGGGTGCTATTCTGAAAAAGAATACGAAGAAGGTTAGATTACAAGCGTAGGCGAGCAGGGAGCGGACTCCTCCTAGTATTTTAAATAAATGTCCATGTTTATTTTAGGTGTGTGCAGTGTCCCTCCGTTCTTGGTCCCTACAACACACACTGTCAATCAAATTAGACATCGCTCGGTCATTCTGTCACAGGGAAAACTGAAATTTTCATCCAATGAATTCACTTACATCTTATGATTCTTGCACATTGTTTATATGTAATTAACTGATACTATTAATTTAAACAGCTACATCGTTTGTCTTATTACCATAAATGTATTATACATTTTTAATAAAATTATCTAAATATCTTTTGGATATAAATCTGTATGGGTGTATAGTATTTATCCCTCTGGGTATCATTCACTATAAAGAGGTTTTCTATACTATGAGCCATGAGATACAACAAGGATACTCTGTGTTACGTGCAGTGCTGTAGTCGTAAATAAATCAGAGGGTATACCATGGGGGCCCCTGCACAAGTATAGTCAGGGCCCCATGGTATGCCCTCTGATGGTACACTCTTTGTATGGTACACTCTGATACCCGCAGAATTTTTTCCATGGGGAGGGTATACCATGGGGGCCCCTGCACAAGTATAGTCAGGGCCCCATGGTATGCCCTCTGATGGTACACTCTTTGTATGGTACACTCTGATACCCGCAGAATTTTTTCTATGGGGAGGGTATACCATGGGGGCCCCTGCACAAGTATAGTCAGGGCCCCATGGTATGCCCTCTGATGGTACACTCTTTGTATGGTACACTCTGATACCCGCAGAATTTTTTCCATGGGGGCCCCTGCACAAGTATAGTCAGGGCCCCATGGTATGCCCTCTGATGGTACACTCTGATACCCGCAGAATTTTTTCCATGGGGAGGCGAAACATGTACTTACTACTTATACCTTCCACGGGGGGGGAGGGGGAGTAAAAAACTTTACACACACGCACATACATGTGTTTATATATATATATATATATATATATATATATATATATATATATATTCATTTAACTAAACCCGCGCTCACAAACGGCCGTGAAACATGGTAATATTTCAATTGTTCTTAAAAGAGGCTTTCATTTTTTTGGAACAACTTGGTTGTTTTCATTGGTCCCTCAAACCCAGAATAGTGCACATTTGATCTATACCAAAACGTCAACAGATCCTTTTTACCTCCTTTTCTACACGGCGAATATCCACTGTATTTATATTTTCTGGATCAAGCATGGAGATATCCTTCAAAAGACAATTTTCTTCATTAGCATCAGAACAAGTCTGAATTTCATTCTATCGACATTACTTTGAATGAATTGCTTTTTATTAAAAGGTACGATTTTGGAATTATGTACCAAGGTGATATTTTGAAATAGAAACCCAGAATAGTGCACATTTTATCTATACCAAAACGTCAACAGATCCTTTTTACCTCCTTTTCTACACGGCGAATATCCACTGTATTTATATTTTCTGGATCAAGCATGGAGATATCCTTCAAAAGACAATTTTCTTCATTAGCATCAGAACAAGTCTGAATTTCATTCTATTGACATTACTTTGAATGAATTGCTTTTTATTAAAAGGTACGATTTTGGAATTATGCACCAAGGTGATATTTTGAAATAGAAACTTTTCTTTTGCTTCTACAGCTATCTGCGTTTCACGTGATGTTTCGCGCGATGTTTTCTTGGGAAAACAAAGCGCTGTTCGTAGATTTTAATAAAAAGCAGAGATACGGAATTTGCTGGAAAAACCAGAGGGTATAAGGCGTATACCGCCATATACCCTCCACTACAGCCCTGGTTACGTGACAAATGAAATTAATTTGGTTGATCTATTAGATTGATATACTCAGAAGTTTTTTTTATCGCAGTTGCAAAATAGTTTTGTATTGTAGAAAGTACAGTCCCTACGAAGGGTTGGAAACCTTCACGGAATCGAAATGACTGTCCAGAAACTCGGTTGAATCTCAAACTGTCCCTGAATTTCAGAGAAAGCTATCAACCGAGTGTACACTCCAAAATAGTTATTTCTATTGCTCGTGACTTCGTGTACATCTGTCGGAATGTCCGTTCCCCACTACTACCCCATTTCAATTCAGTACGTAAATATGTCAGTCTGTTGAGAGCGATTGACGTGTTGATTTATTTGTGGGCGTGTCTTTTTTCTTTACTCTTTGTTATCTCCTCTTTAAGTGAAGATTTAAAAAAGAGTTTCAAATTGTGAAAATGCACAAGATTGACGTGTTGATTTATTTGTGGGCGTGTCTTTTTTCTTTACTCTTTGTTATCTCCTCTTTAAGTGAAGATTTAAAAAAGAGTTTCAAATTGTGAAAATGCACAAGAGCCGACTAACAGGTGTGCATGTAAACCGCCGAAGAAAATTAATGGTCTGTTTATAAGGATAAGGGGACGCAGGATGAGAATTTCAAAGGCTTGCTTGCTTAAGAAGATCAATACACTGATCAATGTAATTGGTGTAGATCTATATTTTCGGTTAAAGTACGAAGGCTTAGGAGCTGTAAAAACACATATGAAATACAAAAATCACAAGGAGAAGGCAAATACTTCAATTCATACTCTACTAATTAATCGTTTTTTTTTTTAAATATTCAACCGAAGGATATAAAGTGGTAAAAGTGGAGGTTCTCTCAGTTTTTCTCAGTGCAAAGTTTGTTATAATAGTTTTGATTGTTATTCAAAGCTTATTCGTACTATTTTCGAAGACAGTAACACGGCTTAAATGTTTTCTTGTGGGAGAACCAAGGCCACGGCCATTACATTAAATGTACTCGGTCCATTTGCCCATATACGGTGTAGTAAATGGTATAAATGAGTCCTTGTATTTTTCAGTTTCTTCTGATGCCTCCAATGTAAGAAACATCAAAACTTTTCCATGCACAGTCCAAAACTTTAGTAAAAAAAGTGAAGTATGCCGGAAAATATATTGGATTTTTGCGAACAACCTTATGAAACTTCACTGTCTATATATAATAGTATCAAAAATAGTATTGAAAGTAACAATTTTTCCCTTAAAAAAATAAGTGATTTTGTGCTAATAACGCATCAGTCAACTATATGGAATACATAACTCCGTATTTGCTAAGTTGCTTGTCTTAAGAAAGGCAACAACTCCTTAAGGTACGATATTAAATGCCTCGTTCTAAAAATATTCAGTGACTTTGGTACATCTCCAAAATCAATACAAAGTTTAAAAAAAAGTTCAAAACAAATTACATAGTTCTTACAGCATACAAAGTTGCTGAAAGAAGTGAAACACGAGGTTAAAGCAAACGGAAAATGTCACATTATTAACAATTGTCTTAAGAAAGGCAACAACTCCTTAAGGTACGATATTAAATGCATTGTTCTTAAAATATTCAGTGACTTTGGTTCATCTCCAAAACGAGAAATCAATTATAAAGATTGTGAATTCGTCAATATTGAGCGTAAATAGGTATTGCGTCATGCAACAAAGAGATGTCTATCTCTTCTACCAGCTGTTGAGCAGATTGCGTATAATTATTTTACTTTGAAAATTAATTTAGCTTTTCAAGCTTACTTTCAATCCAAAAGAAGATAACACTGTTCTGATATAATTTGAAAGTTTTTCGACCATAATACTATTTTTGAGTCTGGAATAAAGTTTTCTTTGCCGGAATGCTAACATATTTTTTCTTCGCAATGTCCTACCTCCATTTGATCACGCTGGAATTGGAGAATGATTCATGCTTATCATTAGATGTTGACGAAATAAGGTGAAGCTTATTAAACCAATTAGAATCTCGAGTACCAGATGGATTCTTTGGCAATAATGTAAGATCCATTCCATGAACACACAGAGTTTTTCGTGTGTTTCACATGGTGTTTCCTGCTCTGAACAAAGAGCAAACGGATGACAAAATATGGACAGAATGCTTGAAACAGCATGGAAAATCGGTCGAGCTAATAAAAACTACGGCTTTCCTTTAGTCTGTCTTTGCGATCAATGTCTACCCAGAAAGAGGTTTTAATTGCATGAATAGTATATGGACGAAGGACAGGAACAAAATACATGTCAACTTGGTAAAGGTAGAATTTAAAGTCAGGCTAAATACTGAATCATGTATAGAATTTTATGAACTTTCTTAATGTAGACCCACTTTGGAAAAAATTGGTGAACGCAGCAGAATGAAATGAAATACTATTGGAAAAGCTCATATTTAATTTTAGATTTATTGTTATTAGATTTTAGAGATTTATTTTTTTACTATGTATTTAAGAGGACTATCAGGCTCGTAAAATTATTAAAATAAAAATAGTTTTTACATGTTTTTTTTTACAAAAAAAATTTATTCGGAAAGCTAGGTATGTTACATTAAAAGTGGTTTCTCAGTGAAGAATATTCTGAAAATTACACAAATAAATCAAGCATAAAGAAATAGTTCAAGAGAACATCCATTGCTCAGCACAAATCAACTAGGAACTAGAGATACTGGGAGTGTTGGATGTGTGTTACGGGCTCAAAATACGAGTATAAGCAAAATATGCTTCCTCGTCGTATTGCATCATTTGGATATTTATGTCATCAAAATTTTTTTCATCTTTCGTATGATTTGCATTCAAAATAAGCCTCAAACAGTGCAATTCTCTGAATGCGTGATAAATTCATCTTTCAATGAAGAACAAAACGACGTGGAACTTTATTATCGCACAACTTGAGTGCGAAGAAAATCAAACGATAAAAAATAAAGAGTTGATAAAACTATAAGCAGACGATAAAATTCAATAATAAAAAATAAAAAAACACGTGCAATAAATATTTTTAAAGTTAAAGTACTGGAACTTTTAGGACACCATGTATAAACGAGAAACAGTAGCAAACTATGTTCTTTTTCACATTCAGAACAGAAGTCAAGTAATATCTTAGTCTTTTAAGCCCCTACTTCTTTTCTTTTTGTATTCGTATTCTAAGTGTGTGGGGAGACAGCAGCATGCTGGGCAATCCATGAGGGATTTTGCCTTGGGGTTCAATTTTGGAGCCAAATTTGGCCCTTGCTCCATAAAGCGCCCAAAACAACCAACCAGCCTTTGGTTGTGGAAGCTGTAAGGCTTCCCGATTTAACTGAAGAATAATAAAATATTGCCACAGAGCCAAATTACTTTTATAACATACAAACAGTATTTTTAGATAAATAGAATAGTCCACCCGGCCCCGACTTGGAGTCAGTTCAGCAAAGACACGATAGTTAAACCCAAGGTTACTTAAGGGGAAAGGGTAGGAGCCCACAGAGCAGGTTTGGAAGTGGAGGAAACTTAATGTCACTCGGAGGAATTGGAGGTTATAGAGAGATTCATCGAAACATAACTCTGAAGACCTGTGTTGCATAGATCGATTTTTCTTATAGAGGTAAAGCTACGAAAGGTTCTTAATCAGTGAAAAACAGTAAGGGAACTCCCAGTACTCTGAAAGCAGTGCTCTCCGCTGAGTGACAACGACGGGGTACTTACTCGCTGCAAACCACATTCCGCAACGTGACGTCATAGGCTTGACCCCTCTTGTCGCGTAGAAGAGACAATACCTGGTGGACCGAGCAACTCCTTTGCTAGCCTTGCTCTTAAGCAGCCTTGAGATAAGGTTCCTACTTGCAAACGTTTGTTATTTGCTATGAAAAACTTTCCTATTATATTTGCTTCTCTCTTTAATTTCTCTTTCAAATTTAGTTCTAAATTTCTCTTAAGATTCTTTATTTTTTAATAGACATAATATCTTTTCTCTTTAAGGGGATTTCTCTTTAGGCGACCAAAATCAATTACATCAACGATAGTCAATGATTGAAGCCACAAATTGATTGTGTAGGAGGCGAATGACGTGATTGTCAATCGATTGATGAACATTGATAGAAATTTTTATTAATGGACATTCAAGAGCGCCATTGGCGGCGACGATTGACTGTACAAAATACGCAATTGTCAATCGTTCCAACAGTAGGTCTTTTTTTTAATTCTGAAGGTCATGTTAATATCTTCGCGATCGTTAAAGATAGAGTAAAAATTTCAACGGATTGAAATCATCGGGAAAATTTACACCAGATCGATACCTTAAATGTGATTTTCTGTAAATAAATAATTTTTCAGTTGAAACTTTTATATATGTGCAATACGAATTTGGCCGCATTTGACCAAGATATTCATTACGAACACAAAAAAGTCCTATTTATCCCGTTTTATAGAAAATATATATCTCAAATAAAGTACTTAGTTGCCTTAATTTAATGCTTTATATAAATAGCCTTTAAAAAAAGGATGAAAATTCAATAGCATTCGATGTTTTGAAGATATAGTAATACCCGAAAGTTGAAAGTATATATATATATAGTAGTAAGTATATAGTATATATATATATATATATATATATATATATAAAGTTATTTAATTCTTTTTTGACTTTCAACTTTGTTACCAAATCTTTCTTGAAATTCCTCATTCGGAATTCCATGATTATTTAAAGTTTTCAGTCTTCTCGGAGATAGTTGAAGGACATTTTCAAGGGCTCATTTACAATATTTCTGTTTTCTAATCAGCATTAGGAAGCTCTCGGATTGAAATCAGCTTCAAATGGAGGAGAATTTTAGAAGTTGTAGCAGTTTTACTCAATACCTTTCTTCTATGAAATCCCAAAATTTCATTCCTATGGTCATGCCCACTGTCGTTTTCCAAGAAATGAACATAACTAATTCTCGAGTAATGATGCTCGAATGATCTTTTTCTTTTGTACTTTGCACAAACCATGCATTTTTCGAACACTCATAGGCGGCAAATCTACGAAACAGTATGTGAGGTTCTCCGGCCAACCCAGGGAAGAACATCCTATTGAGACGCTGGTTGGGGTGTCCTTGAAAGGTCATCTGGGCCATGACACTGCAATCTAGAGTGCAGTGGCCTGCAGAAGAAAAGGGGAGTGGGAAAAAAGAGGGATTCGACCAGCAGAGACCAAGGAGGACGGACTGAAGAGGGGATCTCTGCTGCTAATTTGACTGGCTATTGTAATACACACTATCCTACAATAATGGACTGGACGGCAGCGGATTTGCATAAAACTTGCATACTTGTTTTTTGGGTGGGAGGGTGTTTTTCGTGGTATGGTCTGGGACTTTTGCATGTTGTTCTTGGTCAATTGAACGCCGACGCCTACATGAACATTTTGGACATTCAGGTGCTTCCTACGCTCTGGTAATTTTATGGAATGGACGAATGTTACTTGCAGGACGACAACGCTCCATGTCATGTTGCAGCCTCTGTCAAGCAGTGTCTGTCAAGCAAGACATGGATGTAAAATGTCTTCCCTGGCCTGCTCAGAGTCCTGACCTTAACACCATAGAATATTTGTGGGACGGTTTAGAGCGACGCTTACGAACCAGGGAACCCCGTCCGAAATCTACAGCTGAGCTGGCGACATTCTTGCAGCAAGAATGGACACAAATAGCCCTAGCTGCGTATCAAAACCTTGTTGAAAGTATGCCCAGAAGGGTTGCTAGCGTAATTGCAGTAAGTGTGTGGGACTATTCCCTATTAAAGCATGTATGCTTTCCCTTATACCATCACATCTTGCTGTCCGGTCCATTATTGTAGGGTAGTGTATATATCTATACCAAGAAGTGTTTAATAAATGTATGTAAATACATCTATGTAGAAGTGTGGCCCTCTCCAGTAGATTAAACGAACCACTCACTGACCAGGTAGAGAAAAGAGATGGTAAGACACAGCCCATTCGGTGCTTTCCAGTAATTTTGCAAATTACAACTGCACAGCTCCATATACTTACTACAGGACATCTGTTATATAGAACTCAAATAGATGTAGAACTATCTTGTTTTCCGTACGGATAGATGTAGAAATATCTCGTTTTCCTTTCAAATAGATGTAGAACTATCAACGGTTCTTAAAACAAAGATAAACAGAAAGTGAATCAAAAACGTTTATTTACCTCGAAACACTAAACTCTGAAGACCTGTATTATAAAGGTCGACTTTTCAAATAGATGTAAAACTATGAAACGTTTTTAAAACAGTGAAAATAAATAAGAGAACTTATCGTATTCTAAAAGCAGTACTTTGCACTGAGAGACATTGACAAGACACTGGCTCGCTGGAAAACGTATTCCTTCACGTGACGTCATAAGGTCCTCCCTCGTTTCCTGGAGAAAAGAACAAAGGCTGATGGACCAACCTGTCTTCTTTACAAACATTGGGTTTAACCAGCCTGTTCACTAAAAATCGTACGCGCACAATAAAAACGTTGTAGAGAATATATTGACCTTAGGCCATACAAGATGCGGTGTTCCAAACATTTTATCAGGCCGGTAGGCCAGATGAGATCCATCATATATTCCTAGGTTGAGTGGTTATTTTGGAATTTGATGCCACAACACCCTTATTTGGCCAAGCTCTGCCATACACAAGACAACGTCCAGAAAGGAATGTTGTGAATTGGGAAAAATAGGAATTGGGGAACAAAGTAGGGGGATGAAAGAAAAAGATCGTCTGTGTAATCACGGTAACGCGATTCCCGTGTTTACTAAACACAGTAAATCCCACAGACGTTTTTGGGTAGGTAGCTCTAGATCGAAAGGTTCCTGGTTGGAATCCGAGTCAGTGCAAGGATGTTTGTAAGTGCATGTTGTAGATGCGGCTGGTGCACCTTAAATGTGTCGAGGTAGAAAGTCCTCACATTGGGTAGGTGAAGAGGTTTAGAGAGTGGGGTTCCAGCTCAGGTGTTGCCTCGTCATCTGACCGTGGATCAAAATTACGTGGTGTTGACCTCGGATATTTCCCTTAGAGGATTGATCCCGGACAGCCGTCAATAGCCCGTTGTGTTGCTCTAGTACGCGGCGTTAATTAAAAATTATAAAATCATTTAAGTAGGTAGGTATTTAATTAACGTTCCACTGGAACAACAACAAAGCGTGCTGTTCGCAACCGACCGCAATCAAACACGAAGGGAATGAACCGAAGACAACGCCACGTAATTTGGACGAGGTCACACCTGAGATTCCACCTCACTCTCCGAAATTCCACACCATGCCAATGTGAGGACATTTGAGGGCGCGATATATTTAACGTGCACCAGCCCTCCTTGTACACGATGGTCTCTGGTCGAACTCGCAACTCTTCGGTTGCCAATACGTTACTCTTCCAACCGGGCTACCGGAACCACCAGATATTCTTAGGTAATGGTAATGGTAATTTTAGTTAACATCGTACTAGTGCAACACAACGGAATATTGACGACGGTCCGGGATCAATCCCTTAATGAAAAGATCCATAGACAACACCATGGAATTTTGAACCACGGTCAGATGACGAGGCAATGCCTGAGCTGGCACCCCACTCTTCAAACTTCCACACCAACCCAACGTGAGGACTTTCGGCCACGACAGATTTAAGGTGCACCAGCCGCCTCTACACCATACGCTTACAAACATCCATGCCCGGATTCGAACCCGGAACCTTCCGATCTAGAGGCTAACACCTTAACCACTATACCGGTTGGTCGGCAGTTATTCTTAGGAAAGGACAGATTTAACATTTCCAAAAGTTCGAAGACTATAGGTTTTTAAAGTGTGTTGTGGGACGAACACAACACTAACAACCCTTGACATTTTGTGACCTTAAAAGGTATTTGATATCTTATGTTGGTTGTAAGAGTTGGAAGACTCTATAGGTTTTTTAAGTGTGTTGCGGGGTAAAAGCAACACTACACTACCCATGATACTTCGTGACCCTAAAAGGTATTTGATATCTTATGTTGGTTGTAAGAGTTGAAAGACTATAAGTTTTTAAAGTGTGTTGTTGGATAAACACACAACACTAAACAACCCTTGACACTTCATGAACCTAGAAGATATTTCATATCTTATGTAGGTTGTAAGAGTTGGAAGATTCTATGGGTGTTTTAAGTGTGTTGTTGGGTAAAAGGCAACACTACACTACCCATGATACTTCGTGACCCTAAACGGTATTTGATATCTTATGTTGGTTGTAAGAGTTGGACGACTATAAGTTTTTAAAGTGTGAGATAAACACAATACTAAACAACCCTTGACACTTCGTGAACCTAGAAGATATTTCATATCTTATGTTGGTTGTAAGAGTTGGAAGATTCTATGGGTGTTTTAAGTGTGTTGTTGGGTAAAAGCAACACTACACTACCCATGATACTTCGTGACCCTAAAAGGTATTTGATATCTTATGTTGGTTGTAAGAGTTGGAAGACTATAAGTTTTAAAGTGTGTTGTTGGATAAACACAACACTAAACAACCCTTGACACTTCGTGAACCTAGAAGATATTTCATATCTTATGTTGGTTGTAAGAGTTGGAAGATTCTATGGGTGTTTTAAGTGTGTTGTTGGGTAAAAGCAACACTACACTACCCATGATACTTCGTGACCCTAAAAGGTATTTGATATCTTATGTTGGTTGTAAGAGTTGGAAGACTATAAGTTTTTAAAATGTGTTGTGAGATAAAAACACAATACTAAACAACCCTTGACACTTCGTGAACCTAGAAGGTATTTCATAGCTTATGTTGGTTGTAAGATTCTATGGGTTTTTTAAGTGTGTTGTTGGTTAAAAGCGACATTACATTTCCCTTGACACTTCGTAACTCCAAAAGTATTTGGTATTTTTTAAAATTAACGTCACACTAAAGCAACACAACGAGCTATTCGACGACCAAAGGATTAACCTTAATTAGAATAGAATATTATTATACACTAGCCATTTTCTGATCCAGAGGTGCTAAGATAAATATCTCGCCGTTCCTTAAAGGATAGCATAAAAGCTCTCAAAGTCATAACAAAAACATCAAACACTGAATTCTTTAACTGGAAGAAAGGGACATGTGCGGTATTTACTACAGTCAAACCCCGTTATAACGCACCCGGGATATAACAATCCCTCGGTTATAACGAACTTTTCAAATGGTCCCAACCAAACTCTTTTGTCACTAATGTACATTTTCAAAGTGTTAGCCTCTAGAGCGGAAGGTTCCTAGTTCGAATCCGGGTCAGTGCATGGATGTTTGTAAGCGTATGGTGTAGAGACGGCTGGTGCATCGTAAATCTGCCGGGCCGAAAGTCCTCACGTTGGGTTGAAGTGGAAGTTTGGAGAGTGGGGTGCCAGATCAGGTGTTGCCTCGTCATCTGACCGTGGTTCAAAATTACTTGGTGTTGTCCTCGGATCTTTCCCTTAGAGGATTGACCCCGAACCGGCAGCTGTGAACATCCTGCACAATTTCTTTGTAACCGAAACTGTGGATAAGAATGCAAAGGACTTTTTTAACTATAAAAATTATTGATAAGATAGATGAAATGTATCTGATATATCTACATAAATGCTTTTAAAAAATCACTACTAATTTCCATACTTTAGAGAAATAAATGTAAGTACAATTAATCTTCATTGTTTAATTACTTTTAAAAACACAAATATTTTTTTTCTTATATTAACACATTACTAATTGCAAATCAGTGTAATTAGTTTGATCAGCACATATAAATGTTTTTAAGGATTCTTGAAAATTTTGTATTGCCAATATTTGAAAAATCGGACATAGCGAACTTCTGGATCAGTCCGTAGAAGATTCGTCATAATGGGGTTGATTGCATTAGAAGAATAGTCACAAATTATAAACAACTGCTCAAGATGTATTTCAGTACCAAAGGCCGTTGTGTAGATGCGGATGGTGCGCGTTAAATCTGTCCTAGGCCTCAAATATCCTCACGTTGGCGTGGTGTTGAAGTTTGGAGTGTGGGGTGGCAACTCAGACGTTGACCTCGTCATATGACCGGGGTTCAAAATTACGAGGCGTTGTCTTTGGCTATTTCTCAAAGGTATTCATCTTGGACAGAAGCCAATAGCCCTTTGCGTTATTCCAGTTCGACGTTAAGTAACTACCTACATTATATGTATTTCACTTACGTACGTGGCACATAATGGAAAGTTTTTAAAAATTGACGAATGGCAACAAACGGATGCAAACAATGTAAAATCAGCCGCTGCGAGGTAGGAAGGTATTTTAATTAACGTCGCACTGGAGCAACACAACGGGCTTTTGGCGACCAATCAATGCGAGATTTTGCCACTTATGTTTAAGTATGTTGGATTTCAGCCACAGATCAAGTATAATATTATTGTTAAAACTCTACGGAATGACTCGTTCATCAAGTGTAGTTCTCCAGCAATCTACACTGGTGTCCAAAATTAAGGTCACAAACACGTTTTTCAAAATAATTCAAAATTGCTACCAGAAAATTTAATAAAGTTTGTATTTTATATATTTTGAAGAACGGATGGGCACAATGTTAGCCTCCAGTTTGGAATAAATGGTGTTTGATGTTAGTTTTGAAGAACAACGTGGAATTTGACCGTTTAAGCATCTGGGATTTTCTCTTACAGTGTTGTGAATATTGCACTAAAACCCACAAGTTCAACTGTTTGCAGTGAGAATGAGTTCTCATCATCATTTAGGTGATTCAATGAGACGGAGAGCCGATGGAAGGCTTGAAGCTGGGAAGCCTCAAGCAGAGGTGTCTCGATGGTTACAAGTGGCACCAAAAGTGGTATCCAGGTTGTGGAATCAATGCCAAACAAGTGGTACTATCACCCGGAAGCCCGGCCAAGGGCGCCCAAGAGCGACGATACCTGCACATGATTGCTACTTGGCATTAAGTGCAAGACGGAATAGACCGACAACGGCTACAGAGCTTTCTCGTAACCTTGCTGCTGCGTCTGGAAAAAGAATTTCAAGTCAGACAGTATACAGTCGTCTAGCAGAGATTGCCTTTTATGCCCGGTGTCCAGTGATGTGTCTCCCTTTGAGTGCATTACACAGGAGTGCCCGATTGTCGTGTAGCCGAACACACCATTCTTGGCCACACCAAGAACGGGGGCGTGTTCTTTTCACTCATGAGTCGAGATTCAGCACACAGAGTGATTATCGCCGAGTCTTCATCTGGAGAGAACATGTAGTTCGCTATCATCCCTCCAACGTAAGGGAAATCGACCAATTTAACAGAGGGGCGGCATCATAGTTGGGCAATCGTACACCACTGCACGTCTTTGATAAGGGCAGTGTTACTGCACAATGCTATAAGGATGAGGTCCTTGAACCCTATGTGGGGTTGTTCCGGGGTGCTGTAGGCCCGGACTTCCTTTTTATGGACGACAATGCGCCGCCACACAGAGCTCACACTGTTGATGATTTTTCTTGAAGAAGAGGATATTCGTCGTATGAACTGGCCCGCGAAGTCTCCGGATCTCAATCCTATAGAATATGTTTGGGATTGTCTAGGAAGAGCCATTGCATTACGTTACCCCCCTCCTAGTACCCTCCAGGCGTTAAAAGCCGCGCTTTTGGAAGAATGGGATTTATTGCCGCAAGCATTTCTCGACACCTTCATTAACAGTATGAGGGCTCGTTGTGAGGCTTGTATAGCACTGCACGGTGTCCACACTCCATATTAGACGGACCTATCCCGATCATGCATCATGATTTGACCGTTTTCGATATAACCTTATCTTAACTAACAATTAAACTTTTTCATATTGTTATGTTCTTATATACTTTCTCTCGTAATAATAGATCTCTGTGCTTAATTTAGTTGCAATAAACTGAATATTTCTCCAGTTCTCACAGATTTTATGTTTGTGACCTTAATTTTGGACATCAATGTAATATCGGAAGACGATGAGAAATCTGGAATATAGAAATCAGCATGGAAAAGAAAATGTGAGCAAACAGGAGAAAGGGTCTAGGCAATAAAAAAAAAATACAAAATCGCATTGTTGATTGGATCGAAATGAAGTGGTCTTTCAGATAATTTTCGTACACCACTGCACGTCTTTGATAAGGGCAGCGTTACTGCACAATGCTATAACGATGAGGTTCTTGAACCCTATGTGGGGTTGTTCCGGGGTGCTGTAGGCCCGGACTTCTTTTTTATGGACGACAATGCGCCGCCACACAGAGCTCACACTGTTGATGATTTTTCTTGAAGAAGAGGATATTCGTCGTATGAACTGGCCCGCGAAGTCTCCGGATCTCAATCCTATAGAATATGTTTGGGATTGTCTAGGAAGAGCCATTGCATTACGTTACCCCCCTCCTAGTACCCTCCAGGCGTTAAAAGCCGCGCTTTTGGAAGAATGGGATTTATTGCCGCAAGCATTTCTCGACACCTTCATTAACAGTATGAGGGCTCGTTGTGAGGCTTGTATAGCACTGCACCGTGTCCACACTCCATATTAGACGGACCTATCCCGATCATGCATCATGATTTGACCGTTTTCGATATAACCTTATCTTAACTAACAATTAAACTTTTTCATATTGTTATGCTCTTATATACTTTCTCTCGTAATAATAGATCTCTGTACTTAATTTAGTTGCAATAAACTGAATATTTCTCCAGTTCTCACAGATTTTATGTTTGTGACCTTAATTTTGGACATCAGTGTAATATCGGAAGACGATGAGAAATCTGGAATATAGAAATCAGCATGGAAAAGAAAATGTGAGCGAACAGGAGAAAGGGTCTAGGCAATAAAAAAAAATACAAAATCGCATTGTTGATTGGATCGAAATAAAGTGGTCTTTCAGATAATAATTGTTGTCATATGACAAAGGTGTTCTCTTTTTTTGCCATGCACTTTGTTTGAAGAAAGAACAAGTCAGGCCGGTAAGAAGTACAAGAATGCTGCTTTATATTTTTGATAGGTATGAAATGTGCATATCTCGCTCCAATAGGATGGGCTGAAATTTTATGTAATAGAGTAGAAATCGTTACAAAGTCTCGTCGATCATCAAAAAGTCTTTATACAAGGCGTATAGATTTTTTTTTACAATCAATTAATATTTATTCACAGCTTTCAGTCTATTTACAAAAGAGCTTCAATTCTCATTTACTGGAGATGGATAAAACGATTGAAAATTTTAACATTGTTCATTAAAACGTTCGCACCTTTTCCATTTAATACAGCTTCTATTCGTCGAGGAGTATATATATATATATATATATATATATATATATATATAGTGACTTTAAAAAAATAGCATACTAACACACACTAAACAAAGTTTCTAGATAACACACTCGAAAAAGAAACAAGTATTTTGTTAATACTCCAAAAGAGGTCTAAGTAATACACTACAAAAATAGTCTCTAAGCAACACACTCTAAAATTAGTCTCTAAGCAACACACTCTAAAACTAGTCTCTAAGCAACGCACTCTAAAACTAGTCTCTAAACAACACACTCTAAAACTAGTCTCTAAGCAACACACTCTAAAACTAGTCTCTAAGCAACAAACTCTAAAACTAGTCTTCAAGCAAGATACTCTAAAACTAGTCTCTAAACAACACACTCTAAAACTAGTCTCTAAGCAACTCACTCTAAAACTAGTCTCTCGGTTTGACACTACAAAATTAGCTCTAATTCGGTATGATTGAACTATTAAGTTCAAATGGATACAATTTTCCAATTTTTTAAACTTGAAGTTGATATACATGAAAAGCTATAGCAAGTTGGAAGCTAAAAATTTCTAGAATTCCTTATACATGGCAGCCGGCCAATCGGTCTGGTGGTTAAGGTGTTAGCCTCTAGATAGGAAGGTTCCTGGTTCGAATCCGGGTCAGTACATGGATATTGTTAGCGTATGTTGTAAAGGCTGCTGGTACACCATAAACCTGTCATGGCCGAAAGTCATCACGTTGGGTTAGAGAAGAAGTTCGGAGAGTGGGGGTGTCAGCTCACGTGTTGCCTCGTCATATGACCGTGGTTCAAAATTACGTGGTGTTGTCCTCCAATCTTTCCTTTAGTGGATTGATCCCGGACCGTCGTCAATAGCCCGTTGCATCGCTCTAGTACGACGTTAATTAAAATTAACCTTACCTTCTATATTAAAGGGCGAAATATTAGCGAGTTTAGAAAAAATCGGAGGTGGTTGGGGGTTGTGAACTGTGCGGTTTTAAATTAAATCACCCGTTTATTTCACACGAAGCTAGAAGAAAAATTGTATTTAGTCCCTCAGTAGAACGAAATAACCCGTTGTGTTCCTCCAGTGTGACGTTACTTAACTACCAACCTACACGCAGAACGATTTGGGTTGGCCAGGGCCTGGCTATGAATATGAACATAACTGGTTTATTATCCTTTCCTCCGTGGAAAGGGCAGATTGTTTGACACGAATTTACCTTGAGGTATGAACTTAGATCCTACTACTGACTGCATTTCACATATACTGCGGGGGTTTCTTTCGCCCTGTCCTCCCTCTTCAATCTTCCCAACAGGATTTCCAAGTTTTTAGAATTCTGTAAATCGAACTCTTTTTGGGAAAACTTTTATAATTTTCTATTTTTAACCTTTAGAAGGGTTTACTCGCATGCAACCTACAGTCTTCACTGCGTGACTTCATGCCAGTTACGACCTTTAGGACCAATATAAACTCTCCAAAGGGTTCCAAGTGTAAAGCAACAATAAACTATTTTAAAATATTCTATTCTAAGCAAATGAGCAACATAATCTTTCGCATGAATTATTTTCAAAGGAAATGAGTAACAGAATCCTTTCCGTGAATTCTATTCTAAGGAATTAGAGCAAAAAACACTTTCTCATTAATTCTATTCCAAGGAAATGAGAAACAGACTCTTTCCAATGAATTCTATTCTAAATAAATGAGCAACAGAATCTTTCCCATAAATTCTATTCGAAGGAAATGAAAAACAGACTATTTCCCAAGAATTCTATTCTTAAGAACTGAGCAACATACTCTCTTCCCAAAGAATTTAATTCAAAGGAAGAGCACCGATATAATCGTTCCAACGAATTATATTCTAAAGAAAAGACCAATAGAAGTTTTCTAAAGTTTTAAAGAATAAATGGAATTACTGGTAAGAGATTTCGCTGTATGTGTGTGTAGTGGGGGTAAAAACAATACTTCACTTCTCGCAAATCTCAGAGGTTAGTTGTCTTGTGGAGTTTTATAGATAAGTCAGCTCCATTTGCTTAGTGACTTTCTAAATTGCCGCTTTGAAGCTACAGAAAAGCCTTCGCTGCAATATTAAAACTTTGAGAAAAAGACTTTTAGCCCAGTTTTGTTAAGCCCAATTAACACATTATACCGGCTAGCCGTAAAACGACGACCATCCCAACGTACCCCCCCCATGACAGAGCAAGGGTAATTATTTTTTAAATGGCCGCTTAAAAACAGGAAACGTCCATTCCATTTCTTCCTGAGATTCTGGCGCCTGAGCCGAAAGCGTCCCCTTGTTCATAGTCACAAGGGGACTCTATCAGTTTTGGCGCCAAAATTTCGGGAAGAATTCTTATTCGCCAGTTACACTACATGGTTTCCATGCCTAAAAAAAGCAATTATTCTTACCTTATATATGAAAGGGCAAAATATTAGCGAGTTTAGAAAAAATCGGAGGTGGTTGGGGGTTGTAAACTGTGCGGTTTGACATTAAATCACCCGTTTACTTCACACGCGGCCAGCAGAAAAATTGTATTTAGTCCTTCAAGAGAACGAAATAACCCGTTGTGTTGCTCCAGTTCGATGTTAATTAACTAACTACCTACATACAGAACGATTTTGGTTCGCCAGGGCCTGGCAAGGAAAATGAATATTTCTGCTGGCTCATTCTGCTTTCCTCCGAAGAAGGGGCAAATTGCTAGAAACGAGTTGACCTTTTGACCTTGAGGTACAATCGTCTATCTTACACCTCACTGCCTTTGTCATATACTGCAGGGGTTTCTTTCTCCCTCTGTCCTCCCTCTTCAATCTTCCCAACAGGCATTCCAGGTTTTTAGAACTATTTGCCTCAACTCGTTTCACACCGAGTAGAAGAGATGTACTGCGGAGGATTATTTCCTCTCTCTCTCTCTCTCTCTCTCTTTCATCTTGTCAAAAGGTGTTAAAAGTTTTTAGGATTCTGTAAGTCGAACTCTTTTCGAGAAAACCTTTAAAATTTTATATTTTTAACCTTTTGAGAGGCTTACTCGAATGCTTCCACCATGCAACCTGCAGTCTTCACTGCGTGACTTCTAGCCAGTTATTAGCTTTAGGACCAATATAATCTCACCAAAGGGTTCCAAGTGTAAAAGAACGATATAATGTTTTAAAAAATTATATTGCAAGGAAATGAGCAACAAAATCTTTCCCACGAATTCTATTCTAAGGAATAGAGCAACAAACTCTTTCTCCTTAATTCTATTCTAAGGGAATGAGCAACACTCTTTCCCACAATAATTCTATTCAAAGGAAATGAGCAACAGAATATTTCCCATGAATTCCATTCGAAGGAAATGAAAAACAGACTCTTTCCCACGAATTATATTCTTAGAAAATGAGAAACAGACTCTTTTTCCCCCCAAAGAATTCAATTTAAAGGAATAGCATCGATATAATCGTTGAAGCGAATTATATTCCAAAGAAAAGACCAGTAAAAGTTTTCTAAAGTTTTAAAGAATAAATGGATTAATGGTAAGAGATTTCGCTGTATGTGTAGTGGGGTAAAAACAACACTTCACTTCTCGCAAATCTCAGAGGTTAGTTGTTTTGTGGAGTTTTATAGATAAGTCAGCTCCATTTGCTTAGTGACTTTCTAAATTGTCGCTTTGAAGCAACAGAAAAGTCCTCACTGCAATATTAAAACTTTGAGGAAAAGATATTTAGCGCAGAGTTGTTATGCCGAATTAACACATTATACCGACTAGCCGTGAAACGACGTCAATCCTAACGTAACCCCCCCCCCCATGACAGAGCGAGGATAATTCTTTTTTAAATGGCCGCTTAAAAACAGCAAACGTTCCTTCCATTTCTTCCCGAGATTTTGGCTCCTAAACCAATAGCGTCGCCTTGTTCACGGTCACATGGGGACGCTATCGGTTTTGGCGCCAAAATCTCGGGAAGAATTCTTAATCGCCATTTACACTTCATGGTTCCATGCCTAAAAAAAGCAATCGTGTCACGTTTTGCAAATATAAATATTCGGGTATTTTAAGGTAAGGTAAGGTCAGGTAATTTAACTAACGGTTGGGCTAGAGCAACACAACGGGCTATAGACCCATAACTATTCGGGATCAGTCTCAAAGACTATTGGTTCAAATGGGTACAATTTCCCAATTCCTAAAACTTAAAATTGATATACATGAAAAGCTATTACAAGTTGGAAGCTAAGAAGTTCCAGAATTATTTATATATGACTTTCAAACAAACGGTCTGGTGGTTAAGGTGTTAGCCTCTGGATCGGAAGGTTCTTGGTTCGAATTGGAGATTCGATGTCGATGTTTTCAAAACATCGATGTATTGGAGTCGATGTTTTAGTAACATCGATCTTTATACTTGTCGATGTTTTTACACTGTCGATTTTTTATTTTTAATTAAAAAAAGTACCGTTATAAAAATTTAAAAAATAACCAAGTAGCATAATTTTGATAATCAGCAAATTGAACATACTTTTAGACAAAAGTATCCAAGGGTGAAGGGTCTGAAAAGTAGGGATGAGACATCGATGTCGATGCTTTCAAAACATTGATGTTTTAAAAAAACATCGATGTATTGGTGCCGATGTAGCATTACTAATTGCTAAACCAGTTTAAAGAAATGGAAAAAGTTTAAATACACTGAATTTTAAAAACATCGATGGATAGGGGTCGATGTATTATCAACATCGATGTTTTAATTTTGAACATTGAGGTTTCAAAACATCGATGTTTAGCTATCGATGTTGCATCGCTAGTTTCTAAAACAGATTTAAGAAATGGGGAAAGAAGTTTTAATTCACTGAATTTAAAAAACATCGATGGTTTGGGGGTGATGTACTAACAACATCGATGTTTTGCTATCGATGCCGCATCAATAGTTGCTAAACCAGTTTTAAGACATGGGGAAAAAAGTTTAAATACACTGAATGGTATCAGTGCATGGATATTTGTAAGCGTATGGTGTAAAGGCGGCTGGTGCACCTTAAATCTGTCGTGGCAGAAAGTCCTCACGTTGGGTTGGTGTGGAAGTTTGGAGAGTGGGGTACAAGCTCAGGTGTTGCCTCGTCATCTGACCATGGTTCAAAATTACCTGATGTTGTCCTCGGTTCTTTCCCTTAGGGGATTGATCTCGGATCGTCGTCAATAGCCCATAATGTTGCTCTAATACAACGTTAATTAAAAATTATCAAATTATCCGGACCTTCGACAATTGCCTATTATTGTTGTTGTCGTCATGCGGGCCATATATGGCCCAAATGGGGGTGCCATTGTCCCGGAGGGTTGGACTTCTTCATACATGACACATCCGTTTCACAGGAAGGTCCCTTTCACACATCCATTCACTCACACATATCGCAATTTAGATCCCAATGAGAGGCCGATAACCCCCTGATCAGGTACCCCCAGAGGTATTGATTTGGCATGGGAACATGGAGGACTTTGTGACCACGACCTATTTAACGTGCCCCAGCCACCATTAACCACTGACTGAGCTACCGCGGCTCTATTACCTATTGTGTTACGTTATTTAACTACCACCAATTTTACCTAAATAACGAATTCTTATTTGTCAGTAAGACTTCATGGGTGAGCCGCGGTAGATCAGTCAGTAGAGCGTCGGGCTCGCATCGGAAGGGTTGTGGGTTCTGTCCTCAGCGGAGCCTGCAATTCTGATGGTTGCGAGATCGGCGCTTAGACCTGGCTAAACTCCGTCGTGTTCGCTAATGGTGGCTGGGGCACGTTAAATAGGTCGTGGTCACAAAATCCCCCATGTTTCCATACCAAATCAATACCTCTGTGGGTACCTGATACTGGGGTTATCGGCCTCTGATTGAAATCTAAATTACAATATGTGTGAGTGAATGGATGTGTGAAAGGGACCTTCTTGTAAAACGGATGTGTCATGTATGAAGAAGTACAACCCTCCGGGGCAATGGCACCCCCAATTGGGCCATATATGGCCCGCACGACAATAATTTCATGGTTGATATGCATCAAAAAGGAATCGTATCGAGTTTTTACATCGATAATAAATAATAAATGCCTTTTTTGACATTCTTTTCGGATATCAGCTTCGTCTTTGAAACTTATTTTGAGAGTGGCACAGTCTCCCTCATGGTTTTCCCGATTCCCCTCTAATTTCAATGCAGAACGTTTTTTTTTTATTGTTTTCAGACATGTCTAGATGTATTTCACCTAGTGCGATTTTCTACACGCATTTTACTGGTTTTTTTCTTGATTAAACTCTTGAGGCCGCAATGGATCGGTTTGTTCAATGCGCTAGTGACCTACGAGTTGTAGGATGAGCATGTTGGATTCCTCACTAGTGTATCACTCTTCTGCGTCAGTAAAACCTTTTTTGTGTGTATGTCACTTGCTTGACGTTGTCATTCTTGTGTTAGGCGCAGCGTGGCCGAGTATGGCCCTTGCGCCATAAAACCCAACCAACCTGATCAGATACGATTAAATAAATGCTAATCGTGATTTCCTTTTAAACATAAAATATGTATTGCGAGGTAAGACATTTCTTTAGTTCTGAAGCGACAATATATAAAGAAAATAAGCAAATAGTGCTATAGCACCGATTTTCAAGCATTTTCATCGCAAGGCATATGTAAGCTAATTACTAAAATTCTGCCAATCACCAAAAGTGCATCATATTTTTTGCCGAGGTGACAAATAATAGATGAATTTTGACAAACAAATAAGCTAAGAACTAAGAGACTAAGAAAAACGAACTTTTCCCCCTCTTGCGTGCATATATGTATATTTACAATGCACAACGTAGTATAATGATTTAATGTAATTACTGTATACATGTAATGATGTACATGTGTAATATGCTCTAATATTCTGGGTAGACATGTCACCTCCAGTGGCATGCTCTACTCATCTAGCCACATTTATTTCAATTGGTACAGTGTCTCACAACACTGAGTGTGTGTTGGTGTTATATTGGCATTTATTTTTGCTTATAGTCGGTATTCATCTAAAAATTATTTATATAAATTTACAACCATGGATTCGATTAAATGCAAGCATAGAAATTTTAAATTCGTCACTTTCCTCACTTGTAAAACTGACCAGATCTTGATGTACTAGATATCTCGCAATTAGTGAAAAAGTCTTACTGGATCTTGATGGACAAGATACCTTGCCATTAGTAAAGAAGTCTTACTGGATCTTGATGGACGATATACCTTGCCATTAGTAAAGAAGTCTTACTGGATCTTGATGGACGAGATATCTCGTCATTAGAAAAGAAATCTTACCGGATCTTGATGCACGAGATATCTCGTCATTAGAAAAGAAATCTTACCGGATCTTGATGCACGAGATATCTCGTCATTAGAAAATAAATCTTACCGGATCTTGATGCACGAGATATCTCGTCATTAGAAAAGAAATCTTACCGGATCTTGATGCACGAGATATCTCATCATTAGAAAAGAAATATTACTGGATCTTGATGGACGATATATCTCGTCATTAGAAAAGAAATCTTACCGGATCTTGATGCACGAGATATCTCGCCATTAGAAAAGAAGTCTTACTGGATCTTGATGGACGATATACCTTGCCATTAGTAAAGAAGTCTTACTGGATCTTGATGGACAAGATATCTCGTCATTAGAAAAGAAATCTTACTGGATCTTTATGGACGAGATATCTCGTCATTAGAAAAGAAATCTTACCGGATCTTGATGGACGAGATATCTCGTCATTAGAAAAGAAATCTTACCGGATCTTGATGCACGAGATATCTCGTCATCAGAAAATAAATCTTACTAGGTCTTGATGGACGAGATATCTCGCCATTGGAAGAGAAACTTTACCAGATCTTGATGGACGAGGTATCTCGCAGTTAGAATAAAACCTGACCAGGTCGTGATGGACAAGATATCTCGTCATTAGAAAAATTGACCAAACCTTGATGGACGAGATGCTTCGTCATAACACAGTAGCTGACCAGATCTTTATGAACGAAGTATCCCGTTGGTTTGAATAAAACTGACAACATCTTGAAGGACGAGAAATCTCGACATTAGAAAGAAAACTTGACCAGATCTTGTTCTCGGTATCATCAAACAATCGGCATTGCATTGATGACGAGATATCTCGTCATTAGCAATGTTGGTCAGATATTGGTAGACGAGATATCTCGTAGAAATCACTTGATGGCTAGGAGCTGGAATGGACACTTCAATCTCGATTTTCTTATAAAACATTAATTACCGCTTAACCGAAGTAACCACAACGTTTCGACGTTTGTTTTTTGAAAACATAATATTTGTGTATCTTTAGTATTTTACATGTTAACCAGCTGGAATAGCAACAGGTGGGTTGCAAGTTCGAAACTTGATTCATACAAACACCGTCGTGTACATGGGAGGTGGTACACTCTATTTGTCGTGGTTTCAAATGTTCTCACACTGACGTGATGTAGAAATTTGCATAGTGGTGCGCTGGCTCGGTGTTGTTCTCTTCTGACCGTGGCTTAAAATTGCGAGATGTTGTTCTTTGATTTTTCCCTTTGGGTTTGATCCCGAATAGCCCGTTGTGTTTATTACTCCAGTGCGACGTTAATTGATTACCTACCTACCGTTATAAGGAAGCAGTTTTGGTTATTGAAGCAACACCATGGTTTTTATAGGGGTGATGAATACATTCTGAATACCGTATGTAAATCGAAATTATGATGACTGAAGGGGATACTATTTTGAAAGGTTATTACTTAATATTTTGAATTTTACCTTTATCTGATCAGTAAAATTCTTCTAATTCGGGTGACATATTGGATTTCTTCTTTTGACAAATGGGTTACTTTCTGTAAAATACTTTTACAAATTATTTTCTTTTATTTTTCGGTAAACTAACTCTGTGCTCAGATGGCAAAGTGTTATAAGTCCTTTTCCCCAAAAAATTGTTTAAGTCTAGTCCTAGAGTCCATCCTAGAGTCTGTTTTGTTAATGTTTAGAAGGTAGCAAAATGTCGTAAGTCTTTCTCTTTCAGTTCTTGAGAAAACAATGGTGGAAAATTGTAATTATTCAAAAACCATAGAACCACTTGTTGAATATTGAATCTTAAAATTGCTGTCACGAAAAATTAAAAAAAGTGACATAACATTTTGCAATCTGAGCACAGAACTGTTCTGTGATTAACTGCATTCGTAACGACAAGAAACTGCTGTTTTGTATCGAATGTTCACAAGCCCTTTTCTCAAAATGTGATTTTCCCCCACTCGTATGCTATTCAAATTACGTTGTATTAACAATGAATCCGAAATTTTAATCTATATAAATAAGTATAGAGAGTTTGTTTGTACATTGAATATTTTCCACCCATTTCGAGTTTTCTATTCGTTTTGGACCCTTCTGATGCCAAATCCTTCTCTTTCGCGTTTGGTGTCTGTCTGTTTGCTTGTCCCTCTGTCTGTATGTATTGTATATGTCCTATACACGTCCACACGGTTTAATATATTTTCATGAAACTTTGCATACTGTGAGTACTTATCTTCATTTAGTGATTGAACTTGGTCGCGTTAGTCTGTCTGTCCGTCTTTCTATTCTATGTTCCATTTTGTGTTTAAGTTTTTGCACAGACATCACATGAATTTTATTCCAGATATTTGATTGCAATATACTTTATTTTATACATTATATATTAGTTTAGTGAATGCAATATTAAGAATTTCTGTATGGTTATATTTAGATAAGTTTCATGCTTGAACACCTGAGTAAGTATACTTAAATCAACCATAATATGGTAGTTTTGGAAAAATTGGAACGCATATTGAGT
This sequence comes from Metellina segmentata, assembly GCA_947359465.1. Lineage (NCBI taxonomy): Eukaryota > Metazoa > Arthropoda > Arachnida > Araneae > Tetragnathidae > Metellina > Metellina segmentata. The sequence goes on from OX375877.1 coordinate 58,574,295, forward strand.
ATTAGGATTACTTAAATTACTTTACCAGTACTGATGAAAAAACAATTATTTTTCCAATTTTTATTTTTATTTTTATGGAATTTTAGCTATGATTTATTTCAAGTCTTATTTTTGTTCTTTGCGCAATGTAAACGATTTCCGAATACTTAGGTAATGGTAATGGTAATTTTAGTTAACGTCGTACTAGAGCAACACAACGGGCTATTGACGACGGTCTGGAATCAGTCCCTTAAGGGAAAGATTCGAGGACAACACCTCGTAATTTTGAACCACGGTCAGATGACGAAGCAACACCTGAGCTGGCACCCCACTCTCCAAACTTCCACGCCAACCCAACGTGAGGACTTTCGGCCACGACAGATTTAAGGTGCACCAGCCGCCTCTACACCATACGTTTACAAACATCCATGCCCGGACACGGATTCGAACCAGGAACCTTCCGATCTAGAAGCTAACACCTTAACCACTATACCGGTTGGTCGGCTCCGAATACTTAGGACAGACGATATGTTTTAACGATCGGGAATGAAACGGAAACTGGTGTTGGTTGATATTTGTGATATTTCTTGTTTCTTTCGCTCTGAATTAATTGCGCACTTCTAAATTTTGTGCGCTTCTTAGTTGTAAGTTGTGGCATCTGCGAGATCAAGAGATAAAAAGGAACCACAAATTAATATCTTTAGAACAACTTTTCCCAGACATCTTTTATTTTGTTGTATTTCGCTGTTTTCAGTTTTAAATATTTATTGTTTTAATAAATGTATATTTTTCTTCCCATCACACTCAACATTACCACAACGTATTCGATTTAAAAGTGTGGTTGGCGAGCGTAAAGGAGAAGGGGGCGGAGCCCCCTAGTTATTTAAAAAGACTTAATAATTAATTATTAATTAACTAATTATACGTGTTTCTTTAACTACTGATTTATTTTCTTAGGTTGTCAATAGGCGCGATAGCCCGGATGGAAAAGTAACAGAATAGCAACCGGAGGTTTGCGAGTTCGAAACTAGGTCCAACCAAAGATATTCGTGTATAAGGGGGCTGGTGCATGTTAAACCCGTCGTGACATCATATGTCCCACGTTGGCGAGGTGTGGAAGTTGGGAGAGGTGGGAAATTGACTGAGTAGTTCTCCTTACAAAACAAGCAGGTGGTATCCATGGAATCAAGGTTGCCAAGTTCCACATTGAGATCATTGTCGGTGTTTACTAGTGGAGGTTCATTTGAATCCTCACAGTCAGAAGAGCTTGAGACTTTAAGATTCCTTCCTTTAGTTGAAACTCATAGATGTCACATAGTAACTTGAAACCACGAGTATGCGATATTAAATACATCTGCGATATTTGGATCACCTACTCTATTCTTTTTATTTGATACAGTACGCTTAATTAAATCAGTGAGAAATATTTGGTTTAATAAAAAAAACTCCTCGTCGAGTTTTGCACTTTCCTTCCTCTGATAACCATTTTAAAATATCTGCTGCTAAATTCGAAGATCTCCAAGATATTTATGAATCTAAAAAATATAATCTTGTAAAGATTGCACCAAAATTTTCTAAAAAATTATCAAAATTAAAGATTTATACTCCACAATACTATGTTATACTTTTTATATATATACTTTTACAGATTTATACTTTTTGAAAGACAAAATGTGTTACTGGCCTTGAATGTATTTCATGAAACTAATAGTGCTGCTCTAGCTCCTGGAACTGAAGAGAAAGTTAAAGATAAAATAGGAACTAAGGAATATGATCATTTTTTAAAATGGTGGAACATTGTTAATGTAAAAATTCTGGGAAAGATAAGACACTTGAAAATTCTTTTTGTAATCCAGTTAGGAGTTAAGAACAAATGCGTATGACATCCCTGAAAATTTTTTAGGATTGGCTTGTTTCCTGGAACAACATTAATTTATTACCATTAAATGAAAAGAAAGAACTAGGATTACCAGGAAAGGGTGGTAAATTGTCAAAGGAAAACATTTTGCCCTTCAGTTTACAACAATATCATTAATAGCAATGGCAACTCAGGTTTTCAAAGTGAATACACCAGAAGGTAACTATTAGGAAAATTCCAAACAGATAGTCTGGAGGCAAGATTTGGGCAATATTTACAAATATCTGGGAGAAATTATAATGTTTCATGCTTACAAATATTTAAATCGGAAAACAAGCTAAAAATCTTAAATTCGATCAATTTTTATTCAGAATAAAGGGGCATTTCAAATGAAATCTTTAGAAGTCTTTGAAACAATTGCAGAAACTTCAGATGATATTGAAATTGATGAAAAACTATATGTTTATGACACTCATACTGATGTAGAAATATATCAGAGGAAATTCCAGCATTCATATATGAATCAGGATATGTTGGCAAGCAAGTTATTAGATTGTAATATTTGTAAATCAAACGTTATCACAACAAAAAAATTATAACGTGAACTGAAACTGTTTGCAAATATGTATTACTTCTAGACCTAGGAGGCTTAAAATGACCCACTGAATATGCTCTGGAAATACTTGTAAAAACTTTCAAAATATTTAGAAAATTTATTCGAAAAGAGACAAATTTTTCAAAGCAAAGAATCAGAAACGTATTTCAAACTTAAGGTACTCTGAAAAAAAAAAACTCACGGCTGAAGACTGAAAATGTGTACGTCTTTTGCTCATTCGCGTCAGAAATTTCGCTTTTTTCGACTTTGACACTTACTACATCCTGAACAAATAGTAGCATCGGAAAAAATCTTTTTCATGTTGTTCCATGTACAATTTTGAACAAACTGTTAATTTCGTAATTATCTTTTCCGTACTTTCTCGGGAAATTTTTTAAGAATCGAGCGAAAAAAAGGAGCTTTCAATCCTATACGGCGACATCTTTTTTTTAATATAGATAGAAAGTGACAGTTTGACCTTGAGGAACGGTCTTCGATCCTACTGACCTCCCACCCCTCCTCTCCTTTTTGCTTCAACTCATTTCACACCGAGTAGAAACATATACTGCGGGGATTTGTTTCCTCTCTCTCTTCAATCTTGTCAACAGGTGTTCCGAGTTTTTACAATTCTGTAAGTCGAACTCTTTTTGGGAATACCTATAAAAATTTCTGTTGTTAACCCTTTGAGGGGTTTACTAGCATGATTCCCCCATGCATCCTGAAGTCTTCCCTGCGAACTTCTGACCACTTATGACCTTTAGGACCAATATAATCTCTCCAAACAAAAGGGGTTCCAAGTGTAAAGGAATAATAGAATGTTTCAAAAACATGTTATTCTACGGAATTCCCATGAATTCTATTCTAAGGAAATGAGCTACACGCATTTTCCAAAGAATTCTACTCCAAGCAAAAGCACCGATAGAATCGTACCACAAAATTAAATTAAAAAGAAAAGACCAATGGAGAAGCTTCCTAAAGTTTGAAATAATTAATGGATTCTCTGGAAAGAGATTTCGCTGTGTGTTTGTTGTGGGGTAAAAACAACACTACACTTTCCGCAAATCTCAGAGGTTGGTTGTCTTGTGGAGTTTAATAGATAAGTCAGCTCCACTTGCTCAATGACTTTATAAATTGTCGCTTTGAAGCTCAAGAAAAGAATATTATTTATGTTAAAACGCAATCAAAAATACACTACCCTACAATCATGGACTGAATAGCAAGATGTGATGTTATAAGTGAAAGAATACATGCTTTAATAGGGGGATGGTCCCCCACGTGCTGACCCTACTAACAACACACTAACAACCCTTCTGTGCAGACTTTCAACAAAGTTTTGATTCACAGCTATGGGTATTTGTGTGCAACCTGCTGCAAGAATGTCTCCAGCTCAGCTGTAGATTTCGGACGTGTTTCCCTGGTCCGTAAGCGTCGCTCTAACTCGTCACACAAATGTTCTATGGGGTTTAGCTCGAAACTCTAGGCAGGCCAGGGAAGACGTTTTACATCCATATCTCGATACCAATGCTTGACAGAGGCTGCAACATGACATGGAGCGTCGTCGTCCTGGAAGTAACATTCGTCGATTCCATAAAATTGCCAGAGCGTAGGAAGAACCTGATTGTTCAAAATGTTCATGTAGGCGTCGGAGTTCAATTGACCAGGAACAACCTGCAAAGGTCCCAGGACATACCACGAAAAATACCCCAAACAAGGAGTCGGGTTTAATGCAAATAAACAGGCGTCCTGTTCATTATTATAGGATAGTGTATATATATAATCGATATCAAGTAATAGACATTAAGACACAATGAAAGCTTCCCTGATACAAAAGGAATAAATACACCTTTATAATATTTCCACTGTTGCAGCAGGAAACAGCATCAAACACTCCCAGTTTTAAAGTTTGGATGGTTACAAACACATTTTTTGGAACACGAGTCCAAATCACATTGTTCACCGATACATTTGGGTTTTGAGTCTTTCTGTAAACACATTTTTTTAACAATTCTGGATTCGCCAAGTCTTTGAAATTTGATTTAATTGCCTCCATAATAGTCAAGGCAATATGTGTGTGTTTATCGTGGTAATCATAATAATACACATCACTTTTAGCTACAGCACGTTGAAATTTCCACCAGCTTTCATTCCCAACTGGAAAAAGACCGTGATTTGGATTTGAGTTACTTGACAGTAAATAAAAATATTCTGCCCTAACAGATTGTTGCATATTGTACAGAGAACCAACATTTATCCTTTATTGCTAGTATATAATAGATCAAATGGCATGTCTCAGAAAGTGTTAACAACCTATATTGCATGGAAAATTAATCAAAATAGTTAGAAACACAGCTAAATGGTTACAGTTAACTCTACTGTTACCAGATTACCGAAAATAATTTGAGTAAAGTAAAGTAAAAAATATAATATGCATTGTTGAGCAACAAAGAGTAGAAATGTCCACAAACGATTTGTTTACATTTGAAAGGCCGTGTCATCAGTGAAGTGCTTATTGAAAACGTGCATAATTTTAAAACTTCCTCTTATTCTATTACCTAGTGTGATATATCATTCGAAAGAGGAGATTTTTAACTATATAAATGAACATTAAAATAGAAATTGATTTGTTTAGTCGAATTTTGCTTTCCCGGTCCCTTTAAGATGTGTACTAGGAGAGAATATTATGTTTTGTGGAGTGGTACAGAGGTGGTTGATCATAGCAACGAAAAAACCTGAATGACTCATCATGGTGTTTGGACTTCGGACAAACTTATCTCCCCATTAAACACCTCTGCTTGCGTTGCCTGGACGATTTGAACACGCTTGGTATATGTCCTTGACTGACCTTGATTCCTATCCATCTTTTTCACTTTTCACCCCTAACTCGTGTTTGGAGAAAGGAGGGTTTTAGGTTGTGCTTAAACAGTCAGTATACATCTAAAAATTATTTATATTAACAAAAGAAGAATTTTAAAAGTGGCTTGAGCGATGGATGCTATTGAAATGCACAAGCATAGAAATTTAAAATTATTTTCATTTAAACGTAATTTTCGTTGTCAAGGCAACATACCATTTAACGCCCTTGATGGTTGTCTCGACGAGGAATCACCTCAGTTGCAAAACTGACCAGATCTTGATGGACGATACATCTCATATTTATAAAATAAATCTGTTAGAATACACTTACCTTTCTTTTCTGAATTTTACTAAGCGAATATATTTGATAATTCGTACTTTAGGTAAATCTTGTCACGGTTATGCAAATCTTGTCACGTGATCTTTCATACTATTATAAAAGCGGTTGAAATCTGTTGCACCAATATTCCCGTTCTCACTTGTTTGATCACGTGCCCGCTTACTTGATCTCTTGATTAAGTTATTAGATTTATTTTTCAATGTAACTATGCGTCGTTTGTAATCTTTTAATTTTAACTTGATCTTTTGAATAAATTCTAATTTTGATTTTTAAAGACTTCGTCATGGTGTACTATATTATATCAGCTTAATAGAAGGTGATAGTTAATTCAAATCACTGCGTGGACCTCTAATTTATCTTTAAATTCAATCAAAATCTTACTGAATATTTAGGGTCAAGAGATATCTCACAATTATAAAAATCTTAAAGGATCTTGATGAACGAGATATCTCGCCATTAGAAAATAAATCTTACTGGATCTTGATGAACGAGATATTTCGCCATTAGAAAAGAAATCTTACTGGACCTTGATGAACGAGATATCTCGCCATTAGAATAAAACCTGATCAGGTCGTAATGGACAAGTTATCTCGTCAGTAGAAAAACTGACCAAATCTTGATAGACGAGGTATTTCGTCATTACATAAAAGCTGATCAGATCGTGAAGGACGATAAATCTCGTCATTAGAATAAAAATTGGACCATATCTCGATCTTGGTATCATAAAAAATTTGGCAATATAATGATGACGAAATATCTGGTCATTAGCAAAGTTGGTCGAATCTTGGAGGACGAGATATCTCGTAGAAATCTCTTGTTGGGATGGAATGAACAATTTAATTTCTATTTTTCTTATAAAACATTTAATTTCAATAACACAAAGAAATTAATTAAAAAAATTCGCAGAAAGGGAGTCAGATGGGGGACATGCTGCCTATCCTTTTCACTCGCTGAATTAACCGGTACGTTTTGACGTTTACTTTCGGATAACGTATTGTTTGCTGCGCATTTCTTTATAATTTTACGTGTTAACCAGTTGGAATAGCAACTGTGAGTTCGAAATTAGATCCAAACAAACATCTTCGTGTACATGGGAGCTGGTACACATTAAATCTGTCATGGTCTAAATTGTCCTCACACTGACGTGATGTCGAAATTTGGAGATAGGTGCGCAGGCCTGGTGTTGTCCTCGTAATCTGATCGTCGTTCAAAATTACGAGGTGTTGTCCTTGGTAATTTTTTAATTAACATATTTTTATTAACGGTCCGGGATCAATCCCAAGGGAAAGATTCGAGTACAACACCACGTTATTTTGAACCACGGCCAGATGGCGAGGCAACAACTGATCTGGCACCCCACTCTCCAAACTTCCACATCAGCCCAACGTGAGGACTTTCGGCCACGACAGAAAGGGGCACCAGCCGCCTCTACACCATACGCTTACAAACATCCATGCACTGACCCTGTAGGAAGCAGGAACCTTCCGATCTAAAGGGTAACACCTGTACCCACTAGACCGGTTGGTTGGCGTTGTCCTTGGCTCTTTGTCCTTCATCCAGGACGACCGTCACCAATAGCCCGTTTTGTGTATTGCTCCAGTGCGACGTTAATTAACTACCTACCGTTATAAGGAAGAATTTTGGTTAAGGGGGTCCGGGACACATCAGAAAAATATTTTTATTAATTAATTTAGAATTTTGAATTTTTTTGTACTGATTACCCATCCAAATAATAAGCAAAATCAAAACACAAAATTTTTCCAAAAGTTTTTTAAAAATTTTAAATTAAAATTTTTTGAAAAAAAGAGGGGTCATTTTAAATTGCTAAGGCTCAAAATATTCTTGGTCGATTTTCAAAATTCTTGCAGTAAATTATTCACAAATTTATAAACTTTAATTTTGATTCAGCAATTTAAAAATTATTAATTTAATAAAAAATAAAAAATATTTGAATGAAAATTTTTGAAAATTGTAAGGTACTTGTTTTTTAAAAAGTCATATTTTTAAAAGTAAATATTTGTTTCAAATTTGCTGAATCAAAATTAAAGTATAATGTTTGAAAAATATATATTCCAAATTTCAACCCTTAAACTTTATCGGTTTACGACTTATAGCAATTTGAATACAGGAAATCTTGAAAAATGTATCATGGAGAAAAACGTATTTAAAGTTTTAAAGACAGATGTTGTTGCCATGACAACAACTGTCAAGAGTGTTAGATTTTCGAAACAACGCACCACAAAAATTATTACATCTCTAGTTCTAATTAAGATAGAAACATGATTTAGACGTCATTTTAAGCAGAAAAACACAGAGAATTTCTTAAAATAATAATAAAAAATTCGAAAATTTGACGATTTTTGTGTCCCGGACCCCCTTAAGGAATCAACACCATGGTTTTAATAGGGGTGATGAATACCTGAACCCTCAACTTCTATAACCCCTGTACTTCCATTTACATTCTGAAATACCGTATGAAATGGAAATTATGACTGAAGGGAATACAATTTTAAAATGTTGTTCTTAATATTTTGACTTATACCCCTATTCGATAGTTCGATAGGTAAAATTCTTCGAATTCGGATAATATAAGGGATTTATGGTTTTTTTATACCTAAAAGGGCTTAAAAAGAGCATATATATATCTCTCTATATTAAAAAAAAGTTGCCGCCGCCGCAGAATTGAAATTTTTGTTGTTTAGCTCCATTCTTAGACGGTTTCCCGAGAAAGTACTGATCGGAAAAATATGAAATTAACATGCTTTGTTCTTCATCGTATTCCCTGGATAATTATTAGGATTTTTTTACGATGCGACTATTAGTTTAGGTTTTATTAAGTGTTAAAGTTGAAGAAGTGAAATTTCTTCCGCGAGTGAGCAAAACACATTCAAAATTTCAGTCTTTAGTCGTGAGTTTTTTTTTAAGAGTACCTCTCAACGTAAATTTTTGCAGCTCGTCGAGTTTTTTTTTAAATTTAAATGTGGTTCTTGGTAATATTTTTTTGAAATTCGGGAAAAATCGGGACATTTTTGTTACATTTTTTTAAAACTGCCGTATCTATATCTAATTACTATTAGTTTTTAATTTTTAAAATATCGCAGTATACCTCAGAATATACTCTTTCTTACGGTACTATTATTTTTGAAATCGGTTAATAATTAAATTGGATGCGATCAAAAGTTCGTGATACAAAATTCGGAATCTTCGGATATTTTCGCTACGTTTTGTTAAAACCGTTATGTCTACGGCAAAAACCATTATTTTTTAAATTTGAGAACATCACTGAATACACTACATTACACTCTTTCTTATGGTACAATTATTTTTCAAATTGGTTAATAAACAAAATCGATGCAATTAAAAGTAGGTCATACAATTTTCGGAACTTTCAGATCGTAACTTCCGATACAAAACTAAAATGGTCATATCTATATAGTATTACTGTTAGTTTTTAATTTTAAAAATATTGCAGTATACCTCACAATGTACTCTTTCTTACGGTATAATTATTTTTAAAATTGGTTCATAAATAAATTTGATGCAATCAAAAGTTGGTGACACAAATTTCGTATTTTTCAGTTCGCATAGCTGGTTCCGCAAACAGCAGTGGGTTGCATTTTCTACTATCGGGTTTGCCAGATATCAAATTTATCGTAGCAACAATTGCCATAAAAACGATTTCTTTTTATTTGGCGAGGAAAAAGGCTCGCTTTTTTCCCTCTGTTCTCAAGACAGTTTACCGACAAAGTACAATCGTAAAGTTTTGATATTAACGCTGTTTACTTAAAATTGTACAGGGAACAAGATACAGAAGATTTTTTACTGATGCGGCTATTTGTTTAGGGTGCATTAAGTGTTAAAGCAAAAAAAAGTGAAATCAATTGCGAAAGAAGTATTGGTTTGAGAAAGCAAACCAAACGGGATTGCGTAGCAATCCCCGGGGTCGGCGAGCGTAAGCGAGCAGGGCGCGAAGCCCTCGCTGTGACGTCATGTACCGGAAAATGAAATCAGCATAATACGAATTATTCAGATAGTTTCACTCTGTGAAAGGAATGTTGGTTTGCGAAGCAAACCAAATGACATCTGTGAAAGGAGTGTTGGTTTGCGAAGCAAACCAAATGGGATTGCGCAGCAATCCCCGGGGGTTGGCGAGCGTAAGCGAGCAGGGGGCGGAGCCCTCTAGTATATATATATACGCGAAATTTTTATTGTTGTCAAAATTTGTAAAAGGGATCTCTATACTTTCTGTAAACTACTTTTACAAATTAGTTTCTTTTATTTTTCGGTAGACTGTTTTTTATTTTTTGACTTTTATTTTTCGGTAACTGTACTGTGATTAACTGCATTCGGAACTACAAGAAACTGCTGTTTGGCAACGAATGCTCACATGTTCTTTTCTGAAAATGTGATTTTTCCACACTTGTATACACGTTTCTCAAATTCCACTTATTCAGTGTACTTGAAATTTTGTATGCTGTTCAAATTACGTTGTAATTGACAGTGAATTTGAAATTTTAATGGAGAGAAAGTGAAAATAATAAACAGTTTTTCTTCACAAAAACATTAATAACACTAAAAAAAACTTCCAAATTGTAACTAAAATTTATACTAAATTTGTATTTTATGTGAGGTTGGCAGTACCATTTGAAATGCCTATTAACTCTAAACAAAATTTTAACTTCTATACCCCGTACTTTTTGTAAAAGTGCAACAACGTGTAGCTTCATTCTCAACTTTCGGCTTTTAAATGTTATTAAATATAGATCCGAAACATAAATAGTATATGTATATATATATCATAAAATACATTTTTCTCACCAATATGTTGGGTCATCAGGAAAGTTCTGCACGTTTTCAAATCGAAACCAGCTTAGTTATTATTATTTTGCTACCGTTGAGATAAGGAGTGACCTTGATTGAGGCAAATGTTTAAGGGGTTAGGTACCTTTTAAATGTCAAAATATGCAAAAAAATCACTACATTTCGAATCTTAATATCTCCATGAATAAATTATTTACATAAATGAAATTTTGTATGCAGATTTTAACTACCTTTATCTTTTTAAACTATTTAAAAAAAAAATTTCTACCCCTTAAATAAATTGTAAATTGGACCAAAATGAAATGCATTGTTTTTGTTGTTAGAATATTATATGGTGCATTGCGTGCAGTATTCTGGGCAAAATAATTATTATTCTGAGCTGAATTTTTTTCTATACTTAAAAATACATAATATAATTACAATGACGAACTCTTGTGTGTGTATTTTTTTAAATTTCTCACAAAAAAATTTTTAATAAAAAAAAATTGAATTTTTTTTAACACAAAATTAATTTTTTTTCAAAAATTTTCAACAGGATAGACAAAAAAGTTGGTCATTTTAAACATATATATGGTTTACATAATCAATTAAAATTTCATGTATTTCTAACCAACCATTCCAGAGAAATCTTGCGCGCAAGTGGTAAAATCACAGTTTTGCGATATCGTCGTTAAAAACAATTCGCTTGTGAAATTCTTTCGCATTAAAGGAAGGAAACAAATGAAACTAAAAGTAGGAGTCAAATACATTGTTTCCAGATAAAAATTAAAATTAATTAAACAATGTACATGTAGATGGCTTTAGCAATATAGAGCGTAGTCAAATTACATTTTTGTGATCACTGATATCGACGAAGTACAAAATGTAAACAAACCATTTGGCTCTAAATGTTTGATTAAGGGCTTCACTCTTTTAACCATAACTTCCGTTCTAGAGTGAAATTTTACACCAGGTTTGCTTTAAAACGTTGCTAAGAAATAGAGCATTAAAATTAGATCATAATAATTTTTTTGATTTTTTTTGAAAATTTAAAAGGTACCTAACCCCTTAAATTTGGTCTTTTCTGCTTACACTGCATAATTATAGCATGTGTTCTGGCATAATTTTTGTTTCACTGCAGTGCTAAGAATGGAGAAACAGAGAGTTCATTTTCGTCATAGTATGCTCTTTTATTTTAAGAAAGGAAAAAAATGCTAGTCAGACAGCTCGTAAAATGTGTGCTGTGTGTGGACAAAGTGCTGTTTCTGAGGCCACAGATCGAAGGTGGTTTGATAAATTTAAGCGTAGAAATTTCAGCCTCGAAGATGATACCCTCTCTGGACGACCATCCTCTAAACGGCTTTCTGTATGGTGGGACTACAATGAAATTGTTTATTACGAATTGTTGCCACAAAATCAGACAATAAATTCAGTAAAAAACAGTTCTCAAATGGCAATATTAAAAGCAAAACTCGAAGGAAAGCGGCCAGAACTGACCAATCGTCAAGGCGTTTTCTTCCAGCATGATAATGTGCTGTTCCACATTTCACTGAATGTCAGACAAAGACTTATTGAGTAAAGCTGAAATGTTTTGTGTCACACCCATATTCACCAGATATTGCCCCCTCAGATTTTCACCTCTTCAGGTCACTTCAAAATTCTCTGAACGGCCTGGAGTTCCAATTCTCTGGAGACAGTCAAATAGCACCCCGACAACTTCTTTACAAATAAGTCTAATTAAAAAAAAAAAAAAATTTTCCAGCTGCAGGAAAGATGGCAATAAGTCATAGAACAAAATTGTGCTTATGTAATTCAATAAAGCTTTTTTTATGTTTTTGTACTGCTTCGTTGAAATTTATTTTAAAAAACTCGCAGAACTTTCCGGATGACCCAATACTACTCAATATCTATTTAGCATAAGCAAATAATCAGTTAATCAAAAGAAATACACGGAAAGGGGAAAAAATATGAGATCAATCTTTATGTGTTGCAAAGATCTCGGTTATTTTCCTCCTTCGTAAACGTACCAAAACCCCTTAGCTCTCCAAATTGTTTCGACGAGATATCTCGTCAGTCAAGATCTGACCAATTTTGTTAATGTCGAGCTACCTCGTCTAGAAACTGCCGATTTTTTATGTTGATCAGATGAAGATCTGATTAGTAGAGAAGAACTGTTTTTTTCGAATGACAAAGTATCTCGCCCAAAGTTACTCCTTTGTATATCCCGACAAAGTATACCCCTTTGTATTGTCGTCAGCCAAAGTCGTCGGCACAAATACCCCGACAATGTATACCCTTTGTATACCTCGACAAAGTATACCCCGGCCGACCAACCGGTATAGTGGTTAAGGTGTTAGCCTCTAGATAGGAAGGTTCCTGGTTCGAATCCGGGTCCCGGCATGGATATTTGTAAGCGTATGGTGTAGACGCGGCTGGTGCACCTTAAATCTGTTGTGTCCGAAAGTTCTCACGTTGGGTTGGTGTGGAAGTTTGGAGAGTGAGGCGCCAGCTCAGGTGTTGCTTCGTCATCTGACCGTGGTTCAAAATTACGTGGTGTTGTCCTCGGATTTTTCCCTTAAGGGACTGATCCCGGACCGTCGTCAATAGCCCGTTGTGTAGCTCTGGTACGACGTTAACTAAAATTACCAATTACCAATGTATACACCGCCAAAGTATACACCTTTGTATACCCCGATAAAGTATACGCTTTGTATATCCCGACAAAGTATACCATTTTGTACTGTCGGCACAAACACCCCGGCAGTGTATACCCCATTGTATACCTCGACAAAGTACATCCCTTTGTATACCCCGACAATGTATATCCCTTTGTATACCCCGATAAAGTATACCCCGACAAAGTATACCCCTTTGTACTGTCGGCAGCCAAAAGTCGTCGGCACAAATACCCCGACACTGTATACCCTTTGTATACCTCGACAAAGTATACCCCGGCCGACCAACCGGTATAGTGGTTAAGGTGTTAGCCTCTAGATCGGAAGGTACCTGGTTCGAATCCGGGTCCCGGCATGGATATTTGTAAGCGTATGGTGTAGACGCGGCTGGTGCACCTTAAATCTGTTGTGGCCGAAAGTTCTCACGTTGGGTTGGTGTGGAAGTTTGGAGAGTGAGGCGCCAGCTCAGGTGTTGCTTCGTCATCTGACCGTGGTTCAAAATTACGTGGTGTTGTCCTCGGATTTTTCCCTTAAGGGACTGATCCCGGACCGTCGTCAATAGCCCGTTGTGTAGCTCTGGTACGACGTTAACTAAAATTACCAATTACCAATGTATACACCGCCAAAGTATACACCTTTGTATACCCCGATAAAGTATACGCTTTGTATATCCCGACAAAGTATACCATTTTGTACTGTCGGCACAAACACCCCGGCAGTGTATACCCCATTGTATACCTCGACAAAGTACATCCCTTTGTATACCCCGACAATGTATACCCCTTTGTATACCCCGACAAAGTATACCCCTTTGTACTGTCGGCAGCCAAAAGTCGTCGGCACAAATACCCCTTCAATGTATACCCCGATAAAGTATACCCTTTGTATACCCTGACAAAGTATACCCCTTTGTATTGTCGGCAGCCAATAGTCGCCGGCACAAATACCCCTTCAATGTATACCCCAATAAAGTATACCCTTTGTATACCCCGACAAAGTATACCCCTTTGTATTGTCGGCAGCCAATAGACGCCGGCACAAAAATTGATGACAATTGTCTGGAACACCTGGTGTAAACCGTCTTCAAGGCCGACCACCAGTGGGGTTAATTATGCGAACCCTCTATCAAATGCCAAGAAGACATTTCTGGACACAGATTTTGTTCAAGCTTCATTATTCGCCTAAACATTCTCGTTTTATTGTCAAATGATATCGTGTCGATTTTGAACACCCCGCTTTGAAGAATGACAGAAAATTGATGATCGATTCGTCGCGCTCCTATTCACTCCAAGAAGGGAGTAATCGTCAATCATCAATGAGGCGGAATCACATGCGGGAAAACGTTAAATCGGGGTCGGAGAAAAACAAAACCTAGAGCATGAAATAAAAACTAATTCAAGCAACACACCTTTTATTTCTTCTTTTACAATAGTTTATTGTTTAAAGAAATCTGTTGTTTTGGGTTTGAGTTTTGTATTTACTTGCTAAATCATTAACATCATTCTCCATAGATGTTTTAGTAAGTTTTTTAGTGTATCTAATTTGCAATTAACGAATTTGACGAAGATATTCATTTACAAACACAAATACGATTATTTGAGGTTTTCTATCTTCGCAATCGTTAGATAGAGTGAAAATTTCAACGGATTTGAAATCTACGGAGAAGTTTAAACCTCGGGTAGTCCGAATTTTATGCGTTATTTTATTAATTTATGCGCGTGCATGTCGGGTGGAGGTGGCACTCATTCTTAAAAAAATATTGTTTTTTCTTTTCAATGTTTTCAGTATAAGTAAGAACAACACCAAAAAAAAAACTGTTACGGGCAACGCTGTGCTATGCTACTAGTAACTGATTATTTTAAGAAAATCGCTTTGCGCTCCCCGCTGAAAAATGACGTTAAATGCGGGCGACATAAAATCGGGGTTTCACAGTGTATATCTTACCGCTAGAGCTCGAAATCCGTTAATGTGCACATTACGTAGCTGATCTGCAGATTAACTGATTTGCTCCGTTAACGTACGGGCCGACCAACCGGTATGGTGGTTAAGGTGTTAGCCTCTAGATCGGAAGGTTCCTGGTTCGAATCCGGGTCCGTGCATGGATGTCTGTAAGCGTATGGTGTAGAGGCGGCTGGTGCACCTTAAATCTGTCGTGGCCGAAAGTCCTCACGTTGGGTTGGCGTGGAAGTTTGGAGAGTGGGGTGCCAGCTCAGGTGTTGATTCGTCATCTGACCGTGGTTCAAAATTACGAGGTGTTGTCCTCGGATCTTTCCCTTAAGGGACTGATCCCGGACCGTCGTCAATAGCCCGTTGTGTTTCTCTAGTACGACGTTAACTAAAATTACCATTACCATTACCGTTAACGTACGGAATCAAGAGTTTTCCCCGCATTTAAACTAGGTAATGTGCACATTAACGGCTTCCGTATCTTTAAAGTTCAAAAGTTTGTTTCCCTCATTTCCTTCCCTCTCTCCCTCCACTTTTAGTTTTAATTTGGTTTTGCCAGTGTCTTGTCGTCGCCGGTTGTTTTTATTTCTCATCATTTGCGTCTTCTGCCAGTGCGTAGCATAGCTAATTCTGTTTTCAAATTCGTTTCTGCCTGTGAGCGCGTGAATTTGTGTCGTGATTTTTTTGAAGCAGATAAATTTAACTCCTTGTATGCAAGCAAGCACCGAATTGGTGAGTAAAATGAAGAAAAGATTCTTAGCAAACCTTTTTAGCCAAGATTTAAAATATAATAGTGTTTTAATGACAAAACGAAAGTATGATTACATAATTGAAAATGTAAAGCGAATAAAAGTTTCCAAGAAAAAAGAATCATCTTGAGATTATCGAATAATTCAAAGCTATGATGTGTTGACTGTACGTTCCTGTTGTTCCAGCAAAGATCTTATTTTCACTTTAACGAGTGCCTAGTAAGTCATGTAAAGATTATCTAGATAATTTGCAGATTACCTAGGTAATTTGAGAAATGGTAGCAATTTTTGGCACTTTAACGGATAGACCTAGTTAATCTGAACATCTATATATATAATTCTCTTACGTGGCACGCAAAAAAGACGTTATTTGTTATCGCGTTTTGGCAACACTGTACGATTGTTTGTTAACCAGGAAATCTCGCGCATCAATTGAATTTATAGCGTTATCGGATAAAATTTTATTGAAAAAAAAAAAGGAAATTTTAATGAGCTGTTGTAGTTAGTTTATAATAGAAATCAAAGAAAGCGGAGGATCTTTTCAGGGCCATTTAAAAAACGGTCCTTTTCAGGGCCAACAATTATACTTCAACAAGACGCTTGCACTACAACTTTCGGCAACAAACTCAGTGAAAAATTGTGGGTCGTTTGAGTGCTGCGAAAATGTACACACAAACAACATGCTGGGTATTCAATTTCCAAAGCAACGCTCACATTTCGAGTCAAAATTTGCACAAAGTTTTCATTTGAATTCTGATTTTAGAGATACTGTATATATTTTTTCTGTAATACAGCAAATTTAGATTTGAAAAACATTTTTTTGGTAACATATTTTGTAAACAATCCCTTCTGCTAGGACACATGTCTTCATTGAGGCGAGCGAAGCGAGCATAGGTTCGCGCAGCGAACCAATGAGGATTGCGAAGCAATCCTCCGGGGGTTGGCGAGCGTCAGCGAGCATGGGGCAGGCCCCCTAGTCTATACATATAATTCTCTTACGTGGCACGCAAAAAATACGTTATTTGTTTTCGCGTTTTGGCAACATTGTACGATTCTTTGTTTATTTCAAAGCCTCGCGCTTCAATTGAATTTATAGCGTTATCGGATGAAATTTTATTGAAAAAAAATTAATTTTAGTCGAGCTGTTGCAGTAAATAATAGAAATCAAAGAAAACGGAGGATCTTTTCAGGGTCATTTTAAAAAAAAGGTCCGTTTCGGGGCAAACTATTATAGTTCAACAAGACGCTTGCATTACAACTTTTGATAACAAACTCAATGAAACAGCGTGGGTGGCTCGAGTGCTGGGTAAATGTACACACAACCAACATGCTGGGTTTTCAATTTCCAAATCAACGCTCACATTTCGAGTCAAAATTTGCTCAAAGTTTCCATCTGAATTCTGATTTCAGAGGTACTGTAAATATCTTTTCTGAAAAACAGCATAAAATTTAGATTTGAAAAAAAAAATTTGGAATATCATATATTTTGTAAACAATTCCTTCTGCTAGGACACGTGTCTTCATTGATGCGAGCGAAGCGAGCATAGATTCGCGCAGCGAACCAATGAGGACTGCGAAGCAATCCTCTGGGGGTTGGCGAGCGTTAGCGAGCAGGAGTCGGGCCCCCTAGTTACCTAGATAATCTGTGGAATAACTGATTACTGCACTTTAGCGGAAACATATATATAGTATATACACAGTGATATACAAAATTGCAATTTTTAAGCAGATTATTTTCCTTAATAAGATAAAGTTTCTTACTGGAATATTTCACTAAACTATGTTATAAAATATTGAATATTTCCTTGGATTCGGCTTACTACGTTATAATATTTCAGTGCGACAGTTTAAAATTTTCGTCAATAGGGAAAAAGAGCCGAAATCCATATTAAAGCTATCTCTCCTTTATCTTAAATTTAGAAGTGCAATGTTTCTCCAGTATCACTATTTATTTAAATGCACATCGATGGACGCATCATTTCTGACAATAATATGGGCATATGATAAGATTTAATCGTCAACGATGTATGGCAAAAAAAAAATCCTTACAAATAGATTACTTAAATGGTAATATGCAATATATTAAAGTAAAATTTACATTTTAACTCGCGATAAATACTGTAGAATAAATTCGAAATGTTAAAAAAATCGATAGCGGGACAAAAGGAAACCGCCTACTGAACCCTTATGAAAGTAACTAAAACTCATATATCGTGAAGTCAGAAGAGAAGAAGCCCCATCTTCTTTTACTAGTTACACCCATTATACCCTTCAGTTGAGGTCTGAATCAATTATCATTTTAAAAGCTGAAGAAAAATAAATATTTATATCTTCCGAGTGCAAAGCCCGTTTCTTCTCGATGACCCTGTTGATTGATCGTACCGTATGCACGAGTGAACTAAAAAACGCCGTTGAAATACAGCACATACAAATGCTCACTTTACTTTGATGTACCAACAAGGAGCGAATCACGTTTGCGCGTGATCAAAACTGCACAGTGTTTGCGCAGTTCTCTGTCCACACGGGGCGCGCAATCCCTGCTGCACAGCGCAGCACGGCGCGTCTAATGTGGACAGGGCTTTACTCTTTTTAAAACCTATCACAATTCTACATCTATTTAGTTTAGCAACCGGAGGGTTGCGAGTTCGAAACTAGGTCCAACCAGAGAGCGCCATGTACACAGGGGCTGGTACACGGTTAAATCTGTCGGGTCCTCATATGGCCTGGTGTGGAAGTTTGGAGAGTGGGGTGACAGTTCCAGTATTCTCGTCACCTGACCGTGGATCATAATTACGAGGGGAGTTGTCTTCGGAATTGACTAGTCCGGAAAATTTTGCGAATGATTATTTTAATCACTAGAAGGCTCCGCCCCTACTCGCTCTCGCTCGTCAACCCCCGATGATTGCTACGCAATCATATTTAGTTCGCTTTGCGAACTATACTTTTCAACAGTGAGGGGGAGGGGATTGCTCCACAATCCATCCCCATTTGGATCATTGCTGGATTGTTCCCGGACCAATTGCGATATTTATCGCAGCGCCCAAGTAACGGAAAAGAGCCTACTTTTTTGCGTGATTAGCGGTTCCGTATATAAGCCGACCCCAGTACTTTAGTTTTAGAAAACGTTCCAAAAATTATCGGCTTATACACGGAAATATAGTGTAAATAAAAGCAAAATGCTTAAAAAAATGTCAAGAACAAAACAGCTTATTTTCACATAAAAAAAAGAAATAGCATAACATATTGTTGAAATTCAGAGGAAATCTCATCATAATTTTAAATATTTTAGCTGATCCGTGTTATTTATTGTAATAGTACTTTATAATTTTTTCATATTCAACTGTTGCTATGGAAACGTCGACCGAATTTGCCGGTTCTTCTGAAAACATTGCAAACTTTCTAACGCGTACTCTCAAATTTTATGAATAAGTTATTTAAAAAATATAACTGTGTTTATAGTCTGCGCGTGCTCTAAATTAATTATCCCGTTGAACCGCAAGACTCTATATCTCGTGACTCGCTATCTACCAATCACAATGCGAATAAACCTGAAAAAGACCGAAAATTTTTCTTGTATAATAGATTTTCCAATAAAAATCGTAAAATTTATTGATGAAATTTAATAATCAAACTTTGTGACGGGATTTTGCTGATTAGTAATTGATTTGATTTACAGATATTATCATTTATTTCGTTCCATAATTACTAGCTGTTATTTAACAATACTTAATAATTAATTATTAATTTACTAATTATATATGTTTATTTAATTACTGAATTATTTTCTCAGGTTGTAAGATCTCTACCACAAAACTGCCCACGATCGTCAGAACGTAATAGTATTGTCTGGAATGACAATGTCACCTTTCCGAAACATCCCGAGGAGAAGTCAGAAGCAAAGTTATTAGGATAGATTTTTTGTAAACGTCAAACCTGATGTTCCTCAACTAGTTCCAAGTAGGGAAAAGAGATAGTCGAGAAAAATTAAAGTTTGTTAAATGTTCTTTTATTTCATATAATTGCATTTATATTTATGCTTTTTGACTAAGCAGTGTTTCAATTATTGTATACAACCTCATCAATGTGTAATATGCCAATAACAATAGGAATTTTTTTTTCCATAGGAACGGATTAATATTATTTCCCCATTATTTCGTATGGACAAAAATTCATTTGGTATAAGTCCTGTTTGGTATGTCCAAGAATATGGAACGGATTAAGGACGTATGAGAAAAATTCTTTTGGTATACAGCCTGTTTGGTAAAAGTACAAGGATTATGAAACGGATTAAGGACGTATGAGAAAAATTCAATTGGTATACGTCCTGTTATAAATCCAAGGATATGGAACGGAATATTCGAAAACGAGCCATACAAAAATCTTTCAATTATCTTCGAGAAATCTTTAAACGGTAAATAATTAAGTAATTCCGTTCGAGAAACTTCAAGAAAATTTGGATACTGATGTTGAAAACCAGAAATAATTAAAAAAAAAACACTGTACAATTGGAAAGGTAGGTTGGTATTTTAATTAACGTCGTAGCTATTGACAACGGTCCGAGATCAAATCTCGAGAGAAATTTAGAACGAAGTTTTAAGGACAAATTATATGGAGAAGTAAAAAGAATAGTTGGAAAGTTTTTTAAGATTCGCAACTTCAACATTTGATGGATGGCAAGAGCATTAAAAAATTAAGCGAGGAAGGTGTTACTAATGCTTTTGATTTGAGAGCAATGTCTCTCTCTCTCTCCCCCCCCTCCTTCTATCTCTCTCACACACACCCAACATATCTCAATTTTCGAAATAGTTTGAAGATGCCATTATTGTCCATTTCAACTTTGAAAAGATGGTGAAAAAGGTTAGACTTTTTGGAAGGAGTTTTAGCCCCACTTTTAAGCTCTATGAAGACTAAGGCGGCAACATGACTGAAGACTACAACAAAAGCAATTAATAGAACGAATTGCTCGACATTCGTAGGTTTTTCATGTAGAAATCGTGTGTTTATTTTTCACTTATTTTCAGCAGTGTAGTAGTAGAAACACGTTCATTCACGTCACACAATGTTACTAGAGTAAACACTCTAGTAACATTGTTGCAAACAAAAAACAATAGTATTACAAATAAAAACAAATCGGACTAAGTACAATTCCACAATAAATAATTTCCGATGGAATCCGGGAAATGCACGCGAATTCCGGATTTATCCGGGCATTTGATAACCAAACGTAGGGTCATTTTTCTTCTGTGGTACAGTAACATAAAGTACAAATGGCAATGGTCGCGCCGTCTTTAAAAACTACTCTTTAAAGGCTTAGGAGTGTCCCGGACCTGCGTTTTAACCCTCCAAACTGGTTTCGACGAGATATTTCGTTCATCAACATCTTGCCAATTTTGCTAATGACGAGATATCTTGTCATTAAGATGTGGCCTATTTTTTTATGAACACCACATCAGGATCTGAGAATGTTTTCTATTAATGGGAGGATACCTTGTCATTAACAAAACGGACTGGGTTGACTCGCCAATACAACCACCAGGAGGGTTATGTAATCTTGCTTTTCATCTCTTTATGCTCATGAATAAGTTTACTTGAAGGACACGAAAAGTCCCATTTCAAACTGTCATGGACACAAATTTCTCTATTTCAAATTACAAACTCTTTTCCCCACTCTTATAGCTATAAACGTACAATGGAATGAATGGGTTGACTTGCCAATGCAACCACCGGGAGGGTTACGTAACCTTGCCAATGCTACCACCAGGATAGTTAAGTAACCTTCCAATAAAGCAACCACCAGGAGGGTTAAGTAACCTTGCCAATGCAACCACCAGGACGGTTAATTAACCTTGCCAATAAAACAACCACCAGGAGGGTTAAGTAACCTTGCCAATAAAACAACCATCAGGAGGGTTAAGCAACCTTGCCAATGCAACCACCAGGACGGTTAAGTAATCTTGCCAATGCAACCACCAGGACGGTTAAGTAACCTTCCAATAAAACAACCACCAGGATTGTTAAGTAACCTTGCCAATGCAACCACCAGGAGGGTTAAGTAACCTTGCCAATGCAACCACCAGGACGGTTAAGTAACCTTGCCAATAAAACAACCATCAGGATTGTTAAGTAACCTTGCCAATGCAACCACCAGGATGGTTAAGTAACCTTGCCAATGCAACCACCAGGACGGTTAAGTAACCTTCCAATAAAACAACCACCAGGAGGGTTAAGTAACCTTACCAATAAAACAACCACCAGGAAGGTTAAGTAACCTTGCCAATAAAACAACCACCAGGAGGGTTAAGTAATCTTGCCAATGCAACCACCAGGAGGGTTAAGTAATCTTGCGAATGCAACCACCAAGAGGGTTACGTAACCTTGCCAATGCTACCACCAGGATAGTTAAGTAACCTTCCAATAAAGCAACCACCAGGAGGGTTAAGTAACCTTGCCAATGCAACCACCAGGACGGTTAATTAACCTTGCCAATAAAACAACCACCAGGAGGGTTAAGTAACCTTGCCAATAAAACAACCATCAGGAGGGTTAAGCAACCTTGCCAATGCAACCACCAGGACGGTTAAGTAATCTTGCCAATGCAACCACCAGGACGGTTAAGTAACCTTCCAATAAAACAACCACCAGGATTGTTAAGTAACCTTGCCAATGCAACCACCAGGATGGTTAAGTAACCTTGCCAATGCAACCACCAGGAGGGTTAAGTAACCTTTCCACTAAAAAAATCACCAGGAGGGTTAAGTAACCTTGCCAATGCAACCACCAAGAGGGTTAAGTAACCTTGTCAATGCAACCACCAAGAGGGTTAAGTAAGGTTAAGTAACCTTGTCAATGCAACCACTAGGTCGGTTAAGTAACCTTGCCAATAAAACAACCACCAGAAGGGTTATGTAACCTTACCAATAAAACAACCACCAGGAAGGTTAAGTAACCTTGCCAATAAAACAACCACCAGGAGGGTTAAGTAACCTTCCAATAAAACAACCACCAGGAGGGTTAAGTAACCTTCCAATAAAACAACCACCAGGACGGTTAAGTAACCTTGCCAATAAAACAACCACCAGGAGGGTTAAGTAATCTTGCCAATGCAACCACCAGGAGGGTTAAGTAATCTTGCGAATGCAACCACCAAGAGGGTTACGTAACTTTGCCAATGCAACCACCAAGAGAGTTAAGGGGTCCGCCTACCTTAAAATAGCGAATTTCGACGAAAATTCTAATTTTTTTTTATTACGTACTATTATTGCCTACATTTTAACGTTTCCAAAACTGTTTCATTTTTAATTATACGACATTTAGAACCAAAGCTATCGTTATTTAAACGCAAAGTGATAGCAGTCGAATAAAACCGGAAGTGTCAATTCGAAACCGGACGTTAAAGGAAAAATCGAGTTTCATTCTTCTGTATTATATCACAATGGGATATTATATCACAATTACAGAAATTACCCGAGCTACTTTTAACCGTTTATAAGGATACCTATGTAATTACCCTGTATATTACTTTGTAAAAATATAATTTCTTTTGTAGCAAAAACTTTAAATGCATTTTCTTGCAAATGATAATTTTACAAAATAGTTACCACCGTTTTTTCAATAACTTCCACAATTTTTAATATTTTTACTAGAAATTTTGTACATGCATTTTAAATACTATTAACTATGATATCAACTAAAATTTTTAAATAATATAGTATATTCTTTGATTTATAGCTGCTTTTGTGAATAATCTGCTACAAATTTTGAAATTTTCCATGAATATGTGCGTTACATGGCATATCTTCTTATGTTTACAAAATATTTCTTAGATTTTAGTCCATTTTGAAGATTGTGGTTACATTTATATTGTAAACAAAGGAAATTGATTTTAAGATATTATTTTTTTTTTCTACAGCTCTAACCGTTTCCATAAAATTTTATTAAAATTTACCTTGAATAACCAATTTTTTCAAATGGCAACAAAGAATTATTTTTTTTTGGTACCATTTCTTTGTTTTACATCTGTTTTTTAACTATATAAAAACATAAAAAGCAAAAAGCTAAAACAATTCAAAAAAAAATTGTCGACGGTAGGCGGATCCCTTAAGTAACCTTGCTTCTCGCCTGCCTCCTTCTGGTCAAGAATCTCATGTAGACAAAACTATTTATGCACTTTTTCCTAACTCCCCCCCCCCCATCAATCACATAGCTGTAAACTGACAATGGAATAACTAGCATTCTCGCGATCCGCTGCTGTTAGAGCACGCCTTCTACGACACAGACCACACACAAATTCTGAGGAGTCTTCAAACTCGAGCCATTCTCTCATGTCGGACAAGATTGGATGATGAATTCGATTTCCGAAACCAGTGACAACCTAAAATTACCATGTTCCTACAACTTCCCAACCATAGCCTACATTGGAAAGAGTGTGATGGTAATTATCTCTCGGTTACACCGCTTTTATAACAAAGTCCGCATCCAACTTGTAAACACTGAATCAAAGCAGTCTCATGTTCCTATCGCACAAGAAAACTTGATAACCCTAAGAGCGCCTTCACACGAAGGAGATCGATCGCTCACAACGGTCGCCTATGATAGTCCTTTTGATTCATTTCCTGCAAACAAACGATTCGAGCCAAGAGAAGCAAAACAAAAATTTTTATCGGCCTTGTTTAGTTCTTTTTTGTAAAATCGGCATCGTTAAAGATAGATTGAAAATTTCAGCGAATTTGAAATCTGCGAAAAATTTTAAGCGAGATAGATACCTTACATTTGATTTTCTTTAAATAAATAATTTTTCAATTGTAACTTTTGAATTTTTGGCAATACGAATATGGGCGCAATAGACAATGACGTCACGACTTTTACGTCCTTTGGAATCCTGCCTTCTTTCAGAATGAATGAGCTGGAAATGCTTGCAGTATGGTATTTTAATAACAAGAAAAACAAAAATGTCAAAAGGAAGTATTGGGTACACCCTACCAATAAATTTCGTGTGCAGAAAGGTTTATACCAAGTTCTGTATCGCGAACTGGAAGACGACTCGACTAAATTTTTCAATTAGTTCCAGGTGTCAGTAGCTTCTTTTAGAGAACACTTCAGCAGGATACATTAAGACCACGTTCACATGAGGCGTTTCAAAGCACGTATGGTGAGGCTAGCGAGGTCCCGCCATTAAATTATGTTTATTTATTCCTATTATTCCTTATGTTTATTTATTCCACCTACAATTCAAGTATCTATCTTTGCGACCTTGAAGAGCGGGATCCTGATAGCCTCACCAAAAGTGCATTTTACGCGCCTCATGTGAACGGAGCCTAAGAAGCAGGACACAAATATGAGAGACAACATACCACCACGATAAAGGTTGTCGTTAACATTGAGGTTAGTATGATGGAAAAAAATTTACCACAGAACGAAAGAATATTTAATTACCGTCTTTCTAGAGACCGCCAGTTCATTGATTTTGGTATTTTAACTAATAAATGGAGGATTTTCTATAGACCATTGAACTCTAACATTGATTTGCAACTGACGTAATAAAAGCATGTGTAATCTTGCATAATTTCATACGAACGAGGTATGGTTATTCGCACGAAGACACCTTAACGCACACCGGTTTGATGGAAAACGATGATAATAATGCTTATAATGGTTAGACTGGACCTGAGCCAACGGCTCTTCGAGATAATTTCGGTCAGTATTTTGTAAGTGAAGGCGATTTTTCATGACAGTATATAAAAATATAATAAAACAATTCAACAGATTATTTAAAATATTATCAAGTTACCGTTTTTTGTCGCTTACTTTTTACTTTTTCGTATTCTTACTATTAGTTTATTAATGTAAATAAATTGATGTTAAATTACTATAAGAAATTAATGTAACTTATTTAAAATATTATCAAGCTATCGTTTTGTCATTTACTTTTTTATACCACGTATTTTTACTATAACTTGTCAACATAAATTAATGCTAAATTATTGTAATAAAAAATAAAGAACTTATTAAGCACATTTTTCTTTTGTTTATCACAATTCTTGCATTTCTTCGCCATAAATAAACACCATCACCGCTCTCCATACGTTTTCTTTTTTTATTTTGTTCGCATAATCTTCGTGAGTTTTGTCCCACAATGCAGGCTGCATTTGCAAAGCAGTAATTGACTTATCAATACCTAAACTTTCCATTACTAGAAAAATATAATACAAAGAAACAAGGAAAATAAATTCAGAACGGCAGGTGATATCGCTTGGAATCAAAAATCGACAGATGATAGTCTCTCTCGTGTGAATGACGCAATACCTCGCAATGCAACATCTGTCTTCTTCAAACAAAAAAAGTCGCCGACGACTGAACTTCCTGGGCGACTATTTTTTAGTCTCTCCACCGGTCTCCTGATAGTCTTCTCGTGTGAAGTGCTCCTATGGTTTCTATGTAAGTTCCGTCGCCTTCAGTCCGGTCTGAGCGATCGATCTCCTTCGTGTGAAGGCGCCCTAATACCCTAAAATGGAACAAAAATGGCAGAAAATTCTTTTTTTGAAATTTATTTTTTAATAGCGAGAAAAAGTCATAACAAACGTACAAAATCTGAATGGAGTAAAACAATATCGTCCACTGAATCATCACTTCATAGCTGGTTGTAAGAATCTACATACATAGATTGATCATTAAGATATTTGCAGATGTTGTAGCGGTAAATCTGAGTTGATTCTCGTAGGGCTGTTCCTGTAGTATTAACTGCCTACACGTGCAAATGTGGCAAGACCTACACAAATGAGATGAAGAAAATTAAACAAAAATACTTTAAATTTCAAAGCATATCGTAGGAGTTTTAAAATATTGAGATTTTTTAATTTGTTGGATTGGTTGCTCACATGCAAATGATTGTTTCCTCTTGAAATACATATTTCATGTGTATTGAAATAAGATACACCAATCATTTTTGTTGTAAATATAAACAAAAACAATTGTTCTCTAAACGTTCTATGACCCCTTAATACATGGGAAAGTAGTAACAATCGTTTCTTTCTGCTTATTTAAATGGAGTAATTTGAAGTTTAAAATGGTGTAAAACAACAACAAAACAGCATAGTTCACTTTCACGGACGCTTATATTCATTTTTAGCATTGTGATAATCACTATGCATAGATTGATCATTATAAATTTGTAAAAGGTGTAGCTGGAAAATTTGAATGAATGTTTTTACAGCGCCGTTTCTGAGGAATTAGCTACTTTTGTTTAAATATGGCAAAATCCAAAGAATTACTGTAAAGAAAAAGAAACAAAACATTTTGAAATTTCTAAAATTACAGTAGTAAGAATTTTAAAACACAAAATTTTTTAATTGTTTGCTCGCATAGAAATGGTTGCTTCCCTTTGAAATATGTCTGTTGATTAAGGTTTTAACCTCTAGATTGGAAGGCTCCTGGTTCGAATCCGAATCTGTCGTGACCGAAAGTCCTCACGTTAAGTTTGTTTGGTGTGGAAGTTTTGGAGAATATGGTGCCAGCTCAGGTGTTGCCTCGTCATCTGACCGAGGTTCAAATTTACGTGGTGTTGTCTTCGGATCTTTCGCCGGAATTGATCACGGTTCGTCGTCAATAGCCCGTTGTGTTGCGACGTTAATTAAAAATTACCAAATTACCTCTTGAAATGTATATTTTATGTGTATTGAAGAAGATATATCAATTCGTTTTGTAGTAAATGTAAACAAAAGTATTTATTCTCGAAAAGTGCTACGCCCCATAATATACTTTGGAAAGTAGTAACATTCGTTTCTTCCTGGCAATTTAA